>JAJIBD010030839.1:0-344552 GCA_021461705.1 Cryptotis parvus
CCTCCTTGGAACTTCCAAGGCACACTGACTCACACAAATGCCATGGCCCTGCAGAGGTTTTGCCATTCCTAGATTTCACCTTCTTTTGTCTGTATTTCTCTTCCCTGTTCAGTTAAATCCAAATCTTTCTTCCACCCCATCACTTAGGCTCAAATAGCCAATGCCCGCTACACTGCTCCAACAGGACATCCTCTTAGTACTTCAAATTAACTCTGCTAATGCCCTGCACAGTTTCCTTTCATGGCTCATCATTTCAAAGTCCAAAAAAAAGAGGTCAGGTAGATGGGCTAAAGGGGCAGAGCACACGCTTTGCACACACAGGATCAAAGGATTCATTTCCAGCTCTGCTTGTCTGAGCACTGACAGGCGCAGCCCTGACTGATCCCTGGCACCTCTGAGGCTGCTCCTGTACAGGAGGCCCCTGTACAGAGTATAAAGCTTGAAATCCATGTCCACCTACAGGGTAGTGGGGAAAATTGGAGATAATGGTGGTAGGATTGGTGTTGGTATATTAAATGTCTGTGACAAATTATCAACAGCAACTTTGTGAAAAAAAATTAAATTTCTTTAAAAATCAAAACTATCTTAAAGAGTAAGGCTCTGCTTGGCTCTAAGTTCACTTACCTCAACTATATGCCCCTGAAATTCTTTCCAGCTTTAGGATGCTCCAGGGATTCCCAAATAAAAGTCATCTCCGCACATTACTCATTCCTTGCCCACTTGCATCATATATGTTACTCCAACATCATATATGTTGGCCCACCCTCCCTAACTAACCTCAATCCCTACCCTGAGCTCTAGAGGCCATATCACTGTCCTCAATCGATGACCTCTACTTACTCTCTATGATCAAATTATTACCCTCCTCCCAGCAAATATCACCAATCCATCAGCAGCATTCCTTAGCACAGACTACAGCTGGTTCCAAGCCAGATGAACTCATCTAAGCTATTGAAGTTACCACACGAGGGCATTATGTGAACTATCAACTAAGTCTCCCACTGTAAGGGAGCCTCCACTTTAATGAACATCTTTAAAAGGTGCTTTACTCAAGACTTTGTACGCGGCACAAAGCAGAGAACCAGAAGACAGCTTTAAAAAGCAAATTACAAACTGAGATGAACAACCACATTCATATCATTCGATCTCGGGTGTAACCCTTTGCTTCAACATCACATGGTAGGGCAAAGGATTTTATCACAGTCCAAGTCAACTAGGTCAATATCCCCTCCTGTGATCTCCTTGGCCCTTATCTCTATAGACCACTCTGCCTCAATTAGCACCATCAATGGCTCCTCTCCTTTGAAAATCATACTTGTTGAGCTGCACACTAAGACTCTTCTGTACCCATGCCATGAGTGACTGCTGAAATTCTTTGCCTTGTATCTGTCTTTCACACCAACCAGATGTGAAGACAGGCTTCATCAGTCTGCCTGATAGTATGCTTTCAATTCACTGACTGATTTAACACAGGACTCAACTAATGAAGAGAGCACTGTCCTCATCTATTATTAAATTAGCACTGATTGGTTTGTCAAATTAGCCAAGTGATACTTTTTTAAGAAAACAACATCTGACACTGACAGGATGGTAAATGAGATAGGGTAATAAAGGAGTAAATGGTACTTTGGTTTCCTTAAGGTACATTTAGGGTTTTATTTCAAATCACTTGTTATGCAGCACAGGCATCACAAAGAGCAGGACTGCCAGACTCAGAGCACAGAAGTGCCAGAATTGTGCTTGGCATATATGAGTCGCCAGGGAGTTGAACTCATTACTGCATTGCTTGTAAGAACAGGCCCTCTCTCCTCCACACCAGGTTCTTAAGCTATGGGTCACATGTCGGATATAGAATATAGGGGTTGTGAAAAATTGGCAACAGTGGAAGGTTTCTGAACAACCAAAAAATAAGTTAGACATCAACCTGTAATGAATCGGAGGTGTTTCTGGAAGCTCGTCCATGCATTTCTTGCTGAAACAGTGCTACAAGTGGAAAGAGTTTAAGAAGCTCTCTGTGCCACTGCATAATTCCTCCAGGCCTTAAAATAAACTTTAATGAAAGGCAAAAGAATCTGAAACCATGAAATGCCCAACGCTGTGGCTGCAGAAGTTTTAAAGTCATGGCAAAACATGTGCTTGCCAGTAAAACAGAACGCCTGTGGGGAAACCACTACCTATTCAGTGCCATTCTTCACCTCAGCTGAAACTACAGTCTGCAGTGAGGTAGAACTGGCCAAATCAGGACGTTGCGAATACACTTCAGGCACATTTAGTAAGAAAAATGGAAATCGTAATTAATTACTTAATAAATTATGTTAATTTAAGTAATTGACATCCTCACAATAATTCGGTGGGATACCAGCTGTTTATCTAAAGTTACAGAAGAATGGGGCAATCATGCTGATTAAAAGCCGTCCATGGCCATGGACTAAATCTTCGGGAGGGCAGCAAAGGTGAGGAGAGATGACAATGGGTACCAATTCTGTGCAAAGCAGGCTCTCCCCCGCTCCTTTCAAAAAAAAAAAAAAAGCATCGAACTGAAAAAATGGTCAGAGGGTAAGCATGCAAGTGAAGCATTTTGCTAACATCTACTATAAGAAAAAGTGTTTCTACTATCTGTACTTCTTTATTCATCTCTGCGCTATTCACTATAGCTAGAATCTGGAAACAACCTAAATGCCCGAGAACAGAGGACTGGCTAAAGAAACTGTGGTTCATCTACACTATGGAATACTATGCGGCTGTCAGAAAAGATGACATTATGAAATTTACCTGCAAATGGAGGGACATGGAGACTATCATGCTGAGTGAAATTAGTCAGAAGGAAAAGGACAGATATAGAATGACTGCATTCATTAATACGACATAAATAGATACCAGTGTTTTACTAAATGTGGGAAATGGTAATGGCAGATTAAGACTCACCATTGAATATACACAAAGAGCCTTAAGTGATATACTCTAAATACCTGCAGGGCTAGCCACAATGTGTAAAATAAGAGGCAGACAGATGCAGAGACAGAGAGAGAGACAGAGAGAGAAAGAGAGGAAACTGGGGTACCTGCTATTAAGGCAGCATGGGGGTGGGCAGGAGGGGGTGGGGTACATTGGTGGTGGAAATGGGGCACTGGTGGAGGGATGGGTGCTGGTATACTGTATTACCAAGAACCAATTATGATCACCTTTGTAATTGTATGTTTCACTGTGGTATAATAACAAATTAAAAAAAAAAAAAAAAAGAAAAGTGTTTCTAAATAATCATATACCCAGTGATTCTTCAACATTTGATCTGAAAAGAGTGCAGAACTAAACCACCCCCTCCCCCCACACACACACACACACACACTCAGCAGTGCTTAGGGCTTACTCCAACACTGGGCTCAGGGATCATACCTGGAGGAGCTCAGGGGACAGTACTGGGTGCAAAGGCGCAAACTTGGGTTGCCTGCATGCAAGGGAAGCACTTACCCGCTATACATTCACCCTGACCCCACTAAAACATTCCACTGCCTCTTCCATTCTTATTCCTAAAGCTTAGGAAGTTTTATAAAATGCTATTTAAAGATGGAAAGTTTATCCTGAAGTTCCCAACAGATCAAGCAAGAAGGGTCTTCATTCTCCTGAAGATGTAGGTGACCTGTGCCTTTCTGCCCAAATCCTTTTCAAAACCACACGGCCCACAACTTTTTGACAAATACTTAGAAGTCATGTGAAATAAGTTAACAAAATTTAAGAGACTCAAATCACATAATCCAAGAGTTGAAAATTACAAAAACTCTTTCCTAATCCCATTGGAGACATGCTCTGGGCCTTCTTAGCTAATCCTTATTTTTTGCTAACAAAATCCCATTAACTGATAATACATCAAGTCGCTCACTCGCTCAAAGAAAAGGATAGACAAAGGCACACAATTTAAGATCATGTACCTTTTCCCTTCATATTTAAGAGCTAATTGAAGGGGTCTCTAACAATTTTTTTTCAGTTAATGAGCTGAAAAGAAAGTCTTATATCCTACATACAAGCACTGTCTCAGGGTGGCCAGGCAGTTAATAAAAATGGTGAAATCACCGAGCCACAGGGACTGACTAGGAGGCAGTGAACGTGCTAATGGCCAGAACACCAGGCTCACCCTGCAGGCTGCTTGATTTTCCAATGTCATCTAGAATGTGTGCACTGCTCTTTTAAGGATAATATTAACAATTGCCTTTTAATTTAAAATACTCCATTTATAAATGTCAGAATTGAGTTCCGAGGCACAGCAAACAAACCAAATATTTGCAGACTAGAGGCAGAACAAAGGAGAGAACAATCTACTCTGCCTCTGATAGCGTCTCCGCAAGAAACAGGTAGTTCATTAAGCCTCCCACAAAAATTGTACTGTGGGTCTAAGTGTCTGTCATCCACACACCATTCCAATATTTCCGAAGCTTCATAAAGTAGTTGCTTCCTAATAAGCAATGGAGTCTGACTGTCATTTCTCAGGGCTGCTGATCAAATGGCTAATTTCAACCTACTTGTCATCACTTGATTATATCTGACTTTACCTTAATCAGAGAAACATACTTAGTTTTCCGATGTGACTTACACTAATTAGGCTGTGACCATTAAATTGCACTGCTTCATTTTTCCAAAACAAAAACAATAATGGAGTGGAGGGGAGGGGGGTACCTGTTTTGGCCCCACCAACAATACTTAGGAGCTATTCCTGATGTTCAGGGAGTACTTCTGGTGATTGTGGGGACCTTATGTGATGCCACAACTTAAACTGAAGTAGGCCACACACAAGGCAAGTAACTTACCTCTCATACTATTTCTCCGAACCCACTGCCAATTTTCCCCTCTTACTGTGTTTTGTTTTTGGAGTCACTCCCAACTGTGCTCAAGGCTTACTCCTGGCTCCATGCTCTTCCTGGCAGTCTCAGGGGGTCTATATTTGGAAACAGAGACTGAACTCAAGTCAGCCATGCATAAGACAAACCCCCTACCCACTGTACTATATTGCTCCAGTCCCCCACGGCCGCCGCCCGGAACCCCCGCCCCCCCCAACTTTTCTTACAGTAAAATATTTTAGTTTGAGGATCTTCAGCAACAGATACTAAGGCAGACATCCAAGTCCTAATATTACATGTGTGGGGACAACAGGTAAAGGAGGAGTAAGAAATAAAAGGAATATTGTTTAATCCACATCAATTAGTAACTGAGAGCCACTGGCTAAGGGACATGAGTTTCCCCAGCCCTTAGCTGTACTTGGAAGTTCCTCTGGGCCCAGAGAAGCAACAAGCAAGGACTTGCAGAGGGTAGGCAATACTGTGTGTGTGTGTGTGTGTTGCATAGGAATGTCACAATAAAAAAAAAAACACAGAAACATCAGAAACATGTAGAGGGCAGGCCACGAAGCAAAAATCAATGAAAAAAATTCAGAAACTGAAAGAGGAACGTGGGCTGAGTGCAACCAATCGCATGCACCGCTACCTTTCCTCGGAACACCCTACTGAAGATTATAAGAAAATCATAAAAACCTGGGGCCGGAGCAATAGCCCAGCGGGTAGGGCGCTTGCCTTGCACGCGGCTGGCCTATGCCGGCCCGGGTTCGATCCCCGGCATCCCATATGGTCCCCGAGCACCGCCAGGAGTAATTCCTGAGTGCAGAGCCAGGAGTAACCCCTGAGCATTGCCGGGTGTGACCCCCAAAAGAAAAAAAAATCATAAAAACCAAGGAAAACTTCTGAAAGCTGGATGTAGTAGTGGAGCCTGTCTTAAAATGGCTCAAGTAGTCTACCAAATAAAAACACCCCTGATATTGTGTGAATAAATGTAGAAAGGGTTGATACCAACATATAACTGAGCATTAAATACAGGCAAAAAATGCACATGATGGCTTCTAAGTGTATGTACAACCCACAATGTGTAGGAGAAGGAAGGGAGAGAGAGGGAGAGATAAAAGAGATAAGGAACCTGCCATTTAGGCAGGCTATGGGAGGGAGGAGGGAATTGGGGACATTGGTGGTGGGAAATGGGCACTGGTAGAGGGCGGGTGCTGGAACGCTATGTGACCGAAACCTCCAAACATGAACAACGTTGTGATTGTATATCTCACGGTGGTATAATAAAATGTTTAATTAAAAAAAAAACATCCCTGGTGTAATCTGTAACCTTCAGCCTCTCCTTTCTCATTAATGGCTTTAGGTCTTTCTGAGGGCGGAGTGGGGATTTCCCCAGACTTGAGAGATTTGGGGATATTCTGGCCTTATCTCTCCAGGAAACAAGTCACCTGTGATCTACAGAATCAAGATCACAGAGCCAAGTCTCAAGCCCTGAGCCCCCCAGTGAGTGTAATTAGGAAGACAATTAGGAGCAATCACACCCTTCTGGCCAATTACTGCCTCTCACAGATGGGGGGGTTCACTCTTAAAATTAGACCTGAAGTCAAAATACCTTCTGCACAGCATTCTATTCTCCTTTTTGGCCTCTACAAGGATTCATCAGATGATCCCCAGGTAACTTAACTTCAGACCCTCCCATGAGAATAGAGAACTCTTTGCAGTTTCCTAATGGATTTTAACCAATAGCTCAAAGGAAAGGAATCTCAAAATAGCAGCACAATTGACCAAAAAAAGTATTCAGTATCTTTGACGATGGACCTAAATATTACCAACTTCCCTCCTTTAGAATGTGTACAAAAGAACCTTCTTGAAATAAAGGCAAATACTCGTCACGATTATTAAGATTTCGATCTCTTCATAACATACACAAAGGTTCTGCAGAATTTGAGTCCTGCCTTTGTCCTTCCTTCCCACTCTGGGACTTATCTCAGAAGACATTCATCACTCTCACTTTACTCTGGCCTCCGTGGGCTTCAGCCAGATGCAAGAACAACCCATGTGCTGGTGTGTGTGAGAGAGAGAGAGAAGAGAGAGAGAGAGAAAGAGAGTATTACTTATTTCTTTTTTATGCTACGACAGAGAAAACAGGAATACATGTTCTGGTACAGCCATGTTGTCGGACATAAAGCAGGCCACCGAGTATCTGTGATATGAATAAATGAATGAATGAATGAATCTAAGTTTCCTATATTTCAGTCACATGGCAGATATTGTGTTAGGCACCAAAAATTCAACAAAAGTGAAAATGGGAACGCTCAGGATATTTACATATCACATATCAGGGTGGAAATATAAACAAAATAACAGTTTAATCTTTCTTTTTTGGGGACAAAGTGAGTACATTCTAAGGTGTGCACTTCCAGAAGTGCCCAATGAAATGCCAACCTCAGGAGCTGACTCCAGGGCTGACACCTACACAGCACGTGCTCCATCCCTCCGCCCCTGCCATCAACACCCCAGTGCTGTCTTTTATGTGACATTTTTTCCGGCACAATTAGGTCATTTCATGGCCATGTACTTACTGTATTTTACGTTTCAGTAACCAATCTATCACTAAAGTCATTCTCCCCCCAATATCCCATAAAATATGGTCACATGAAGTGACTTACCTGTGATACTCGACTTGACCATTCTAATTTTAACTCCCATTCCACAGTTATGTTGCAAACAACCCTTTGTTTTTTACCTCTATGTGTGTCCCCAATTCTCTGCTTCCCATGCTGCAGCACTCATTGATCATGTTGGTCTCTCTGCAGCACCACAAGAGCTTCCTAAGTCCCAGAATTAACAAATGTTCTTAGTATCCTGGGGGCCTAGAATATAATGTCATCTAATAGGTGCTTAATAAAGATAGCTAAAACGGAAACTCCAGATTGAAACAGCCTATTTCTCTGTCTGTGTTATACAAGCAAGCAGCCATTAGCCACGTGTGGCCATTTAAATTTAAACTAAGTTAAATTAAGTGAAATTTAAAATTTAATTTCTCAGCCTCACTAGCCATACTTCAAGTGCTCAACAGCCACATGTGGCTAATGGCTTCCATGTTCGCAAAGACTGGGATATTTTCAGCATCACAGAGGATTCTATTGGCTAATGCTGGTATGGATCTTTGCAAAATAAAGCTCCAAGTAAACACTTTAATGTTTATTGACTAAGAGAAATGTTACTTCTGTGTTCCATCGAGACATGTTATTCAATAAAAGGCTCCAAATAGGTAGGAACTTCTCTACATGTGGTAGCAGGTTAGGTACGGATAGGTAGAGATCCAAAAGCTTGAAAATAAAACCTCACCTCTCGAGAATTTCTCAGATCAGTAATGCAAAGTGAAGCACACCAGTTAGTAGTGAGCAACCATTCAGTGCAGAATAAATTGGAAAATCTAGAAAAGCATGCAATAATGAATTCAAGTTGGGAATTTGTAAAGCAAAATTTAAAATCTGTTCACATTTAGGCAAACAAGTGGTCTTTGAGACACTTGTTAAACAAGAGGCCATTGCAGACCCAAAATCTGTGTATATTAAGATTCAGCTGCAGGAAACATCAGAGAATGGCCAGGAATGACAAATACTCTTGGTGGTGAGATGATATGTATGAGAGAAAAAAATGGCGAAATATAAGGCCACAGATAGATACAACCATAGAACACTACAGAGAACAGAGGCAGTACATGGGACTAAGGGCCTTGCTCTGCATGCAGCTGGCTCTGATTCAATCCACAATACTGCAAGGACTGACAGGGACAGGACTAACCCTGAGTATCACTGGGTGTGAGACTGCCTTATCCCGTGGCCTCTGAGGTGTCTGGGAAGCCTCATGGTAAGGCAGTTTCACCATGGCCAGGCAGTCTCCAGTCAGTCTCAAGGGATCCACCAGCTCCTTCAGGCGCAAAACAGGCCATGGACAAGCTAGAAGAGACTAAAAAAGAAAAGTGAAGCAATTAAAGCAGGCTAAGGAAGAAGTCATGGCAGAGATTGATCAGTACAGAATGGAGAAAGATAAGGAGTTACAACTGAAGCAATTGAAGAGACCCACCCTACAGCAGTCTTTTGCAAGCCCAGCCCAGGTATGCCTGATTTAGAGGCAGAGCCACTACCAGCTCTCCCTGTACCCAGCTGATCATGAGGCACCCAGGACGGAAGGCGGGTTCTAGCGCTGGCCTGCCATCCCAGCAGAGCCTCGCAAGAAGCCAGAGGAGCCCCCACACCATGAGGTCTGCCATTTTCCACATCCGACTCCCCTTTTTGGTCAGAGCTCCACCCAGCAGAAAAGCTGATCCACTCAGCCACGCGGTTCATCAATAAGTGCATGAGATGAGAGGCAACTACAAGAGTATGCCACCCGCACAGCAGAGCCTGGCAAGCTACCATGTCATATTTGATATGCCAAATATCAGTAACAATTATAGACCTCATTCCCATGACTTGATGGAATGGTTTGAGGCTCTTCATGCAGATACCCTTGGGCTACACTAGCACCTGACACAACATATGGAGATGTTACTGGTGCCCGCTCAAGCAAATAGATGAACAAAGGGAAGACAAGTGATACAAGTGATCACTGGGTGTAACGCAAAAACAAATTTTAAAAAATGTGATGTGGGTAATCTTAGCAAGATCTCTGGTGTATGATCCTTCCCATCCTGGCTTTTTATAGTTTTCCTGAGTTTTCACGGGTTGGAACAAGAAAAAAAAAAACATTGAAAGGTATGAACTGCTTACCACCCCCACCCCCAACACAAGTCTCCTTCCACCACTGGGCAGACCATTACATGATCCTAGGCTTTGTATCCAGGCTTGGTAAAAGAGAAAGTTCCTGTCTTAAGCTGTTCAACAAAAGCTAATTTAAGTCCTCCACAACAATGAGAACATACAGACTAAAATGACTTGTCCCTTTAGGAAAATAAACCAATTCTAAGTTCTCAGGGATTAAAAAAAAAAAAAGTTGGTGAAATATTTTCAGACTAGAGAATAAGTTCCAGCAGGGAACAATGATATCTCTTGACCTCCAAATCACTCCCCAGGACAAAGATTACCATCTACAGCTGTGGAGCTATCTATACTAGACAAACCCACTGATGGCAGACCCTTCAACTCTCAGCTGAAATCTCTAGCGTCTAATTTACACAGAAAGAGCTAATCTTGAAATACTGTATTTAAAATTAAAGAGCCCTTAATAACTCACTTTATCTTTTAATATTGACTCAAGTATCAAAGTTACACATAAACATTTCTCTTACGTTATGTTAATACTATTAAAAAGATATACCCCCAAATAAGGCAAGCATGTTGTTTTGCCAGCTTTACCAGAGTCTTGCAAGTTCAAAATATTGGGGGAAAAAAAATTAAGCCTTGGAGCCAGAGCTATAGTCCAGCAGGTACGGCCTTTGCCTTGCATGAGGCCGGCCCATGCCAGCCCGGGTTCGATCCCCAGCATCCCGTATGGTCCCCTGAGCACCGCCAGGGGATATTCCTGAGTGCAGAGCCAGGAGAAACTCCTGAGCATTGCCAGGTGTGACCCAAAAAGAAAAAAAATAAGCCTTTTTTTTGTTTGTTTTTTGGGTCACACACCCAGCGATGTTCAGGGGTTACTACTGGCTCTGCACTCAGGAATTACTCCTACCATAAGGGATGCCAGGGATCAAGCACAGGTCGGCTGCATGCAAGGCAAACACCCTACCTGCTGAACTATCACTCCAGCCCCACGAGCTTTTTTTTTTTAATGCCATACATAATCCCAAGACTGTTTAAGTTCAAAAGCGGACAGAGGAAAATCTGTAAAAAACTTAGAACCACAGAAAACACAGAAATTTGACCAGATGGAATGGATATGAGGAAAGAATCAATTCTCCATTTGAAGTATGAGGCAGAAGCAGTGCAAGTATAGTTTCACTAAGATATGTAATCCAATCTTGTTTTATACGGTTTTATCTTCATAATAACCCCACAATACTAGACAGCTACCCACAGACAAGAAGCGGGACAGACACACAGGAAGGACACACCTACCTTCCCTGCCTAAGTGCACAATTCCATGAAATACCTGTCTAGTGTCACTTATTCTGATACTAATTATAAAAACAAGTATTTTAACTTTTGCAACTTCAAGGGAGCATGATTAGGTCACACCCTGCCTGCTACACAGAAAGCAACTAAGTGGAATGGAATTATAACCAGTACCAAGATCAAACCAAAGCTGCTCCTGAGCTTCTCTGCAAGGAAAAGCCACACTTAATCGGCTTCCTAACAGTTCAGACACTTGTTTCGAACCATAGAATCAACTTTCACATAATTACTGAAAAGGCAAAATTTTCAAGGACCAGGAAACAAATTCCAAATGAGGCGTTTATATATGTACTCTATACTGCATCCATCTTAAATTAAAGCATGTGACTATTGATACAGCCTCCTCCAGAACACAGGAACCCACTTTTCCTAGTAAACTGGTCAGGCCAGCAGAGAGCCTTGCTCTGAGGAGAGCTTTGAGTATGCAATTTCATTTTCATTTTGCTTCTACAGGTTTGTTTTGAGAAAAACAAAATCGTTCTTCAAGGTCATGTTGTGTCATGTCTTCCTGATCTACTGTGAGGAAGGGACTGAGACCTCTCAAATACACTTCAAGTGCAAAAGTAAAATAATGAACAGGTAGAAATTTGAAGTTATTTGAATTTTATTAAGCAGAAATACAGTACTAGTCCCTTTCTTAGGAATTCAGGAAATAACACTGAGCATTACACAACTTACTTAACTATGTACCTCAATTATCACATACATAAGTAACAATCGGCAGAGCCTGGCAAGCTACCTGTGTCATATTTGATATGCCAAATACCAGTAACAATTATATACCTCATTCCCATGACCTGATGGAAGGAATGGTTTGAGGCTCTTTATGTTCCTGGAGCAAGCAGATGCCCTTGGGCTCTACTAGCATGAGACAGGACATATGGAGATGTTACTGGGGCCCGCTTCAAAATCGATGATGAACGGGAAGATAGTGATATAAAGTGATAGTGCTAAGGTAACAATAATAACCATGTCACTTCTTAGGATTGGGGGAAGAGGGAGACATTACAGTCCTAAAACACTTTTACAACAAAAACAAGTAAAAGGTCAATAAATCACAATAAATCACTATCTAACAGCTGACTTCATTCTCTATTCTCTCATTTTGGTTACATGCATAAACTTCCAATCCCAGTTTCTCTGGACTTCTCACCAAGTCTGCCCACCAAACTGGAGTCCTTGATCACTTTGCTATCACTGATCAGCTTTAAGCTTTCCTCTTCCTCCCTTCTGCAGTTCAAGCACAAAAAGCAGTATTTAATACTATAAGCAACCTATTATAAAGCCAGCAAATCCACTGAATCACACTCCCTTTTCTTTACATTCCCTTTTCAAATATTCTCTAGTTGAATTCTGTCTCCTAAATGTAATTAATAAGTTATTGTATGACATTATCACTTTTTTTCTGAGTAGTTTTTACTGACTATATTTGTCTGAAAGCCTTCCAAAGATGTGATAGGATATACACAATCCTGCAAACACAAATCCACATCACAGAATCTACCAGACTTTAGCAAACGTATTTGTTAAGACATGCACCTATGTGTTTTCATTTTAAATCCAGCTCGACCAAAATCAGATGGTTTAAATCATGTTTTTTGCCTACAAAAAGCAATTCCTTCATGGTTGATCAATTCACTTATTTTCAGTCTCTAGAGTATGGACTTGTTCCATTCATTTCCCCCATTCTTGGGGATGGAAAAAATAATTAAATCTGAAAAGCCCTGTATTGAAGGGCATCGAGGAAAGCAACACCATCTTCTTTAATCTAGCCATCTAGTGTGGGACAATTTCTACTAAACAAGGAAAAGAAGGAACACTAGAGCACTCTGGCAGTATCCAAACGCTAGATACGCAGATTGTCATCAAGAGGCAAACATATGAATGACTTAGGCATATCTCTTTCTAGACTATGGAATATTAAAGCTATTTTTTTAAAAATGAATTTTACATATGGACTCAGATGAGTTTCTCTTGTGCATTTTTAAAAGGATAATGCTACCAAACACCAGATATTTAAAAAAAAAACTGTCAGTCTAAATAAATGTGTGTCAGTCTGAATGACCATATTAGAATAGCTCTCACATTTTTCCTATCTACTCAAGCTACTCCAAGCCTACGGCACAGCAGAACAGGAAAGACGACAGGGTCAAGAGGATATCATATTAACACTGTTCCAAAGACAGCCGGATGCAGCCAAAGAGACACAGGGGTTAAAGCCTTTATCTTGCACATGGCCAAGCTGGGTTTGAGCCCCAGCACTGCAAATGGCATATGGTCTCCAAACACTTCTGGGAGTGATCTCTGAGCATAGAACCAGGAACCAGGTATTGAGTGGCGCAAAGAAAGATACTTGGCTAGGAATTAGAACACAACAGCCAAGTGAAAAGGCCAAGTTGTGCTGGCAGAATAATATTTTTTGGTTAAAAGATTTATCTCTCACCTCTACAGTAATTAAACAGGAAACACAGTTAAAGAAAGCAAAATGATTCAAATAACAAGTCTAAAAAGTACATTAATGATAATTGCATTTGGGATGATATAGAGTAGTCACCTATAATTGTCAGCTTATGAAACTCAAAAGAAATTCTAAAGTACGAACTAAAATTTGTTCAACCTACATAGAAACTTGTTTTAAAGAAGATAAAGCCATCAAGTATTTTCAACCCCCTTTTCCCCTGGCTCTTAGATGTCAGAGGAAAACTTAAGCTGAAGAGAGTGAGATTTGGCAGGTTTTCAGCATCCACTCAACATCATGGAAACTAAAAGCTTCATTTTGGTGAAATGACAACATTTCAATATAATGTATCTTATTTTCTCTTTGTTCTGATCTTTCTAAAAGGCATTGTACAGTGTAGTGAGGTAAGAGTCTACTTTCTTTTTATCAAACTCACACCCCCACCATTACAACCTCCCCCAAGTGAAACATAAACAGAAGCAGAAGAAAAGAAGGCCATGGTAAATACAGAGGTGAGTTTGTCTTTGGAGAGAAACAAAAGCCAGAGTAAGAACGAGTTATCCAGGTCCAGTGGGAGAAGCGTGGAGGGAGAGAAAATTCTGCCAAACCAAATGTAAAAGCCAAGAACAAAGGAATAGAAAGTAAAAGGGGTGATACAACACACTAGAGTCCATAAGGGAAGATACTATCTGCTCTAAACTTGATAAAAAGTGAACTGTTCACTGCATTAAACACAGATTTGGAAAAAATTATTAAACCATGATGCTAGGAAAAAATTAAAACTCAGATAAGAACAATTTTCATTTTTAAAAATGGTCTCAAGCAGTAAGCTCACATTTAACTCTTTCTGAAGCCATTTCCATAAAAAGTAGAGACGATCTGAATGGAATGAAATATATGCAAGGGAAAGGCTGATGTACAGAAATTACTTAGGGGTGGGGGTGATAGTACAGCAGGTAATAAATTTTCCTTGCACATGGCCAACCTGGGTTCAATCCCAGGTACCCCATATAATCCCTGGAGCCTACCAGAAGTGATCCCTATGCACAGAACCAGAAGGCAATCCTAAACACTGAGGAAGGAAGGAAGGAGGAAGGAAGGAAGGAAGGAAGGAAGGAAGGAAGGAAGGAAGGAAGGAAGGAAGGAAGGAAGGAAGGAAGGAAGGAAGGAAGGAAGGAAGGAAGGGAGGGAGGGAGGGAGGGGAGGAGGGAGGGAGGGGAGGGAGGGAGGGAGGGAGGAAGGGAATTACTCAATTAGTCTCAACCACAGAAGTGTGCATGCATATATATATATAGATATAGATATATATAGATATTGCATAGGCTACCATTACATATATGGATATTGCATAGGCTACCGTTACATATATGGATATTGCATAGGCTACCATATTCATATCATTATTATAACTTTGTCAAGTTTTTAATTCCAGCTATACCTTTCCTCTTCACATCATCAGCTGTAAGATGAAGGTCTAATCTTGCCAAGACAGACAACTGAAAATACACCTATTGTTCATCAATAAAACAGAGACTTGCATAGACTCAGGGTGAACAGAGGTTACATTATTAGGCAACTCCTGACTGCTCTTTAGCTCCAGTCTGGGCTAACTACAATGAACTTTCTCCATGCTTCCTAGGGTTGGCATGGCATAAACCAAAGCCAAATAAAACCCATGCTAGAATACTTGTTATAACAAATGGGAATATGCATTAAAAACTGTCCTATAGGAGAAATACCTAAATAATAAACCTGTCAGATCACAACATCATGGCCATGTAGTGCGTCTTGGTCAACATTGCTGTCGAGTAATTCTACAGTGACGAACTGTCAGTGTCTACTGTTATTACATCCAGTATGTTCTAGCATCGTGATTCTCAAGCAAGAGTGATTTCTGCCTTGTTACCCACGGGGTTCATACGGAAACGGTTTGGTGTTCCCAAATGAAACAAGTGTGGCCTTTAACAGACCAGAAGGCAAGTAAAAAGAACCAGATCACATTTTTCTTTCTTGCTCTATACTCTTCAAATCCAGTTCTTTTCCTCTTCCCTCTTAAATTTAAATTTTCAGACTTAATCTTCCGAGTATCATCATTGCTGCAGCCCAATCATGTAGAGTGGTTTGACTCAAGTCTTGAATTCCTTGTTACGACAAATTCAGTTCTAAGGGGGTTTATTACTGTCATCCAGCCATTTGTTGGTGACAATTTTATTATTCCTAAATCCACTGTGAAAGACAACAATCCCACACTCCCATACATCATCACCCTCTTAAGTAAGGTATTATGCAAAACACATGTCCATAAATTTAAATGTAGTCATATCTAGTAAATATTTTCATTTATGGTGACTTGAATACATATTTTCATCACATTAAACTTAACGGCATTTTATCCCCCAAGGATTTCTTTCACACACAAATGCTCCATTTCACTAAATAAGAAAGAGGAAAATATTTTCTGGTGTACATTAGTGTAGCTTTCCTTTAATCAAGCATATTTCTACATTTTACTTCTTTTGTGTGTGTGTGTGTGTGTGTGTGTGTGTGTGAGAGAGAGAGAGAGAGAGAGAGAGAGAGAGAGAGATAATGTGTAAGAATCATGGGAAACTCACTCTTTTTGACCAAAACTTTTCAGTAACCATCACGCTCAATTCCAGATGAGCATTTTCAATGCAGTTAAGGAATAAAGATGAGAGAAGACATTTGAGAGAGTAAACGACAGCCCATGAGAACCAATGTCTAAACTCATTCTCCCACACATGTTTGTGCTTTTCTCATCCCCTACAGTCCTGAGGGCACATTTGAGTACTCAGTGTAGGTAACAGAAGCAATTACTTAGTTAAAAAGGACACATAGAGACACTGAGAAGACCTGCAACAACTAAACCTGAATTATCATGCTTACCTCAATAATACCCATTCCTTGTTGGCCAAGGGACCCTCTACTCATTTTCTTAAAGGCTGATTAGCAGCTGACTAGTCATTCAGCTTACAGGCACAGACTTTGTAAAAATGAGCAACTGCTTTAGTTAATCCGATGCCAAGGACTTCTAACAGAAGAATCACTACAGAGGCAAATACAGACATGCTCAAAACAATTCCGTACCAAAAATTTTCTGCATTCACAGAAAATCTAGTTGCCAGAGGCTTAGGAAAGAAATCAGTAAAGTTATTCAAGTATTTAGGTAAGTAACTAGCAGTTAAAATGGTCATAAAACTCTCCCAATATCTAAAATTATTTCTTGTAATAAATGACTCTATCAACAAAAAAGATGCATCATACCTGTGAGTTGCAGAGATATAAATGTCATGATTCATTGTGATAAATTGTGAGACTGGAGGCATTTTTGATGAATAACTCACTCTTTCAATCAAATTCCAAGCCCATAAACATGAATTCTAAATAACTGTGTTTAAGCTCAGTATTTTACAGAAAAAAAATCTGAAATCAATTAATATATCTTGAATTATTATATCCCTTGCCCTTGCAATAAATCTGTTCTGGAACAGGAACTCAAAATCAAATATCAGCTAGTCATCTTTATTTGTACTATGAACATTCTACAATCCATAGATGTGTCAATGAACTCTGAAACCATCCTTTCCACTTTTTGTACATTTCAGCTATATCTAATTTAGTTATGTAACAAAAGATATCTAAATACCAAGAAATTAATACTGAAGAATAAAAAGTAGAGAAGAAAAATGGTATAGTTGTCATACCTTAAAAGAACAAACACAATGTTTTAAGTTACTTATTCTGTCAAGATTTTAATATTAAGGAGCTACTCCCAGCTCAGTGCTCAAAGGTCAGTACTGGTAGTGCTCAGGGAGTCATACGATGTAGGGAATCAGGTGTGTGCTCCAGTATGCAGATCATGCACTCAGGCCCTCCAGCGCCTTGACCCATGAATACCTATTTATCACAACCATTTGGTTTCATTTCATTTCTTTTTTAGGTCACTCCCAGCAATACTCAGGGATACTTATTCCTGGTTGGTTCTGTGCTCAGAAATTACTCCTAGTAGTCCTTGGGGGACCACATGGGTGTCAGGAATTGAACACTGGTGGGTCATATGAAAGGCAAGTACCCTAGCCACTGTATTATCTCTACTGCCCAACACTGTATCACTGTATCACTGCCCAACACAACCATTTTAATTAGGAAAAAAAATCACATTTTAAAGAGATAATTTCCTTAAAGACTAAATACATTTACAATAGAAATATACTTTTCTTCTTATTAAAAAATATCCTTTTTGGGGCCAGAGAGATAGTCCAGCGGGTAGGGTGTTTGCCTTGTACACGGCTGGCCCATGCCAGCCCGGGTTCGATCCCTGGCATCCCATATGGTCCCCTGAGCACCGCCAGGGAGTAATTCCTGAGTGCAGAGCCAGGAGTAACCCCTGAGCATTGCCGGGTGTGACCCAAAAAGCAAAAAAAAAAAAAAAAAAAAAAAAAAAAACCTTTTATATATAGTTGAATTAGAAAACATGTTATCGGTCAGAGATGTTAAACTCAAAATCTAAGTGGAAACAAAAAAACTCAGGGGAAAAAAACAGTATTTTAAAGGCAGGAGAAACCATACAGGGTTAAGTTACTTGCCTTGCCCACAGCTGACTCAGGTACAACAGTAAGGTTCCCCAAGCACTGCTAGGAATGAAACCTGAACATAGAGTGAGGAGTAAGCTCTGAACACTACTAGGTGTGGCAGAAACCTCCCACCAAAAAAAAAGTAATTGAAGAAATTCTGTTGTAAACAGCAATGATCAAATAATTTTTTGAAATTAATATGGATTGTGAGAAAGAATACAGGGACAGGGTAGAAAAAAGATGCTATAATATTTCCAACATTTATTAGAGGGGAAAAAGGTAATTCTCCTATGACATTTATTATCAATGCATTTTTTGGACTTCAGGTACAAATTGTCAGAACCAAGGGAGTTGAAATAATACAAGTGGGCACACAACTTAAATGGATATGTAAGCACTTTAGTATTATGCTATCATTCCAATTTAAGGAAAGCGTATTTCTGGGCTGGCTTGGCATATGAATGATCTTACCACACACCTTTGCAAACTCTCAGTAGACCTGCAATTGAAACATCAGAATATATGAGATCTTGGTATATTCAACCTTCAAAGTCACTGGCTGTCATTGATAATGAAACTTCATTTTCAAAAGAGAAAGAAAGAGACTTTAGTTTTTTTTGAGACAAGACTGCCTGAATCCTTTATATACAAACATACTAGAGGCCCTGGGACATGGAAAATAGTTAACAACCCTCGACTTGACTAAAGGACACCCTGACATGTGCAGACAAATATCAAGCAATTTTACTACTCCTTTATGTGGTATTTTTTGTTTAATCTATTCACAGAAGGTGAGGAATCCATTTAGGAAGGAGTCTGCCATTATTCCAAACCACACCAAATACTAAGTGGCAGACACTTGACAAAAAGCTGGATCACGATGACCTGTCACTCACCATGGAGAGCTCTATTTTCTTTTCCACTACACCTCCCCACTCTCAAGTGATCACGTAAATAAAGGCAGAGAAAAAAAGTATGCAGCCCTTCCTAGCTTTGGAGACAGCTGTCAAGGTTGGCACCTGGTAGCTGTAGATGTTAACTATGCGTAACAAAGACCACCGTGAACCTGGTTCAGTGCTAATGACACTAACTGGGTGCTACATCACTGGAGTATCCTAGATAAACATGTAGGCATCACCAGGCACCTCAAAAAATAAAACAGTAATAATAAAAGAAACCTCACCGCCTCTTTAAATCTGGATGACTAGCTTTCATTGCTTTCACATGACAGGAATGGTGGGCTTGTGCCCACAACTGAGTGTGATCCATTCCTTGATGATTTCACTCACTAGATGCACAGTCACCCTGCCAAGCTTTCCATTCTACTTCCCAGTCTCCAAAGAATATTGAACGCCAGGCCATTACTTGATTTCATAATACCTGACCCACCCAGCACAGCATGGCCTGTTGCATTCAAACCCTAAAACCTGATACAAATAAAAGTTTGGATCAATAACTGGATGTAAAGAACAGCTAGGATAATGGCCATGCTATGTGAGAGCAGTGAGCCTCCAGAACAGCCCCTCCCCTCAACTGTCATTCTACTGACAATTGTAGGACAGATAATTTTCTGTTATGAAGCTGTTTTGTGCATTTTAACACAGTGAATAGGCTTTGAGTTCAATCAAAGTCCTAAAATGAAATCTCACTAAAATCAGTGATAGATGGCATGTCATTGTACCTTTCTGCATTCCATTCTCTCCCTGTCTTTCCTCTGCCTGGGATACTAGATCATGAGCTACAGGGCTCACTATATTCAAATAGCTCCTCAAATACTATCTCATCAAAGAGATTTCCAACAATTTCTCATTCAAAAATAGTGCCTTCTTCCCTTTTACCATTCTCAACTGCAGTTATTCTTTTGTCATAGTGTTATTTGAAGCGACACTATTTGGTTCGTGCTGTACTACTGGTTTCTGCCGTAGAAATGGAAATTTGTTTGTTTCCATTTTCTATGATAGCCCTATTGCCACAAACTGATCCTGCTACAAGGCAGCTTTTTGATAGGCTTCCAGAGCATTATTCAAAGGATTGAAAAGTGATGAGAGAAACTCATACATGCACACATACACACATCCAAACTCAGTCAGTCTAATGCACTGATCTGTTTAGCAAAAGTATACAACAATGGCGAAAAACTAATGAGGGGCATTTCTATTTGCTTTTGATTTGGGAGAACCTGGATATGGCCCAAGTTTCCTTCTGGTTCTGTTCTCACGGGTCACTGCCATAGGTGTTTCGGGGACCAAATAGGGTACTGATCAAAGCAGGGCCACCCATAACTCAAGAGCCCAACTCACTGTACTATTTTCCAGCTGTCAAAATAATGCTTGAAAATATAAGAGCACAATTTCCTGAAGACTCCGAAGAAAAAGGGTCTTTCTGATTTGAGAAACTCACATTACTTCAGCATGTACAAGTAACATCTCCTCCAGTCCAGAAAGAAATCTTTTTTATTGTTTTCTTTTGGAGCCACATCCAGTGACATGGTCTTGCTCTTAGCTCTTAGATCATTTGCAGAGGTACTCAGGGGAACATATTTAGTACTTGGGATTGAAGCAGGTCAGCCGCATGTACCGTACTATAGCTCTAGCTCCAACCAGAAGAATTGTAGATAAACATCTGCAGCAATGATTTTCAATTTAAAAGACTATAAAGGTAGTGTCACTCCAGAAACATAGTTCTGTGGTAGGAAGGCCGAGCACCCAGACAAGTATCTGAGCTCAGAAGAGGTTTCTGACTTGCTCCTCAGCAAGTCACTCCCCCACACCAGGCTTCTCTCAGGCAAAAGGGGCACCCCACAGAGGGCTGGTGTGAACATCAATTAAGACAGAGCAATTAGTCCCTTGTCTGAGACAGACTCAGTGTTCGATAAGCATTACCTGTCGGCTCCTCTATACTGTCCAACTCTGAACAGCTCCAGCTGATAGTTTTCTGTAAGGATGCTACAGCTTTATATGCTCAAGACTATCAAAAGGAACTTGTCGCTACTGAGTATGTGAGATTTGGCTCCATACATCAACTTCTGTACAATTGAAGAGAATTAAAACTAAAATTAAAATTTCAGTTTTAATTTAATTTTGTTCTAGTTAGAACAAAAAAGTTAATTTACATTTGAATCACTATGTATGTCCAGTGGCAATAGAACTGGATGATACAAAGAACCCTGAATATATTTTATTGGCAACTGTATCAGGCTTCTGAAACCAAATTTTTATTTCAAAAGAAAAGAAATTGTCCTTTCATAACATCTTTTTCGTTTGTTTGTTTTGTTTTCATTTTGGATTGACAGCTGTCTCTGCACTCAGAGATCACTCCTGGCAGGGTCAGGGTACCATAAGGGGTAGCAGGTGTCAACCATGTTGATTGGTTGGGCACATGCACGGCAAATGACATGCAGCTGTACTAATGTATTTATTTAGCCCATCTTTTTTATAACTTCTTTTATCAAAAGGACCTTGGTTTTGCTTGGCTCTCAAGACATGAGAATGACAAGGGTAAGAACTCTATAAAGTGCATATGTAACAAGTATACCACCCTTACTTCTGGAGTAAATCCTGATTGGCATAAAGCAATCATGCAAATCCCATTCCTCTAACCAACGATTAGATGAAGCATGACCATGTGACATGCTCTGACAAATGAGCTAGGAAAAATTGATGGCCTGGGATAGGAAAAAATTTTAGCTGCTCTTAAAACAAAATATGTAAAATGATACTTCTTTCTCTGCATGCTACACCTGTGGATTTTGACTTCTGGAACTAATGAAGTCATATTCAAGCCATGAAGAAAGAAAGGCATTCTAAGGACCAAGTTACTAGCTAGGGATGGGTGAGTATGAATATCACAGAGCCTCACAAGAAGCCAGAGGAACCCCCCCACACCATGCGGGCTGCCATATTCAACATCCAGACTCCACAGCTCATCAGAACGCCACCAGCAGAAAAGCTGATCTTTCTCCATTGCGCAAAATGATTCATCAATAAATGCACGAGATGACAGACTACTACAAGAGTATATCTAACAGTGGTATAATAAAATAGTTTTTAAAAAAATTATAAAAAAAGAGTATCCCACCACACGGCAGAGCCTGGCAAACTACCCGTGTCATATTTGCTATGCCAAAAACCAGTAACAATTATAGACCTCATTCCCATGACCTGAAGGAATCGTTTGAGATTCTTCATGTTCCTGGAGTGAGCAGTTGCCCTTGGGCTACACTAGCATGTGACAGGACATATGGAGATGTTACTGGTACCCGCCGAACAAATCTATGAACAACGGAAAGACAAGTGATAACAAGTGATAATGCAAGTCCCCAGATGTATCCCATATTTGAAGTTTTGAGGGCCGGATCAATAGCACAGCCAGAAACGCATATGCCTTGAGCACAGATAACCCGGGTTCGATCCCAGGCATCCCATATGGTTCCCTGAGCAACACCAGGAGTAATTCCTGAGGCAGAGCCAGGAGTAACCCCTGAGCATCACCACGTGTGACCCCAAAAAGCCAATAAAATTAAATTAAATTTAAAAATTAAGTGTTATAAAGATAAAGTACCCTTATTTTTATGTTGGGAGAATCAGGAGGTGTTTTTCCTGGAGCTTTCAAATAAAAAATACATACATATTATAAATGTTTCTTTCTTTTTGTTTTAATCCTTATACTCAAACATGTGCCTGGAAATAACTTCTATGCAGTTTGAAAAGAAATTCTGGTATTACTGCCAGTTAGGAACAGGTACATGACAAAGGGAAGCAAATTTTGACTAGTACTCCATGGCAGAGCAAGCATGTGGTCCAGTTGGCTGAGTGTTGAAACTTACTTTTCACACTCTAGTGAATGTGAGAGAAAGGGCAATCCTCACACTAGAGAATGCTAAAAGACAGCTCATTAGAGAAAGGTGTAAGAATGTAAAAGCCATAGGACCATCAGAAAGTGTCAGAATCACTCTCTAAAAGGAGATAGTAGAGGAGAAAATACCTCCTGTTATCAAGTGGAGCCCCAGCAGTAAAAACACACTGGAAACGACTTCTCTCTGCTTTGCAGGTAACAATTCAACAGCCTAGGAGACACTAATAATTTATTTTCTGCTAAAATTTCTCAGTAGCCAATCAACATCTAATATTCTAATGGCATGCACAGTGTGCTAAAAAAAAAAAAAGAATATTGTCCTCCTTGCAACTAAGGGAGAAGAGTGCAAAAGAAAAAATTTTGCAAGAGGGAAAGGGACCAACAATAATTGGGGCAGAGCAACTAAATGATACTTTTGGGAGTAGCAAAATCTCATACTGCTTTATGAAGGGCTTGTTTTGCGCCCAAGGCAAAATTTGGATCAACAGTTTGTAGTTCCTGAGAAGATTGAAAAGTCAACCAAATTTGTTATGAGGGTCACCTCAAGGCACAATGCAAATGTATAAAACAACCACAATCCTTGAACTTCGTTCTTTGAAATTCCCACATATCACAATATGCAGGGGTGGTATTTACAACATTAGACAGATCTGAAGCAATAATCAGTAACAATAGACGGGAGGAAATAGGTGTTAAGGAATCCTTGATCATAGAGAGCCCCCCAACTGGAAGAGGAGCTGGATCAGAAATGTAGGGGAATTCAGGAGCCAGTGTGCATTTTAAAATACTCTAGATTAGGGGTCCAGAGCGATAGCCCAGAGGTAGGGCGCTTGCCTTGCACGCAGCCGCCCATGCTGGCCGGGTTCGATCCCGGCATCCCATAAGGTCCCCGAGCATCGCCAGGAGTAATTCCTGAGTGCAGAGCCAGGAGAAACCCCCTAAGCATTGCCGGGTGTGACCCAAAAAGCAAAAAAAAAAAAAAAAAAAATTCTAGATTAGTTCAAACCAGGACACAGAAAGACAAATATTTTTTAATGAGGACTCAAAATGTTTCCCTTAATTTTTAAGCAAATTTGAGTACTCTTAGATTTCTCACAGCACAGTCATTGTATATGACATATAATTAGAGGCATTTTGATCTTTCCAGGTGGCAACATCTTCTTGAAGACGTTATTTTGCCATATTGGGCTGCCAGCTCACAAAACAAGTAAAAATTTTTCCTTAAACTGAATCACTTTTTTATAAAAATCAAATAGATAATTTAATAGGAACCATGATACACCAAAGTGAAAAAGTAGCACAGGTGACCAGCTATTAAGAGCATTTGGAAAATAATGAACATCCCAAGGTCAAATAATCAAATAATCTTCTAAATGAAGGCTCTGGACAATATGTGTCTTGCTTATTTATTTTTTTTAAATGTTTTATTGATTTTTTTTTTAATTTTTTGGGTCACACCCAGCTTACGATCAGGGGTGACTTTTGGCTCTTTGCTCAGGAATTACTCCTGGCGGTGCTCAGGGGCCATATGGGATGCCTGGGATCGAACCCGGGTCGGCTGAGTGCAAGGCAAACACATTACCTGCTATGCTATTGCTGTGCCCTAAAATGTTTTATTGAGGTCCTGTGACTTACAATGCTGTGACTGATGGTTTCCCATATACATAATTCCAACACCACAGCCATGAGCAGTACACCCACCTCACCCCACAAGGATCTCAACACCCTTCCCTTTCAACATTCCTATCCCCACCACCACCAACACAAATGTGTGTATCAGTTCTTCTATTGTGTGGTCCTTGACAGCTGCCTTGCTATCTTTAAACCCATACGCAGGTGAGATCATTCTGTAGCTGTTCCTTTCAAACTGATTATATCTTCTAGTTCCATCCCATTGCTACAAACTGTATGATCTGCTCTTCTTCGCTATACTGTACTCCATTTCGTCTATAGACCACATCTTCCTACGTATATGTACCACCCAACTGCATATCCACTCATCTGCATTTGGGCATCTGACTTGTTTCCATATCTTACCTGCTATACTAAGGATGGTTGCGGTAAACACAGTTGTGCATGAATTCTTTTGAATAAAGGTCTTTGTGTTTTAAGGAAAGATGCCAAGGATAGATGGTATTGCTGGGAAGTATGGAAATTCTAGTCCCACTTTCAGGAACAAGTCTCTTTTAAAAAGTTACTAGGGACACCTGTTAGCACCAACTTGTCAGTCTCTCCTAGATAAAGAACTCAAGAGGAAAATGACTTTATGTGAAAGTTAACTCCTATTATAATAATTTTCCTTTTATTCACATGAAATATTCAGTATATTCTAAAAGAGAATTTACTAGATACTAATGTATTATTAAAATTAGAGGATTTCTTGTGGCCAGAATGCTACTACAGTTGGTAGTGCCCTTGCCTTGTACATGGGTTTAATCCCCAGCGTCATATATGAACCCCTAAACCCACCAGGAGTGATCCCTGAGCACTGCCAAGTGTGACCACACAAAATATCATAATAATAAATAATAGGATTCCAAAATTTCTTAGAAAGCATTTCTCGAGGAGACAGAATTTAATAATACATACACACCAGTTATCTGTTTCCTAATCTACATAAGTGATTGATCACATAACAGAGATTAAGGTTTAATATAAATAAGGTACAGGACAGGTTAAGTTTTTACATGAAGAAAAAACAACCAAAGAGATAAACTACCCTGAAGGCCATGGCTATCTAAGAGGGTCAAGGAGACTGTCAATTAAAAAACAGAAGTGATGTTAATTTTAAGACCACTTAACAAACCACAGTTGACAAAAACTGTCACTTAACACCGCCCACAGATTAAAATAATACTCAGAATAACAATACAAGCAACAAGACCATTCTAAGACATAATACACTTGTACCTTTTGTTCAGGTACAAGATACCATTTCCACCATACTAGAAAAATTAAATATAAGAAAGAGTGTAATTCAACTTGAAAACATCAGCAAAGGGGAAGGTAATACAACTTAATGGCAGACCACAGGCCTCAAACGTATGAGGTCCTGGGTTCAATCCCTGGCACAATAAATAAATAGCCTTTTCATCAAAGAAACACTAATCAAAGATTAGCATAATATATTAAAACATTACTTGCCAGAAAAAGAACGCCCCCTTTTGTATTTTGTCAGATAGTAGATTTTATGGAAAAAGTAAAATAGCACATTTTATTTAGAAAAGAAAAGGGTAGGAGTTAAGTAATTATAGCTCAAACAAACCATTCATTTATTAAGCATAGAAGCTGCAAAATTCTTTTTTTATTTGTCTCTTTTGGGGGTCACACCCAGTGATGCTCAGAGGTTGTCCCTCACTCTGCACACAGAAATTGCTCCTGGCAGTGCTTAGGGGGACCATAGGGGATGCCAGGAACTGAACCCAGGTTGGCTGCATGCAAGACAAATGCCCTACTCATTATCCTATTGTTCCGGCAAAACAATGCAAAATTTTTCTTTAAACCTTTACATTAGTCATGGTAGTTCACTAATACTACCCTTACTCTTCTGGTAAGAAGTTAGTCTGAAAAAAGAGAACACCATCCTTTCAAATTTACAAGGAAGAAAGATGTTTAACTTTATCCATCACAGACATGAAAAATATACAGTGATAGATAACTTTCTATATGGGTTCTAAAGACTCACTGAATTTATAGAATACTGAATATTAAGATTTATGCTATACCAAAGCAGATATTGAACTTATCTCTCCATCAGTCAATATTTACTGCTTTGGCTCAATAAATCTTGATGTTCATTTTCAAAGTAAATCAATATCAGTTCATTAAATTTTGCATGGTTCATATCAGCATTTTGTAAAATGTGGAAAGTCAGTAAAATGTTTCACTTTAAAAATCCAGATGCCCTCAATGAGATAGAGAAAAGACCTCTGCATTTCTCTGCCTTGTCTTTCAGTTTTCTCACCTGCCCTTTCTCTCCCCTCAATATCATAACATAGAAAACCAACTGAATTCAACATCTTTTTTTTTTCCTTTTTTTGCTTTCTGGGTCACACCCAGCAATGCTCAGGAGTTACTTCTGGCTCTTTGCTTAGGAATTACTCCTGGCAGCGCCGGGGACCACATGGGATTCTGGGGATCGAAACTGGGTTTGCTGCGTCTAAGGCAAATGCCCTACACGCTGCGCTATCGCTCAGGTCCCCTGCATTCAACATCTTAAGATGAAAGCATTAAGCTAAAAAATATTATGAATGTATAGACCTATAAATTGAAATATTCTTGATTTTTTTTTTCCCTCTAGGCAGGGAGAGGATTGCTGAGGCTTGGCGTTTGGGGAAAAGGTGGTTGCAGGTAACAGAGCCTGGTGCTCAAGCCAGAAATCAAGCCAGCAGAGCCTTGCAACAAGCCAGACGACCCCCCATTCCATGAGGGCCTCCATTTTCCACATCTGGACTTCCCTCTCGTCAGAACTCCACCCAGCAGACCACCCTATCACAGCCGGCTTGCGCGGTTCATCAATAAATGCTGGACTCAGAGATGCCTACAAGAGTATGCTACCTGCACGGCAGAGCCTGGCAAGCTACCTGTGTTGTATTTGATATGCCAAATACCAGTAACACTTATAGACCTCATTCCAAATGGATTGAGGCTCTTTATGTTCCTGGAGCAAGCAGATGCCCTTGGGCTCTACTAGCATGAGACAGGGCATGTGGAGATGTTACTGGGGCCTGCTCGAGCAAATTGATGATGAACGGGAAGACAGTGATACAGTGATACTGTGATTCTTGATTTAATTCAGTGATATAAAAAAAAGCAGAAAGGACAACCTGACTCCTTTCATGATGAGAACTACAACTATTGAGTTTTAAGTCTTCAGATTTCTCAGCTTACTCATTACTTTACTATACATACTTATCTAATCTATCTCCTGGCTTACCGTTTTCTTCTGGTGCAAGTTTAGTAAGCATTTTCTCTTAAGAATGTACTATAATTGGGGCCAGAGCGACAGCCCAGCGGGTAGGGCGTTTGCCTTGCACACGGCCGGCCTGTGCCGGCCCGGGTTCGATCCCGGCATCCCATATGGTCCCCCGAGCACCGCCAGGAGTAATTCCTGAGTGCAGAGCCAGGAGTAACCTCTGAGCATTGCCAGGTGTGACCCAAAAAAGCAAAAAAAAAAAAAAAAAAAAAAAAAGAATGTACTATAATTACCAAATCCCTAGTGACTGTCATTAGGTGCTAAACTCAATGTCATGTTTAGAATGTGGATGTTTATGAAAAGCAAATCCCTGAGAGGAGACCTATTGGATGAAAGGCCACTGACATTTAACATTTCAGAAATTGCACAAAATCCCTCCAGAAAGGATTAAACAAGGGCCAAGAGGGTAGGGGGGTTTGCCTCGCACGAGACTGGTCTCTGCCGGCCCAGGTTCGATCCCGGCATCCCATATGGTCCCCTGAGCACCGCCAGGAGTAATTCCTGAGTGCAGAGCCAGGAGTAATCCCTGAGCATAGCCGGGAGCGACCCAAAAAGCAAAATGAGGAGAGGAGATGAGAGGAGAGGAAAGGAGGGGAGGGAGGAGGGGAGGGAAGAGGAGGGGAGGGGAGGGAAGAGGGAGGGGGAGAGGGGAGGGAGGAGGGGGGGGAGGGGGAGGGGAGAGGGGGAGGAGGGGAGAGAGGGGAGAGGGAGAGGGAAGAGAGGAGAAGAGAAGAGGAGGGGGGAGGGAGGGGAGGGAGGGGAGGGGGGAGAGGAGGGAGGGGAGGGGAGGGGAGGGGGAGGAGGAGGGAGGGGAGGGAGGGGAGGGAGGGGAGGGGAGGGGGAGAGGAGGGGAGAGGAGGGAGGAGGAGGGGAGGAGGGAGAGGAGGAGAGGAGAGGAGAGGAGAGAGGAGAGGAGAGGAGAGGGAGAGGAGAGGAGAGGAGAGGAGAGGGAGAGGAGAGGAGAGAAGAGAAGAGAAGAGAAGAGAAGAGAAGAGAAGAGAAGAGAAGAGAAGAGAAGAGAAGAGAAGAGAAGAGAAGAGAAGAGAAGAGAAGAGAAGAGAAGAGAACTGAACAAAACAGAAAGGCTTAAACAACCTACTATCTTATAGTCAGTGAAAAATCCAAACTCTTAGCCTTCTATTATGAAAACTAACAATGACATATATATTTGATATTAATGCAACAATAAAGCATTATTTCATCCTCCTTAATGCTTTGCCAGAGGTCACAGGAACCCCAGGGAATTTGCTGAGTCCCTTCTATACCAGCACCCACTGACTTTATAAACACTCATGAAAACAATTCAAAAGAGAAGAACAGGAAATGTTAGCAAATTAATTCTTATTTTAAAATAACAAAATTGGGGGTCAGAGCAATAGTAGAGCTGGTCGGGTGTTTGCCTTGCATGCAGCCAATCAGGTTCAATCTCCAGCATCCCATATGATTCCCCCAGAAGCACCGCCAGGAATAAGTCCTGAATGCAGAGTCAGGAGTAAACCATGATTATTTCTGGGTGTGACTGCCCCCCCCAAAAAAAAGCAAAATAATAGTAATAATAAAATAGGAATATTAATAAACCTTAAAGTAAGTTTTCTCTAGGTTTTAGGCCACAGTCAGTGTTGCTCGGGGCTAATCCAGGTAGGAAACCATTTGGCAGGAACGGAACCGAGACCTCCCCCAGGTGCACTCCAGTCCAGCATCTCCCCAACCCAAACTTGGATTGTCTTTTTAAAAGAAAAAGCAAAGGAAGACATCATAAAATGTGTTTCTTTGACAACTGTTGGTTTGAATTTTGGATCTCACCTAGTAGTGCTTGGGGACTACCTCTCCCAGTTCTGTTTTCAGGAGTCACTCCCATTGGCTCAAGATCACAGTCCCAGGGACGAAACCGGAGTTCAGAGCATGCAAAGTATAACCTCAGTACATTAAGCTCTCTCTGTCTCTGTCTCTCTCTCTCCAAATCACATGCTGTAAGATCAATTTCTTTCAAATAGCAGAGAGGCAAAAAAAGTTAAATAGCAAAAAATTGAAAAATGCTCAAGGTTTCTTAAGCATATGGCAACACATTTTTCTTTTTCATACATAAGGTCCTGATCAGTGTGTGGCCATATGTGTTTGTTCTCACTCTATCCATCCTTATAATCATAGATCATGTGTAAGGAAAAGAGTACTTAAAAGAAGATAGTTGGTTCTCTAATATACTCCCTACCTTGAGGCCCTATTATTCCAAAACATTTAAGTAGGAACTGGGAAACACAAAACTTAAAGAAAAAATACTCTAAAACTAAGCATAAAGTTTACTAAAGATATGAATTATAAAATTACACCACACCACATATTCACCAGGTTCACAGTAAAAAAACTTCCTTTACACCAAACCAATTATCCTCATTTACTGACTTTTTATTAAATACTGTGCCACGTAAACTTCCTGGGACCAACAATTACTTTGCTTTCTCTCCCCTATACCACCTTAATGAATCCCCAGTTCTCTTTAACTCAAATCTGTGATGGTAGAACTGTAGTTTTTCGTCCTGTCCTCATTTCTTCATTGACTAATCCTTAATTCTACAACCACTTGCACTGTTCAATCAATCATCTTTGCTAGAGCCAACAGGATTTCACAGCAAAATCTTAGGATGGCGCCCAATGATCTAGTCACTACTAAGTACCACATAAAATTCTACATGGTTCCAGTCCTCTGTTCTCAATTATTCCCTTATCTTTCTCTACCCCCCAATAGCTCTGAATGCACTGACCTATTTCCAGTTCCCCATCACGCAAGTTTCTAGACATTTCACATGTCCTTGCAAATATGTATCTCTTTAAAAACAAGACGTGGCAAAAGCTAATCTGAGAAGCATGACCCCTCCCATTACTGCACAAACCCAGGTAGTCAAATTTGTAAATGACTTGAAGAAGTACATAAATAACCCCTCCTTAAAAGCTGAAAAGAAATTAAGACTTGAGAAGATAGAAATCAATGAATAAAGATGGAGGTTTTAAAAACCAGAAGGTTTGTTTGTTTGTGTTTTTATGCCAGGGCGAAACCAAACCTTCATAAATGCAAAGCATGCATTCTACCAGAGTTACAGTCCCTTGACAGTCCTTTAGCTGGATTTAGAGGCGGATTACCCCCCCAACGATATGGCCTAGTAGATCAAAAGGTCTGTACAGCAAAGAAATTGTTTCTGGAAAATGATTCCTTTATGACGCTTTTGTAGAAGGGTTATGGAGAAGGGCAAAGAAAACAACATTAACATTACACTCAGAGGTTCAACGGTGCCTTTCATTCTGTCCGAGAAAAAAAAAGCAAACTTCTGTGGGCCTATATAGTTTTGTTTTCCCCTGTATATATATATTGTTTAAAATAGACATGGAGTGTTATTTTAGGAATTTAATTATATCTTAAGTTCACCAGGGGATCTTGTTACTTAAAAGAATCCAACAGTGAAGCCTTTCGTAAACCACTGTTCGTTTACCTGGATTTCATGGCTGGATCCCTGAAGTGAATTCCCAAGCTTAGTCTCAGGCATGAGTCTTATCTGTCCATTATTCATTTGCCCACTTTAAAAATGTGCTTTTAAATGACAAAAAAAAAAATCAAAAAATCTGGCATAAAGCTGGAAAAAAAATCAAGGAAGTTACAGCCCTTGGACTCAAGGATTACACATTTAGTTGGCGGAATTAGACATGCTTCCCCCCCCCCCCGTCCTCGGAACAGCCCCCTCAAAAAAACCTACAGCTACAAAATGAGATGCATATGAATAGTATAATGAAGTAGCATATAATTAAGATCCTAAAAATACTTATTCCATTCCATAATAGAGGCCAAAAATTGTACCAGGTGCTCACATTATATATATTTTATACAACCTTCAAAGTAATCCTCAAGTAGTAATTTTTTATGCATTCATAGCTGAACAATTCAACAATACGGTGGACAATTAGAAAGGACCTTGCATGACTCACCCCTATCTAGAGCCAGGCAGGAATGGCTCGGAATGATTCTGCTAGACCTTTGTCTAGTACTCGTTTGGTCATTAGTATCTAGTTATGGATCTCTTAGGGATGAGAACTGTGCCCTTTGATTACTCAAATATTTCTATATAAAAGGAACATGAAACTTAAATGACTTTAAGTGCACAAACACCCAGAACAGAGTAGATTAAAATAAAGTAAAAGGAAAAACTACAACTTTTTTTTCTCCAAGCACTTGATGTGGAGGACAGTAAAAAGATATCTTTTATGCCTCAATTTCCATTTGAATTTGCTCCAGATTTGTTTCTCATTTCCCTTCCCCACAATCATGACCTACCTAGCATGTGCTTCTTTATTACAGAAGTACTGGGCAAACTCCAAAATTCATGAGCTGTCATCACCTCAAATAACACAGAAAAATATTAGTATCTTGTCAAGTGAAACGAACAGAAAACAAAATGCTTTAATATTTCCAATAAGAAATATTAAACTACCTCTTTCTTACACATAATTTTGTGTGAGATATAGGGGAAATATCTCACCCCTTTTTTCCTCAAATTTGGAATAAATAAAATAAATCCAAAGATTTAAAGCAACTTTGAAATTCCACTACTGTTATTAAAAGTTGGCAATAGCAGTATGTTAGCACTCCACTTTTTATCTCCTATTCATATTTTTACACACTCATCTTTTTTAATTTTTAAATATTTTATTATACTACCGTGAGATATACAGTTACAAAGATATTCATAAGGTGTTCATATCTGGGGTTTTGGTCATACAGTGTTCCTGCACCCAACCCCTCCATCAGTGCCCATTTCCCACCACCAATGTCCCCACTCCCCTCCCCCCACCCCAGCATGCCTCTGTGGCAGGTTCTTAAATTCTTTCTCTCTCTCTTTCTCTTTTCTTTCCCTTCCACATTGTGGATTACAATACATACATTAAGAGGTTGTCATGAAACACACTTATCTTGACCTCCCTCTATACAGTAGGAAAAAACTTGAGAACCAGCGAGACAACCAATGTTTAAATGATCACAATGGGACTAGAAACACATTATCTCAAACTCCTCTTAAAACAACTCCCTCTGCTAATGCTATAGGTGTGTACAATGGCATTATTGGTAAGCCTTCCAAAGTCAAGTTCTTGAGTGCTGCTAACATAAAAAAGATGTATTCAGTAACTAAGGTGATGCAATGAAATGGAAACAACTGTGTTAGTCTTAACGTCAAAAGCTACACCATCAACGGTCATGATTACTTTCCTCAGTAAACTGAAGGAGAATGCTCCTAACATAAGCTGCTCAATGAGGTCTCAGGGTCCGAGACCTCACACTCACCATCACTCACCATCTAAATCCATCTCCTGCAGCACAACCCACTCCTTCACCGCTCTGAGACAGTCAGAATCACTAGAACCCCAAAGCTGAAACTATTCTCTCTAAAAGTAATATAAGGAACCCATCCCTCCCGAAGACATCTTCATGAACTGTTTATTCATTAGATTAACATCTTAACATTTACTAAAATACCCAGACTTACAGAAAAGGCAAACCTTTTTATAAAAGGGCCAAATCACAATTTTCTAGACTCCATCAAACACTCTCTATGGCTACTCAACACTAGCACACTGTAGGAGACCACCCAAAGGAATGGTATGGCATGGCTTGGTTCCCATGAAATTTTACACTCTCAAAACACAGTAAGTGGGCAAAGACCTAGACTTGAAAGTAGTTTGCTAATTCTCATTCCCCAACCTGCAGGTATCATTCTTAACGGACAGCGTTTAGGGTTGCTTCATTTTTTTCTGTAGTGAAATTGAAACTGCCTAAGGGAAAAAAGACCCACTGCTATGGACTTATAATTGAGAACAATTAAAAGCAAATTAAAAACAGTGATTTTTAAAAAGAACAAGAAATAATAGTAGGCACTTTATGTGAGAAATTTATTAAATTTCTGGTATTTCTTATTTCATCCTCATGGTAATTTTCTATGGGAAGAAATATTATACCCATTTTACAGATGGACCGAAAGTCATTAAGATAGTAAGAAAATAAAACTTTGAATCACAGTCTACTGATACTTTAAAATCATACACTCTCCTAACATATGCCCAAGGAAGGCACCAAGGGCATTCTCAAAAAAGAAGACAAATCAGAATATAAATGGAATATGATTTTAAGCAAATTTTTAGAAACTACATGCATATTACTTCTGTTAAATTATAAGCATTTTCCTCTACAATAAATCTTTCTTTTGGAAGTCCCATTTTTCCAGCAACAGGTACACCTAAGAATTTATACTTGCAGAAAAGTATCTTGTATAAAACATGCTTAAGTTTTAAGATGTTGATTTTAGTGCCAAAAGTAAGAAGCAACAATTTCTTGCCCTTTCCCTAAGAAGTTTCTCTGATAGATTGCAAGTTTCCTCAGTAGAAGAACCACATTTGCTAGGACTCAGACATGAAACCGTCACCAACGCCATGGAATTTTCAGAAGAAATGAAAACTCAGGCCTTCTAGAGCAACAGAACATTGACTGCTGTTTTTCTCATTCATTTCCTTTTCTTTAACTTCACGATTTCACATTAGGCTTAGCAAGTGGTTTCACTAGTGCTGCCAAATCAGTCCATATACTTCAAGGAAGAAAAAACATTAGATGGCTAATTAAAAACCACCACCAACAACAAAACCCGAAACAGAACAGAAACAAACTACATAGCCTAAGCAACACATCCAAAGAACCAGGGATGGTACTATCAGTCCAAAAGTAAGAATAGTTTCTCCATTTTTAATTGTGGGGGAGGAGATATGGACTCAAAAGCGGTATCTTTCTTGACAGGTAGAAAGTATGCAAAATTCAAATCTCAAATTTCTTACTAGACCTTATTAGCCTATTCTCATTTCCATGCCTCTGCTCCTACAAAGGGAGAGATGAGAGGTTGCAATGGGATCAGGTGCCCTGGGAAGGCTAAAGTATGTATTTACCTGGATGTTTATAGAAAAGCACACCAACCCCAATGCTGACACCAGATTAGCTATTAGTCCTTCCATACGCCCAGACACAATGTCCTCCAGAATCCCTCTGAATTTAAAAAGGCTCTGTAAGTTCGTCATAGTTTCTCTAATAAAAAGGCTCCATCACAAAAATGGCAACATTTACATGCCAGTTCTCAAGGAAGAAGAGAAAAAGACCTTGTGTTTTTCCAGCATCACTTGCCACTAAAGATGCTGATGGGATGTAACTCCCAATATCCTGAATAATAGCATTATTACTCTAAATTGATGAACTGTAAATAGCAGTCCACTTTATTCCTCTTCTGACTAATAAGGAACCAGAGTGCAAAATGATAAATTTTCTTTGAGTTTCTTGGCAAGATGCTATATATATAAAAGTATATATAATTTTGGCCTTCATCTCTCAATTTCTTTCATTTATCAGAAACAGTGACAAAAAGGCACTAATTAGATAAATTCTAATCACAAGGAATTGGGTGTGATGGAAGACTTCAGAATCACTATCTGTTCCTAACAAAACAAAACAGATAGGCTATTCTCCCCTGTAGGGGCAGGAGATTTATCAATAGACAAAAGGATGCAAAAAGCCAATAGATAAGGTGTAATTAAAGATCAGGCCTATAAATTTTATACTGACATAAATGTAACAAGATTTGCAGAAGAAAATTTAGGATTTAAAACCAGAGCATTATGAAAATAATACCTTCCGTTCTATTTGCAAACAATACTGCATAATGCACAGATTTATTATTAAGACTAATACCCATGTCTCCAAGCCCTTTCATACAAAGGATTTGAATTAGTCAGTGCCAAAGTAATTTCTAAAGTGGTCTATCTTCCTTCAAGCACTTCGTTAATTAGCTACAATATATTTTCCATATATTTGTAAGCATCCAGATCCCTTTTTAGAAATAACAACCTATCTATCATATTCGGGAAGGTTTTGCAAATACAATCTAGGAAGGTTTGCATGTTCTTGAAGATCCTTCCTTATTTTTTCTCCTCTTCAAAGGCTAAAAAAATGGACTAGGAAATAGCACCAGCGTTAGCCTTGCCTGTGCCCAACCCCAGTGAGATCCTTGGCATCACACAGCCCCACTGAAGCATTAGGTATGGCTCTGCAGTCCCTGTGTTATGCCAGGGTGGGCCATCCTAGCACCACAAGGCCCAATAGCACCACTTCGTTGGGTCCCTGCACTGAACAATGGTGGCCCAACTAGCCAAAAAATACCAGGAGTGACACTTAGGCCCCTCAGCACCACCTGGGAGACAAATATATAAATAATGAGACTTTTCTTGCATGCAGTCAACCCTAATTAGATGCACAGCACCATATATGGTTACCTCTAGCCCTGCCAGGAATGATCCCAGAGCACAGAACTAAGACTGAGCCCAAAATGAGTTGGTATATATAGCCCAACCACTCCCAGTCACACACAAAAGACAAGAAAATTACTTCCAATAAAACATAAAAACCACTTATGACACTATCTGCCGACTTCTGGGGTCCCTAACAATACCGGGAACGAAGTTCCCTTCTACCTACCTCCGAGCCGGCTGGGAATGGATAAAAACTCAGGAATCAGGTGCAGTTTTAAAAAGACTTTACTATCACAGATTCTGATATACAATCCAAGAACAGGAAAAACCCTGGACTCTGGTTCCCAGCTGGGCCCCAGCCACGTATAGGCCAAGACGGCTGCCACCACGTGTTGAAGCCCAACAGAGAACGGAGAGGATGGAGAGAGAAAAATGCCAAGGAAAGCCAAAATGGAAAAAAAAAAAGGCCCCTTCTTCTTTTTCCTAGCTTATTGTATAGACAGAAACCTGCCAAAATCTTCCAACCCAGCCCATCGTGGGTTGGGCTATCTAGAGATGAAGCCAGGTGGATGACCCTTTTGAAGTGTCGATCTTTAAGTGGGCCTTTGGCTCAAGCTTCACAAAAGCCAGAGCTAATTTCCAGAGGCAAAATCTCCCTAGCAGAGTGAGGAGGGGCTGCATCTCTGAACCAGAAAGCAGTTCAGAATGTAATTTGTAGGAAATGGCATTAACGCTTTTACCATAAATATATAGCTAGCAGATCCCAAACTCTGGATCTCATTAAGGTCCAAAATCCATCAGAATAATTCACTTTGGTATTACCTTTAGAGTCAGAGACACATTAGTTTGCCTGGAGGCACATTAGCATGTCTCTGAACTAGGAGGACCGACTACATTATGGTTGATCCAACGTAGTCAAGTACTCTTGGAATATCTACACGTATGTCCCACGCGGAGACACATGGGAACGGAATACTGATCTGGGGCAAACGAGACTCATGACAAAAAATATAAATTATGAAATCAATCCAATTCTGCCTGAACTCCCATTATGTCTGCTCTGGAGATTCCCCAAAGCAAGGACCAGCTCTTCACATAAGCTGGAGGCTAAGGCTCAGTGGGGCATGTCACCCAACAACTGACCTTTCTTTTCACTGTCTCAAAGCTAACAATAAAAATGAAAATTGAAAAGAAATACAGAAAGCCAAAGAGTAAAGGGTTGAACTATAGTCAACTAACAAGATTTGATTTGAAAATAATTTTGCATTTCTTAACAGAACATAATAGATCATTTTGATATTGTGAAGCATTGTAATATTTAGTAGACAATTGGCAGCTTGAGATTTGTTTTGTATTTTCTGCTTTCTGAAATTATAGCAAGTGAAAAAGCCCAAAATGAAAAGGTGGTGTTTTTTTGAAAATTACTAGTTTGGTACAATAACTCATTAACTAGGAAAGTTCTGAAGTAAATGCAAATTGAGGGGGAAACAAGGTTGAGAAAACAGGTGGGAGAAATAAATTAAGGTACGTAACAACTTTGAGGAAAAACAGACTCGAACATTTCAACTTTTAGTGAAGTACAAGGCTTCGAACAACTGGAAGTCAGGCGTGAGAGTGATTCCTAAGTGTGGTTTGCAGTGAGTTTAACGGGATGTTAACTGGTCTGTGTGATGCTGACGCCGTCAACTCACCCGAGTAAGCCCAGTACGGGTCGCCCGAGGCTTTCCTCCTTCGAACCTGCGCTGAGCTGCCGTGTCTGTTTTCGTGCAGAGTGCCCGCAAAGCCTTCGGTCAATGCTGTAAGAGAGAAAGTTCTGGTGAGACAAAGCATCATCCCTAGGGAAAACAGTACAAGCCATGGGGTATGGGGCTCTGAGAATGGACAATACCATGTTGAGTAACAACCGCTTCACAATGGTCGTCTCTGCCAGCAAGCACAGAGCACCAAGTACTGCACACACCTGGACTCGGTGGATTTTGCAAGCGACCACCCGGCAGTAGGCACAGAAGTTCCGACTATGAGACTACTTTATATTCTAGGTAGCAAATGAAAGCTTTGAGGAAGTGACTTTTAGGCTGCCCCAGGTCCTATAAGCTGCCCTGGAAGCTGTAGCTGAGGTCCCAACTACAGAGAGTATAAGCCTATAGGAGTGAAAGGTCTAGAAGCCCCAAGGAGGTTTGCTAAAGGGCAAGAGCCTCATGGGAGTTTCAAAGAGCAAGAGGTGACCCTTCCTCTTTTATACTCTGAAGACTCAGAGACTGTTAAGAACTTTGTCCAAATCTTGCTGTAAAACCTGCAGCAAATCAGAGAAACAAATACAAACATGGCGATATCCAGCCTGAGTCCCAGAAGTGTGCAGCAGTAAGAAGCCACATCCACTGTTTCTGAACTACCATTGTACCTAAGTCCCTATGATACCTACAAACGTGCAACTTGGATCCCAATACTCCGCAGTAATGATGCTCACGAAAGAAACCCATTCATGATGCTATTTCTGAAATTCCAAAATGAATTTAATCTTCTACCCCATTCTAGAGCATTTCTCTCTATCCGTCAGTGCTCCAGGTTGGCCCTGCTTTCCAAAACAACTCCCTAAAAATAAATTTCTTTGCTATAAGCCCACACCTAAAAGTGCATGTACAAATACAACTATCACAGGTGCTCAGAATCCAAAATGAATTGGAATTACACTTCCAACAATACATCCCACCTGTCTGTGTTAATATTAAAATGAATGCACCCAAACAAAATCAAGTGTGTTTTTAAAAAGGCGAGAAAATGGTGAAATGAAATGTATATTCCATTGAGATGAAGATGGCACCAGGAAAACATAATACCGTCTCTATTTCAATTTAGTCAAAGTAATAATAATCATCTCACCATGATGGGTAGGTACTTTGTTGATAATGTGACAGCTATGGAGAAAAATAAGGGAAACATATAAAGCACTTTATGCCTCCATGTCAATTGCAAAGACAGGCTTTAACAGAACAAAGAACAAAGATATTCCATAGAGACAAGCCCTTCAGAGGGAAAAAGAAACCCTATAAAATCCAAATGCACGTATAAAACATAAACCTGACATTATTTATCATTGCTCCTTGATTCTGAACACCTAAGTCTAAATTCTGAGCACTGAAGTCCAAACTTTCCCAGGTTGGTACTTCCCAACCAAGCATTCTACAACACTGTACATAAGCCAAATATACATTAACATTCTAAGTTCTTCAAGGTTAAAAACAAAATTCTAGGATGGATTCATGGCACAGCAGGTAGGGCACCTGCCTTGCACCAGTGAACCCAGGTTCAATCCCAACACTCCATATGGTCCCCAAGTCTGCCAAGAGTGATCGCAAAGCACAGAGTGAGAAGTCCTGAGCACAGCTGAGTGTGTTCCCTATCCCCCACAAAAAAAATCCCCACTTTCTAACCTCCTTTTTTTCTCAGCTAAATAATTACCAGTTCACACTAGATCATGATCCCCGGATAACCCTCCTTGCTTCAATTAAGAAGTAAAAGGGCATCTTGACCACATAAATGATACAAGGGGTTACACTGCCCTAAGTATAAAATGATTGTGTGTTTGTGTGTGGTTAAGCCTAACTTTACCTTTTTTTTGGTATAAGCCTGGTGTCGACTAAATATGGTAGTGGACACCATGGAGGTGGAACGTTTTGCACAGAATATGCCATGGAGGAAGAGGGTAGAGAGACTAGTAAATGGGAAAAGTAACGGGAAACGTCTTGTACCTTGTGCTCATGCTACTGAGTTTCTAAGGCCCAGATGAGGCCCTGATTTAGATATTCCACACTAGAATAGAAGAGAAGAGAATAGAAGAGAAAGACCCTCCTGAAAAAAGTACAACCCGTCTGAAGGTGTTGCTGGCCAGCACCATCTGCAGGCACAGTGGGCCAGGGGAGCAGGGCTGTAACCAAGGAGAGGCAGGGTGTTCCCAACAAAGCTGAAGCCTCATCAACAGTGACAGCCCCAAAGCCACTTTCTGATGCTGAAACTGTGGAGAGCAATTTCTGATGCTGAAATTGTGGAGAGTTCTATAGTCCACCTTCTCCACCCATCCAGGTCCAAGGTTTGGAACCCCTTCCCTCCATATTGAAAGCTCTCAGAAAGCAAACACACACCCCACTGATGCTTGAGCATGCAAGCATTCAATGGAAGACACACCCTTATGTTCTTTGGGCCACAGCTGACAGCATGGGGCTATAGACAGAGACTGTGCAGTGATAGGGCAGTCCAGCAACAAAGTTCCCTCAAGCCTATGGAGTTTCGAGAGATGGTCTTTCCTTCCCTTGACATGAAGATACGCATCCTCTATCTTCATGTCCTGCTTTCCGGGGGGGGGGGGTGTGACTGAAAAGAATACCTTCCAATCACTGGGTCCCATGGTCCAACTCAAACTCCACCCTTGACCATGTCAGTCACTTGCCTTTTCCACCAACTCCAACTCTTCTTCCTGACAAAGGACTCCATCAAATCTCACTGACTGGCTCCTAAATACCTCCCAATGCCAGGGCAAGGCTAGTGCAGAGGCCAAAGTTGTGTTCCTCACAGGCCTCACACTGTGCTTGCTCTAGTACTTTCTGGACTTCAATTTTGTCAGCGGGCAGGCCCACCTCAGTGCCCACCAGAAGCATCTTCAAATCAGATGTCTTCTTCTGTGGGTGTGGCCAGAGCCAGGATGGCAGGTGCCCCCTTAGCATTTGCTTCTCCTGTGCCTGCTGTCTCCTTCACCATCAAAAGTGACCACCTGTCCTTCTCTTGGTTCCTCTCATTGTGCTCTGCACTGCTGGCCTTGCTTGTTAGCAGGTTGATCCTCGTGTTTGAGGAAGACCCTGATGGATCAGAGCCCACTGGATCATTGAGTAGTTGTACCCATAAAACACATGAGATCTGGGAAGCCATGCCGCAGGGCTGCAGATGGTCCCCAGAAGCCCAGAACACTTTCCCCACATCTGGCACAATGGAACCTGATGAAACAGAAACCACAAGTCCCAGAGAAGCCCACCAACTTAGATGGATTTTAAAGACGAATACCACATTATCAACAAAACAGAAAACATCTCAGATAAAGCCAAGAGAGAAAGGAAGTGGAGCCACAAAAAATGTACAGCCTTGCTTTCCTTGCCTAGAAAATGGAGCTAGAAATACCAATTCCATAGGATTGCTATAAATACTACACAAGTTTCTACACCAAAGACACCTCACACAGCTCTGGGCAGAGCGCATGTCAAATGCGTGATAAGGGGCCAGACACAACAGAGACCTGAGGATAAGGCACTTTGCCTCATATACAGGAGGTCCTTTGCGCACGCCGGCTGGAAAAAAGCCTCAGAACCTTAAGTGTGGCTCAAACCCCTCTCTCCCACCCCAAATAATAAAAGTTGAAATCTTAAAATGAATCTCTGGCAACAAAATGGAAATGTATTGCAGAGACTGACTTTATAAGCTCCATACACACCCCACCAAACCAGCCACAAGTCACACACTGGAAAACGTGCCCAGAGGGTCAGCTCCATGCATAGTTCGGGGGTGTCTGACACCAATCATGGCAAATTATGCTCATACTGGAACTCAGACCTGGCCAATCAGGTCTATCTGAAGGTGTTATGACAGAAGGCTTGTGGGATTATTTGAGGGTCAACTACAGGATCTACGGGGAGGTAAAAAATGGAATAAGGCTAGAGGAAGCAAAACCTAAGGAGCAATTAATTCTGTTCATAAAACTTAAATCTGTGGCAAAGCCAATTTGAAACCAATCCATGGGCAGTTTCGTATTTATTTGAACTAAGCACCTGCCAAAGCTCATTTTCCGTGACTTGGAGGCAAAGGATGCCTCAATGACATGAACAATGACCTTCAAACAAGTCACTGCAATTTTCTGATCACAAATTCCTCCATTCAGAAAAGACCATGGTTAGGGCCAGAGTGATAATCCAGTGGGTAGGGCATTTGCCTTGCATGCGGCCAACCCGGTTCAATCCCTGGCATCCCTCGAGCACCATCAGGAGCAATTCCTGAGTACAGAGCCAGGAGTAACTACTGAGCATCGCTGGGTGTGACCCAAAAAGAAAAAAAGAAAAAAAAGACCATGGTCAAGACTATAGCACTGATTCTCAATCCTAGACGCTATAATCATACTAACAGATGCCCTCCATCTACCCCTGAATTTCATTGGTCTAGAGTGGGGTCCACATAGTAGCACTATTTTCTCCCTTAAAGTTCTTCAGGTGACTCTATTCTGGAACAAGACTTAAGAACTGAAAATCCCTTACTTAGTGACCTGCAACTCTTACATTTCCAACTCTAGCCCGCATAGCCTATAACTTGATAGCTGATTTCGTAACACTGGCAACGAAGCAAGCTGGGCAGAAAAGGCAGCATGCACAGAAATCACACCAGCGCTGTGTCAATCTCAGAAATTAGACAATTTGAACTGAACCAGAGTTTGAGGCAGGAATCTCAAATACAAACAAACCAGATTACAAGTACGGAATGGGGCTATCCAAGGATGTTATTCATTTCTAAGTGGCCCCTTTACAGAACATATTATCTAAAGTTGGGATCTCCACGCCCTACTCCACCCTTTTGTTTCCTGAAAAGGGGTGCTTCCATTTCCCAGAACCCTTGAGATCACCAGGATTATTGGTACAAAAAGGACCAAGGCAGACAGCAGAATCTCTCAGTAAAGCAGTCTTCACTGGCAGCTGTATTAACTGTCCTGCCAGGAAAGTAAAGCAACAGAGATTCTTACCAGGTCCCAGGGTATTGTTATTTCATAATCCCATCTGTCTTTAGATTAGATGTAGGCCCCATCTAATCTAAAGACTAGATGAATCTAAAGTTCAGATCTCCACACCTGCCAAGAAGTTCCCCAGGTCTATCAAGAGCCAGAGAGCAAACTCTACAAAGGTAAACCCAGTTTCAAAAGCAAGGGGAGAGAGCGTAACAAGCAGTCCAAGCAATGCAAAGTCACAGAACCAGTATTCCACACCTCTCCCGCAGTGTCCAAAAATTCACACTGTCCAACCATCCATATACATCTCAGTGGGTATAAGGGATCTATGCCAAGAAGCTGAACACTCTGAAGAGGGTCACAATTAGAAGTAATTTTCCATAAACCGCCCCATTCCTGAGATATAAAAGAGGGATTCAGGGCCATCCCAAGGAAGGTGGGGGGGACCCTGACTTCTCCTTTTCTACCCATTGCGGAACAATGCAGGCAGTACACACAAGGTACAAACGGGCAGGCAGATTGGCTTGACAAGGCACAGGCTCTAAGCTCCCTGGAAACCACCAGATCTCAGCTTACCCATAATCAAGTTTGGCCAAGAGTATGTGTTCAACAGCCAGTACATGATGAATCAGTAAATACATGAACAACAACAAAAGAAATCTGACAGTGTCTGTATCAGAAGTAAGAAGAAAAAAAAGTCAGGAGACAGATTGAAGACCTGACGCACATGCCTGGTAGGTGAAGGTCCTGGGTTCAATTTCTAGCATTGCATGGTTCCTCTAAGCACTTCTGAGGTTGTTCTGATTGTCCTCAGCACTACAGGGTTCGATCAGCACTGGGCCAAGTGTCTCGAGAGTGGCCCCCAGCCCCTCAAGTGCTACTCAAACCCTCATCCCCACTTAAAAAATAGGAGTATCTCTTTCTGTGGTTTTAACACTACACATGGGTAAGTTTACATAAGCACCAACAGAATCACAACCTTCTCCTCTCTTGTCCTAGCGCTCTAGTCTCTGGCTTCCAATGAGAAGAGCAAACATCTGAAAACAAGAAGCTGGAAGAAATTATCCTGCTTACCCAATAACATTTTTTAAGGATGCAACTCAGAAATGACCAGAGTAGCAGAGGAATTAATGACCTGGCACCAGATTTCTTACACACTAACTATTCATTGAAGATGACTGTATTTCTTTTCCATCTTCTATCTTCTATGTCAGTAATGTGTGTTTTCTTTTCCCGAAAAAGAGACTCACCAATCATGCCTTACTGTCAGTTACGCCATTTCAAAGAAAACACAATGCCTCAGTGCATTTTTATCCTGTAACAAGATGTCTTTTTAAAGCTTTTGTAAAAAAAAAAAATCACCATTTGAGGGCCAGAAAGAGATGAGTCAACTGGTTGGAGCATATACTTTAAATGCAGGAGGCCAGGGTTTGACCCCCAGAATGGCATTATCCCCTAGCACCATGAGAAGTGAGTCCCTATCATAAGCCAGGTAGACGAACAACAAAAACAGATCAAAAATGGTCACTGGAAAGTGGTGCAAAAATCCATAGTGTATGTTGGGCAACTTAATATCTTACTGGCAAATAGAGATTTGCAAAAAAAGAAATAATCTGTAGTTCCCAAGTAAAGATACAGACTCAGCACACCAAATTCAATCAATTTTAATACTTTGTATTTTCTTTCAAGCTCAAGCAGCCAACCAACAGCAACATGGCAGTGATATGGTAAGGCTATGAATCATAGTATTGATTTTCAATATCTTCTGTGCAGAAAATTAAATTATGCAAATGCATGCCTTTACAGATCCTTACCTTAATATGAAATTACATACTTGCTTATGTCAGCAACTTAATTATACAATTAAAAATGGAGCATGCTTATGAAAATATGTAGTTTCACTCGTCAGAAGAGACAAGAAGTGTAAATCCGCCTATGGTTATCGCGTAACTAATAAGAGGGAGGGGTTACATATATTCTAAGTTCTCTAGCACTGAATCCACTATGTTTTATGGAGCTTAAATCCTCAATCAGCAGAAAACTCAGGAGGGATTTTAGTGGTGCTTTATGATCCCTCTAGGAAACAGAATAGCAGTGATGCAACCAGTGTAAAAACATACAAAGGAGGGGCAGGAGAGCGGAGTACTTAAGTAAGGAGCTTGCCTTTGCACACGGTCCAACAGAGTTTGACCCCTAACACCTCACAAGGTCCCTGAGACTGCCAGGAGTCATTCCTGAGTACCGGGTGTATTTAAAAAAAAAGATACAAAATAAACAAGTACACTATACACTTAAGGGTGATCTTGTGCACAAACACCACACATACACAAACACACACACAGTACTGAGGTTCTGCGCCAAATTCAAGCAGTGTTCACTATCTGGATAAATTAATACTGAAATGAGCTTAGGAAAGAAATACTGAGTGACTCCTACCACCTAGGAGAATTTGAGTCTCAATTCTGACAGGATGAAAGTAGAGATTTCCAAACCAACAGCACTGACTAGCCAGCGATGCCTACACCACCCAGCAGGAGGGAATGATCTGAAGTCTAGAAGGTTGCTAAGCAGACAGCTGTATGAGTGACAGCTATTTTCATCAGTTTCCACAAACTTTACCACCTCTCAGAACTTCCGTGGAGCCTACCTAAATTCCAGCCTACAGCACAAAAGATAAAGCTGCTTCTAGACCCAAAGGCCCGATCCTAGCCTCCAAAAATATCCTGTTACCCTCAGTTAAGACATCAGTGAAACCGCTTGCTATGTGCTTGACTTAAATTCCAACATCTACCCACTGCTAACAATGAGGGCTTTTATTAGGAATGTAAAAGCAGACGTGTATCCCACATGCCTTTGCAGCATCTTTAGGACTCAATGTAATTGTTCCTCTCTGTCTCACAAATTTTGACTGGGAAAGGGGACTTTCAAGTCATGTCAAATCTTCATATTAATTTGTAGGGGAAAGACTTCTCATGCAAAGAAACCAGCCCTCTTGAACAGTACACTCAATAGCTTTCTTGACACAGGTTTCTTTTCCTAGACTGCACTGCCAAAAAGAATGAAAGGGTCACTGAATCTACTTGGGATAAAAATAAATGTTCTTACATACTGATAAAGAACATTTTTCTTTTCATATGGCAAGTGTGTGAATTGAAATTAAAGGGGGCAACTAATGTTCAATTGTTTCTGACAAAGATGATCTATTTACATATGCAACTGGTATCACTTGATCACTTGACATACCATTATTCATCGATTTGCTCGAGCAGGGGCCAGTAATATTTCCATTTGACCCTATCACGTGCCAGTGTAGCCCAAAGGCATCTGGTTGCTTCAGGAATACAAAGAACCTCAACCAGTTCGTTCAGGGTCTTTTTCTTTTCTTTTCTTTTTCTTTTTTTTTTTTTCTTTTTTGGGTCACACCCAGTGATGCTCAGGGGTTTCTCCTGGCTCTACACTCAGGAATTACTCCTGGAGGTGCCCGGGGACCATATGGGATGCCGGGATTGAATCTGGGCCGCATGGGCCGGCCGCTTGCAAGGCAAATGCCCTACCCGCTGTACTATCGTTCTGGCCCCTCGTTCAGGGTCTTGATGAAGAAGTCTGACCATCCTGTAGGCGAGCAGCCACATGATCTTTTGACATCCTGTGGGATCCAGTCGGTAAAGGCTCTAGTCCAGCGGTTGTCTCCAAATCGCATTACATCGCAACTGGTATACTCGTTGAAAATGAATGAAGTCTGAGGTACCCGCCAAGAAAGGAAGATCTGGGCCAGGACCAAATTTTCAAAATAACCATAGCATTCCTCCACATTACTCTCTGAGCTTAACTTACTCAAAAATCAGTATTTACTTGATCCAAAACATCTTTTTTAAGAAGAAAGCATTTCAATGGTAAAGATTGTATAGAGGTGGAATCAGAGGAAGTTTATGATTAACAGCCCATTGTTCCATCTGTAACAGGCCAAAAACACTGTATCTAAAGCAAAAAAGTGCAGTGACAATTGAGGACACTTCCACTTTACTGTACATATAAATAATTTTGGGTCATCCCAAAGAACTGAGAGCCAGAAAGTCAGCTCAAGGGCTTAGAGTCAGCTTGTACTCAGTGGACCAGGTTCAACCCACAGCCCAAGATCTACAGGGCACAGACACTAGTGTAGGCACCTCTTAGCAGTACTGGGTATGACCAAAAAATAAGCTTAACAAAAATATACAATCCAAAGAATTTAGGAGTCTGGGAGGGTTCACTTCCATCCAAAACTTTAAACATCAGAACAAAGAAATTCTGATTCTACAGTGCCAGAATGAAAATTTCTGGATGAGGATGAAGGATGATGGCCCTCATAGAAAAAGTCCCAGTTCTTTGCCAAAATTATTGCCAAGAATAAGGCAGTTAAAAATAAGTGACAAGGGTCCGGAGCGATAGCCCAGCGGTAGTGCGCTTGCCTTGCACGAGGCCGGCCCAGGTTCAATCCCCCGGCATCCCATATGGTCCCCCCAGCACCGCCAGGAGTAATTTCTGAGAGCAGAGCCAGGAGGAACCCCTGAGCGTTGCTGGATGTGACCCAACAAGCCAAAAAAAAAAAAAAAAAGTGACAAGCATTCACCACGTTTTCAAAGACTTGTTTCCAAAATGGCAGATAAGCAGTTAATAGGGCTGTTTATATCTGTTATAACTACCCACACAACAAACAAATTAAAGATCCCTCAAGGATGGCGAAATCTCTATCAAGTATAATTTTCTCTAAATTTTGAAGAGCATTTAAGAACATTAAATCCCACACAATACTCTAAAATGAATAAATCTTTATCTTTTTATGTCTACAATGGGCAAAAGTATTAAATTATAGTTAAAAGTAATTAAATATTCTGATCAGTCTCTCATCTTCTTTTGTGCTTGCATTCCAATTAATTGTAGCAAAACGTACTTAGCGAGCGTCCCAAAAGTAGAATCAAGAAGTGCATTCCTTTGTAACCACCCATCATAAATGGTTCCTCTAGCTGTTTGTGATACTCAGCTAACCTCAAATACAATAGATTATATTACAGCAGATTACCCATTTTATCATATTCAAATGTACTTATTGTCCCAACGACCAAAATAAAAATACTTTTCATCATCTAAAGTGATAAAGAGACCTAATATAGAGCTCAACTTCTTTTCTGAAGCAAACAGATTACTAAACTCATAGGCAATTTAATTTAAAAAAAAAAAGAATACAAAACCAGCTTTTGAAAACTAACATAAATCAGTAAGAGAAACAAAATAACTTAACCTCTGCTTTTTTATAACACTCTAAAATAAAGGATTACAAAAAATCAGGTTCTAGTTTTTAATCAGGTAGCAGTAAGGTAAAAGGAACAAAGATGAACAGCCATCCTATGCCATTAACTAGGACACTGTTCACAATGATCTGAAATAAAACAACAGGTTCAAGAAAGTAACTTCTTTCTAAATTGGTTTATACTAAGGCTCATTAGACACAGGTGATGAAAATCTGAAAAATACCAAGGTTCACTCATACTCAAAAGTGCCCTTTAAAAATAATGGATCCTGGCTTCCAATATTTAGTGGTAACAACTGAAAATCAATTGGTCAACTCTTCCTATCTATTTTAATAATTTGACTCTTATAAATCAAGTTTCCTGGTTCTTTAATTACCAGGAAAAGGACACTGAGAATGTGTGATAGTGTCAACTGCAACAAATCTGTACTTCTTTCACAATTGTGTGTTCCCTTTAATTCTTTAATGAAGGCCACAAATGTCCAAATGAGCTCAGAGACTTCACACTGACAGCCATTATGCTGCATAGAGCCAGGCCCAGAGGTTTTATGTCACCCATACTATGTATATACACACACTTGTTTTTATTTATTTATATGAATTGAATTTGTTGCCAGTATGGCCCAGCAACGCAAAACCCCAGATCTAATTTTGAATGAGACATCTGGAAGGCCTTCCTAAATATCAACTACATGTTCTATGACCAGCAACTGGCTCTTCACACAAGAACTGTGACCTGACTCAACCCCATTTGGTCATTTTGATTGCTTATCCATTTGAGTTTGTCATTCATGGTCTGGTCCCATAACTATTCATTCAATTGCCTTTCTTCCAATAACCGTATTAGTTTAAGTGAAATAAGTAAGCAAAAATAAAGATAATACACTCCCAAACTTCAGAGTTCTGAAATGCTCATTGCCATCAAATCTGGATTAGTGACACTGTGCCATAACTATTCTCAAAATTGAACATTAGGCATGATAAAAATCTGAGTTCACAGCTACTCTACCTGCTCAAAAGTAAACATCACAAATAAAGTTTCCACGTGCATCCCAGAAAACTAAAAATGAAATCAATTGCACATGTGACTCTTTCCCCTCCCACGACTGGCAAGAGTTCAAAATAAAATTCCAGTCTGATAGAAGTTACCGGAAAATGTAGAGGGAATCTCTAACATGCTATGGAGACTAAGCACTTAAGATGATATAAATACTGGCTATTGTCTAGCAAAAAGAAAGCCACTCTTATCCAAGCAGAAAAATAATACTGTTACAAACTGTGTTAGGTAAATCAAAATGATAATACAGAGATTACTACAAGCTCATTATTTACGTTCCGTTTACTTTTGGAAAGGGCTGGCTGGGGTTACTGAGTCCGGTCATATTTTCTTTTCTTTACAATTTGCAATGGTGCCCATTTCAAAACCAAAGCACATGGTCGGCTACTTAAAGGGCAAACACTGAGCACATCACTCACATTTCCAGAACCGAGAGGTAAGTGAGCTTTACAGTAACCAAAGAAACCCACTGAGGTATTCCCCAATCACGTTAAATGCCAGCAAGAAAAAAAAAAAAGATTTCAAGTACAAACCCTAATCCTGAGTCTCTGAGTTTGGGAAATAAACTAGGGCCCTCTGACCTTGACCCTCACTTGGCTCAGGGCAGAGCTCACAGCACACAGTGACTTACTTCTGAATGCTTTACGTAAACCCAGAATTCTGTAAACCCAGAATTTAGCACGTCTAGAACCAAGAAGGAGGCACCACTTAAACCCTGATCAACCAGCCACTCTTGTCTATAGTTACATATTATTCCCCAAAGTGCTATGCTTTGGTCAGCAAAGTATATACTCCACTTCCACTCTGACTAGCTATTTAAGTGGTTCCTAACATTTTTTGGTCAAAAAGTTTGTTAAGATTCTACCAAGTATTCATCATGTCTCCCAGGTAGATGCTCCTAAAAAGTCATTTAACAATCTATATCTCACATTGATTGCTCTGACCTTCTCAGAGCTTCGAGTGCATCAGGAGGCCAATCACTAAGAATAGCTTAAAATGAGCAGAGAGTCAGGAGAGCAAGTAAGGTGCCTGTCTTGCACACGCCTACCCCAGGGAAGGTCTCCAGCACCTCAAGCACTCACCGCTGGGAGGGATCAATAAACCCTAAGCACAGCAGAGTATGGCACAAATACCAAACAATTTGCACATGAGATTCAAAAAAATGGAAAATTAAATGAAACACAGATGACGTAATGAAAGAGAATACGAGGAAGAATGTAACTGAGAGTGGCTGAGCAGGGGGTCACCTTCCTGGCAAAGGCATGAGCTGGAAGGAAGAAGCATTGAAGCAAGAGGAGGGGCCTGTTTGAAGCTGTGCAGGAAAGAGGGATGCGCCTGGCTGAGACCTGGGGAACTAGTTAGGAGAGGAGCGGATGAGCAAGAGCAAAATTCTGCAGGACTTTGAAGGCTTCTGAAACGAGCATGGGAAGTCAAAGAAGAACAAGCAGAAGGCAGTGTGCTTGGCCTAATAGACATGCAGTCCTTGAAAATACAAAAGGAATCGACTGGTTAGCACCATCACCATACTCTAATCTTAGAACACTGGTGACGTGCACAGGAAGGATGACCGTAGCGTCCTGCACAGGGAGCGGCCATAGAGGGCGGCAAGAACAGTAAACAGTGGCTCATTCCTCAGGCCCCCAGGCTGAACCACGTCAAATCATTCTTGGGGCCGGAACAGCGGGGAAGGCCTTTGCCTTGAATGTGGCCAACTCAGGTTCAATTCTGGCATCTCATATGGTTCCCCAGACAGCTCCAGGAATTAATTCTTTTTTTTTTTTTTTTTGGGTCACACCTGGCGACACTCAGGGGTTACTCCTGGCTCTGCACTAGGGAATTACTCCTGGCGGTGCTCGGGGACTATATGGGATGCCGGAATCGAACCCGGGCCGGCCTGGGCCGGCCGGGTGCAAGGCAAACGCCCTACCCGCTGGGCTATCACTCCGGCCCCAAGGAATTAATTCTTGAGTGTAGACGCAGGAGGAAGCCCTGAGCATTGCTGGGATATGACCCAAAAAGCCAAAAACAGAAAAGACAATTTTTTTTTTTTGCTTTTTGGGTCACACCCGACAATACTCAGGGGTTACTCCTGGCTCTTTGCACAATAATTACTCCTGGCAGTGCTCAGGGAACCATATGGGGATTGAACCCGGGACAGCCATGTGCAAGGAAAACGCCCTACCTGCTGTGCTATCACTTGAGCCCCAAGACAAATCATTCTTAAATATCTGCTTATACCTGTGCACAGGTTGGATGGGGGTTTTGAGGCTAAATTTATCCTGAAGGCAAAATTTTGGGTAGGAAACAAAAAATCCAAATATTTAAGTTCACCAGGTCAAAGGTCAAATGGATAGGCATTGATCTGTTTGTAGATGCTCGGGGATTATGTAGCACCAAGAAGGGAATTCACTGGTCCAGCATGCAAAGTGGTTCACTCACTGCTCTATGTTATCAAGATGTCAACTTAGTTGGGTTTTTTTGTTTGCTTTTTCTTTTTTGCTATTACCTTCCACAACTTTCCCCTTCACCCCTTATCATCTGAACTAAGATAGACACTAGCTAGATCCTGCAATGAATTGCTTATGCATGTCAATTTTAAATAACAGAAATAAATTACCTACAACTACACTATAAACAAAGCAAAGGAAAATACCAAAGGTACTGTGCTTTCTAGTAGATCTACACTGAGCATAAAATCATACTCTCAGTATCACGTACAAAAAATTATCTATGATACGTGTTGACATAAATGGTGAAGTCGATTTTGTAAGAGGATTAGGTAGGTGATTTATTTAAAGGAATTGTATAACGCTTTACTCATGAATATGTCCATGGCCTTAACTCTACTGGGGTATCTCTCTACCTCCAGAAATGATTCCTATGGAGAGAGAGTAGGATTTGAGGTTTAGACCACAACCAGCTGTGCTCAGGGACTATTTCTCGCTCTGTGCTCTAAAGTGAGCAATGGCAATGCTAAGGGGAACCATATATAGTACTGAGGATTGAACCAGTCAGCATCATTGCCAGACAAGCCCCTTAAAACTAATCCCTAATCTCTCTCTCATCTTCTACCCACAAGTGATTATTAAAACAGAAGTAAAGATGGCTACTCAATCATGAACAACTTGATAATTTTGTAATTTACTGTGTTTCAATTTAAGTTTTTTAAAAATAAAGTCAGAGACCATGCACTAATATTAGTGCATGCTTTGCAGGTGGATGTCCTGGATTTAGTCCCTGGTACTACCTGGTCCTCAGAGCAGCCTCAGTGATTCCTAAGCACAGAACTGAGTAGCTCCTGAGGACCACTGGCTGAGGCACCAAAACCAAAAACAAAACTAATCTCAGCTCTGTTTCAAAAGGAGCATTAGTTCCTAGTTCAGAGATATGAGCCATGAGCAACAAAGCAGTATGGAATATCAATGAGGCATATTTAATAAATTACTCTAGGTAAGTCACTGTTGTATGATAAGAATGTGGCTTGACTCAGAGATGCAGCTCATGAAAGAACATCTGCCATCCTTGTCTTGGGCCCTGGGTTCAATCCTAGCACAGCAGAAAGAAATAATTGTTTTTAGCAACTGTTCAAGATAATCTGTCAGTAATCTCGAAGCTTTATCAACAAAGAACTCTTCCTTGTGGGGCCAAAGGAAGAGTACAGGATGTAAAGTGCTTGCCTCACATGCAACTGAAGCAGCACCCAGAGGTCAGTCCTAAGCACAACCAGATGGGATACAAAAACCCTTCTCATTCAAAAAAGTATAAAACAAAAAGCAAATATGTTTGCTGGCCAGTAGAGAGATAAATCACCAAATATACCATTATATCAAGTTCTCAGAACCATTTCCCCCTCCTGAAACACAACAAACCTCCCATCATTATGTTCTCATCAGAGGAAGGAAGGAAGGAAGGAAGGAAGGAGAGGGAGGGAGGGAGGAGGAGGGAGGGAGGGAGGGAGGGGAGGGAGGGAGGAGGGAGGAAGGAAGGGAGGGAGGGAGGGAGGAGGGAGGGAGGGAGGGAGGGAGGGAGGGAGGAAGGAAGGAAGGAAGGAAGGAAGGAAGGAAGGAAGGAAGGAAGGAAGGAAGGAAGGAAGGAAGGAAGGAAGGAAGGAAGGAAGGAGGGAAGGAAAGGAAGGAAGGAAGGAAGGAAGGGAAGGAAGGAAGGGAAGGAAGGAAGGAAGGAAGGAAGGAAGGAAGGAAGGAAGGAAGGAAGGAAGGAAGGAGAGAAGGAAGGAAGGAAGGAAGGAAGGAAGGAAGGAAGGAAGGAAGGAAGGAAGGAAGGAAGGGGGGAGGGAAGGAAGGAAGGAAGGAAGGAAGGAAGGAAGGAAGGAAGGAAGGAAGGAAGGAAGGAAGGAAGGAAGGAAGGAAGGAAGGAAGGAAAGGAAGGAAGGAAGGAAGGAAGGAAGGAAGGAGAAAGAAAGAAAGAAAGAGAGAAATCGGCTGAACAACCACTTTAATATTAGAAGTCACAACATACCAGGGCTTAAGTACATTACTGTTATGTCCATTTTTAAAAAATGAAAAGTGTTAGTCCAGTTTCCTTTCCAAAAAACAAAAAAATGAGATTTGCTTTGTTCTCTTCAACTACAGGGAGAAAAAAAGAAATACCACCAGAACAAGTATCTTCCATTTTGCTTTCCTTGAAGAATTATTAAGTTAAACTAACAATACAAGTCTTAACAGAAATACTTTAAAGGGGCTATTACAATCTTAAATAAAATGATTTAAATTGAAAATTCTTAATCACATAAAATTTTCACTCGTACATCAAAATGACTAAATGCATTAAATGCATTTATATTTAAGTCAACTATAACTAGTTCTAAAAGCAGTTTCTTAAACTAATTACATGAAAAGAAACTTTTTTTGGATAAAGAGCAATTTACCCAAAGTTTTTTTTTTCTGATGAAGAAAAGGCAGCTATTAAATAGGCAGGGTTATTTTTATTTCGCTTTTTTGATTATGCCTTCTATAATCTTTGAATTTGACAGACTATACAGAGACCTTTCTGTTGCTTTTGTTTTTCTCTTTGGGGGCCATACTGGGCAGTGCTCAGGAACCATCAGGTACTGGGAAGGATCCAGGGCTCCAACATGCACAGCAAAAGCTCACTGAGCTATTTCCTGGGCCCTGCAGGACCCCTCTGAAGAGTCAAATGGAAATGCGATTTTCTCACTGTAGAACACTTAAATCCCAAGCTAAAACCTACGGTTCACTATTTCTTTCTTGTTCTCAATCATATTTGCTTATAACTAGTTGAATAAAATCAACTGCAAGGAGCCTATTCAACTCTGAATTTAAATCCTTTTATGTCTCTGGAATATAGTAAAGTAAACTTGGGGTGGGAGTGGAAATAAATGACAGTTTCTAGTCTTTATTTTGTAAACAGAATAATAATAAAAGGAGATTTTGTGTCTTTGGAACTCCCTATCAAGCAAAATGGTTTAACTGTTTTAGAGTACCTTTAAATTTGAGAACCGCATTTTGCAAAACAGCATAGACAGGGAAACACTCTGGAACAAATTGGTATAACATAAGCACCAAATCCACAGGACTGCAGACTACAGAAATCCTGGAGTGAATTTTGAAAATAATAATTTCTGTAGTATTGCTCACAGAGGTTTATTAAACACGTTTGCCCTAAATATCACCTTGGTGTAATCAGTGAGTGAAATTCAGTGAGAAGTTGTGAGCAATGGATGGTAGAAGCTGATGAGAACCTCAGATCTTTCTTTTGTGCGGTGTTTCAAAAATCATTCATGATATAAGATTTATTCAGGAATCAACGCTTGAAAGAAAGATTGTAAGGAAGAAGCACCTTCCGATTCTTTAACAGAAGAGTTCTTGAGGCTAGAGGGACAGCACAGTAGGTGGGGCATTAGCCTCGCATGCAGCTGACCCGGGTTCAATCCCCAGCATCCCATATGTTCCCCCAAGCACCACCAGGAGTAATTCCTGAGTGCAGAGCCAGGAGTAACCCCTGAGCATGGTGGGTGTGTGGGTGTGACCCTCCCCACCAAAAATAAAGCAAATAAAACCAGAGAGTTCTTACTAAGATAATTCTACCCAAGATGAAGAAACGCTCAATCCCAGGACAAAGCAATGAAAGACATGTAGGCACAGGGTAGAGACACTGGCAAAAAAAGTGTTGAATTTATGCTTCAGAGAAAAGTAATGATTCTTTTTTTTAATCTCATCAGTGTCAGGGAAACAATTTTTTGTTCCTAAAACTCCTCTGACACTGCTTTTGTTTCTATATGAACAAAGAAATAGCAAAACTGCAGTGAGGCAAAACTTCTTCAGCATAAGCTGTGTAGCAGGAGCCCGGGTATGCCCCTTCTGTAGAACCACTGTATGTCAGCCTTCCCAGGATCCTGAGAAGTAAATCAATTCCATGCTGCCATTTCTCAAGGTACAAAAAAGTTAAGTACCTTAGCAATGTCACTTTACACAGCTCAGGACAGAGAAATGCAAAACCAGAGTCTGTAAACAGAGACGCAGGGGATGTGAAAGTCAGCAGGACTGCCTGGGTGACGCTGAGGGTCTACAAGGTAGAAATGGGTGCTAGTCCTGGGGTTGAAACACAGTACAGCGAATAAGGCATTTGCCTGGCATGCATCCACCAGGGTTCAGCCTCACGTCCCTCTGCCTAGGGTCACCAGAGTCTTGCCAGGAGTGACATTTGATCTCACAGCCAGAAGTAAGCAAGGGAGGGGGAGGAGAGGAAGAGTGCATAATTGAGACTTTCTTTTTTCTTTTAATAAAAAAAGCCCAAATATACACAATTAGCATGAAGGATGCTGATACAGTGACCCTGAACCAAAACTCCCTTTGACAATCTTAGCAGATAGTTCCTACATAGTATGACCTAATAGGCTATTCTGAAGGCCTGAAACTGCTCAAAATTTTTTTCTCAAGTAATACTAATAGCATTGAAAATCAGATGGGCTGGACATGTAATGCGATTTGGAGATGACCGCTGGACTAGAGCCGTTACCGACTGGATTCCACGGGATGTCAAAAGATCACGTGGCCGCCCACTACAAGATGGTCAGACTTCCTTGTCAAGACCCTGAAGGAACGGTTTGAGGCTCTTTCATATTCCTGAATCAACCAGATGCCATTGGGCTACATTGGCACATGATAGGGTCCAATGGAAATGCTACTGGCACCGGCTCGAGCAAATCGATGAATAACGGGATTCAAGTGATCATGTGAATAGTAACTGACCAAATCATATAAACTAAGAAAGATCTACTTTTACATAACAGGTTCAAGCTGCATCCTGTCTTAGAAACTCCACAAGGTATACTTAGATGCCCAACCCTATGTCCCTGGAGAGCAATATGTGTTTTTCATTGTTCTTTTATGAGATTTTACACTGAAGGAGTTCCCACTGTAAAAACTCTCCAGTTGCAACTAAAAATACTGTAATAAAAGTGATAATTTCTGAAAATTATTATAGGGCTTGCAAAGAGAATTCTAACACTACAGCCTACACAGGAAGGCATTACGCTAACACAAATGAACTGCTGAGAAAACAATTCACTTGCTCTGAAAGAGGAAAAAAAGAAAAAAACTTGTTTCACACAGACATATGTTCACATTTTTACTGAGAATTGGGGACCATCAGCAGCCTGAGTAACAGTGCTGTTCAGTGTAGCAACGCTGGCCACCTGGGGTTGCCCTTGACTCACATGTGTTGATTGTAAAAAGAATACAAGAGTTCAAAGACCCCATCAGAAATAATGATTGTAAAATATATCTCATCAAAATAGATTTTAGTTTGATAATAAATTAGTATTTTTTATGTACTGAATAAAATAAAACTTCACTGAAAATGCCTGAAATAGATTATAGAAAATGGGCCAGTTTACCAGTTTGAGGGCATATTTCTTTCTAATGCTTCTGCCCCAAGTACAAAAAAGTAAGTAACCTAGAATACTTTAAGGAAACCCTTCTGCTTCCTTCTCTCTGCTTCTCCACCCAACTCCTAATAAATTGTGGGAACTTGGGTTCTATTGTTTTCCTTTTCCTGTCAAGATACTCCTAACTCAGTGAAAGTATAATAGACACTCAGTTTATTATGTTTCATGTTATAGCGATCTCAAAGCCAGGCTCATCAATGCACCAGAAAGCACTGGCACCTAGGGATGGGAGAATACAGGATCAAAATCCCAAGGGTTGGCATTAAGTTCACTGTGTTTTAGGGGAAGCTAAATTTGCGGAGTACATTTAGAGAGCAATTTAATTTTTAGATACTATTATTTTTAAAAAACACAATAAATGAATCACTATGTTCATGCTGAAATTAATGTGACTTCAGGAAATTTCCTCCAAGTTTTTTTTTATCTGTATTTATTTGTTTGTTTGTTTGTTTAGCTTTTTGGCTCACTCCTGTCTCTGCACTAAGGAAGTACTCCTGATGGTGCCTGAGGACCACATGCGATGCTGGATATCAAACCCAGGTTGGCAGCTTGCAAGAAAAAATGTCCTCCCTGCTGTACTATCACTTCGCCCACAAAACTTAAGCAAAACAAACTTTCTGGGATATCAAGGCGTAACTACAGTGTCCAGTATCTCCACAGGATAACTCCTCTGGGAACACCTTTTTAATCCTGTGGAGGAGAGAGAGAGAGAGGAGGGGGAGGGGGAGGGGAGGAGGGGGGGGAGGCGGGAGGGGGAGGGGAGAGAGAACTGTCCTTTGGAATACACAATCCTAAAATGCTAAAAATCACCGGGTTAAAAAGCAGGTAAAGAATATCTCCCTAAGATCACAATTCTCTTGGTCTATGGTGAGGTTCCTAAAGAAAGTTTTCAAACATAATCTTTCTGGGATCAGATGCAAATGGTTAAAAGAGTATATTCTAAGCAACACTGATGTATTCAAACCATCCCTGGCTACTGGAGAACAAAGAAAATAAAAATCATTTACAAAGATTTAGGAAAATATTTCAAATTAGGCTCTCCAAACTGTTATGTCTGCAGAGAGCACAGAGACTAAAAAATGTTTTGCGTTTCTTTCTGTTCTGGGTTTTGAAGGTCACAGGACTCACAACAGATGTGTCCTGGTTTGAACCATAGAGGTCTGCATGGCTAGTAACAGTGTAAAAGCACAACAGCTGAGGCACTATGGCTGCAACAGTTGGCCAGTGCCAGCCAGTGGGGCAAGCTCCTGGCTCTACCAGAACAGGTGGCAACCCTTGGAGGCAAGCAGTCCAGTAACGGAACCAGCCAGTTACATGGCCCACAGTAGATGGAAACTTACTCCATTAAAAACAGTAAGCACTGATCCAGATAGACAGTACAGTGGATAAACCACATGCCTCGCATGCAACTAACCTAGGTTCAATACCTGGCACCCCTGGTCCCTTGAGCCCCAACAAAACTGACCCTTGAGTGCAGAGTCAAGAGTAAGTCCTGAGCACACACATCTGAGTTTCACCCAAGAAAGAAGGAGGAAAATAGTGATGGAGGGAGGGAGAAAGGGAGGCAGGAAGGAAAAAAAGGGAGGGGGAGGGGAGGGAGGGGAGGAGGGAGGGAGGGGAGGGAGGGAGGGGAGGGGAGGGGAGGGAGGGAGGGCAGGGAAGGGAGGGAGGGAGGGAGGGAGGGAGGGAGGGAGGAGGGAGGGAGGAAGGAAGGAAGGAAGGAAGGAAGGAAGGAAGGAAGGAAGGAAGGAAGGAAGGGAAGGAAGGAAGGAAGGAAGGGAAGGAAGGAAGGAAGGAAGGAAGGAAGGAAGGAAGGAAAGAAGGAAGGAAGGAAGGAAGGAAGGAAGGAAGGAAAAGGAAGGAAATAGGGAAGGAAGAAATCACTGCAGGCTTTTAATAAAAACCCATCTAATCATATCGAAATAGCACAAAAGATGTACCACCATTTTATTGGCACAAATAAAATAATGAACCATTATTTTGCTGGCAAACATCATATGTCCACAAAACTGATCAATAAGCATATTATCACACATCTAGACATTTCCGATAAATTTGTTTTTATTAGCATTTATTGCTTTTTATGATTATAAAAGCAATAAATATTTGTTGTAGAAATACATTAGGCAAAGTACATCAATGAGCAGAGTACATTAAATAGTCAAGAGTACATAAAAAGCATAAACACGAAAATAAAATGGCCATAAGCACAGTTAAATTCTGGTGTACCTACCTCCCCATTCCAATTATCAGTAGGGACCTCTTATTGTAACATATGGTGAAATGACACTGAGTTTTAAGCCTAATAACTTTCATAGTGAGAGAATGTGCAACAGTTCCTTTCTACAAAACTAAACCAGATGGGCAAAAACATTACCAGGAGGGGCCTGGAGTATCAATCAACCAACCAGTCAAAATGCTTTTAAGGACCAGAACGATAGTATAGTGAGTGACATGTTTGCCTTGCACACAGCCATCCCGGGTTGAAATCCCGCTCATCCCATATGGTGCCCGGAGCACCACCAGGAGTAATTCTTGAGTGCAGAGCCAGGGAGTAACCCTGAGCATCGCCAGGTGTGACCCCAAAAGAGGAAAAGAAAACAGAGGAAACGAGGGAAAACCTTTTTATATCAAGCCACACTGAACCATAGACAACTACTAGCTCAAGATATAAAGCTGCAGGACACCTTCACTTACTAGAAATATGCTACCATCTCTCCCCAAGTGGGACACTGGGTACTGAATGCCAGTTGTCCCTACTCCTAAGCTTTTTTTTTAAGATACTTATGGTATGCGTCCTTGATTCTTATTTTTGTTTTGTCTGTTTTGTTTTGGGACACACACGCTTCAATGTGCAGGGCTTACTCTCATCTCGGCACTAAGGGTTGCTGGGTCTCCTCTATCTCCTCAACACTATCTCCTCAACAGCTGTTCCCTGGTTCTTTTCATGCAGGTAGGTTTGTAAACTATGCAGAGAACATCTAGTATGTAACATGAGAGCACGTAAAAGAAATCTCAATTGGAAACTTACTATGTGACAGGCACTATTTGAATCTTTTAGTCCTTAAAAGATTCCCTCTCGTCACAACTCCACCCAGCAGACCAAACTATCACAGCCCGGATCATCCACAGCCACCCTGCAGCAGTTTTTTTTTTTCAATCCGGCCCAGGTATGCTGAACCAGAGACTCTCAGACATGGGGCAGAGCTGCTACTTGCTCTCCCTGTGCCCAGCTGCTCGTGAGGCGCCCGGAGGCATGGCGGGTTCTAGTCCTGGCCTGCCACCCCAGCTGAGCCTCACAACAAGCCAGACCACCCTCCCCTACTCATGGGGCCCGCCATTTTCCACATCTGGAAAAAATAAACACTGATTTATACAAAGATCCTTTCACTAGAAAGGAATGATAAAGAGTACAGAGAAGGATCGTCAGAAGCCCAGAAGACAAAGCTAGTACACATAAACTACAGTGATGAAACCTGGCTAAAGGTTACAGATAAGAGGGCAGTTCCACTCAGATTTATATTACAAGGTCCTAGAATCTGATGATTCATTGGAAGTATTCAAACTGGAAAGGTTAGATTAAATGTGTGAAGAAGGCTTCCCTGGCCATCAGCCACCCCAGGAATAGTCCCAAGCTTCCGGCTTCTCCCCAACAAAAAATTCAATGGTGCTTTATTTGATACCAGTAAGGCCAACACTCCACATTGTTACCACCATGTGACTGTCCAAAACACAAAACCGGTACTGTTCCAATTTCACAGCAGTTTGCTGCTAAGCCGGCCCTGTTGTCTCAAGCCTGTTCAAAAGTGGATCCCAGGAAGAGGGTAATAAAAGCAAGCAGAATATAAACATTTATCACCAATCCCTGGGAACTTAACATTAGGATCAAAATGTGTCACATTAAAGTGAGCACTTCTTGTGGAATACAGAAGGCCTCTACAGGAAACACAAGAGTCATTCCAAGCAACAATAATAATAAGTTGGGAGGTGAGGAGCAGGGTAGACAAATCTTCAAAAGGAAGATCATCAAAAGGGAACAGTAGAAAAACAAGAATCACTCTACCCAATTTTAATTCTATTGCTAGAGTGCTCAAGACTGTGTGGTACTAAGAGACAGACAGATATAAACAAAACAGACTAGATAAGGCAGAGAAGACCAACGGAGTACACCAACTGATTTTTTGGCACCAGTGCAAAAGTAGTTCAATGGAGAATGGTCAATCCAAAAGAATGACAATCAGATACCCATAGATAATTAAAAATGAATAAATAGTTGCCATAAATCTCACACTTTATACAAATATTAACACAAAATGAATCATTAATGTTAATGTGAAATGTAAAACTATTTGGGACAATGAATGTGAGAAAATCTTTTGGGCCTAGGGCTTATTTAAGATTTGTAACAACAAAAGTATAATCCAAAGAAGAAATGAATAAATGAGGCTGCATAGAAATGAGCAGCTTTTACTCTGGAAAGGATCCTGTTGAGAGGATGCAGGAACATGCTGCAGACTTAGAAAAAAAATATCTGCAAACTCTCCAAGCAGTGGAAGCTGCTACTGGACAAGTAGGAGAAACTCTCACAACTCAACACAAAAACCATCAATCCAATTAGAAAGTGAGCAGGGTGAGGAACAGACACCTCGGAGAGAGCACATGACCACATGAAAGACTATTCCACTTCAGAAGCCAACAGGAAAACGCGAACTGAGTCACAGTTAGGCCTAACAGCACAACTACCGGAAGAGCTAAAATAAAAACAGAGACAACACCAAAAGCTGGCGGGGGGGTCGGGGGGGGATGCAAAAAAAGCTGGATTTCTCATGGCTTGCTGCTGGGAATGTGGATGAATGGTGGAGATACTCTGAAGAGCTGGCAGTTTCTTAGATAGAAAAAAACAGTTAACTAGATGATCCAGCAATTGTACTTCTAGGCGCTAGTCCCAGAAAACTGTTCATCTACAAAAGCCTCTATTGCCATTAATAAATGGCTTTCCTTTGTGGCAGACAGGAACCAGAATTCATGGAAATCCCTCTTAAAAGGGGAGTAAACTTTGCGGTACACTCATGTCCTGGAATACACTCTAAAATAGGGCTGAGCTTATTACAGTTGCACTCAAAACCATTATGAAGAGAGGAACAACATGTTGGACAGGATGGGGGAGTAAATATCAAAAGGTACATGTTGCATGATTTTTTTTGAATGTTAATGTTCTTAAAATGACAAATGCTGGGGCGGGAGTGATAGTACAGCAGGGTGCGTGTTCGCCTTGCACACAGCTGACCCGGGTTCAATCCCCAGGATCCCATATGGTCCTCCATGCACCACCAGGAGTAATTCCTGAGTGTATCAGGAGTAACCCCTGATCCTCGCTGGGTGTGGTCCAAATAGAGAGACACGCACACACACACACACACACACACACACACACACACAAATGCTTACACAGATAAGAAGGGATCTCTGTGGTGTGATTGTGAAGGTGGGGGGTGAGAGGGGAAGAGAAATGGTTGTGGTGATGTAATCATTCCATATCTTGACTCCAATGATGGTCACACCAACCTACATGCTAATACACACAGAAGCACAGAAGTGGTTTGAATACTCTGTGTAAAATGCCATCAATAGGGGAGCTGACTGAAGAGTACATACATTCCTGAGTCTCTACAGGACTCTCTGTGAGTCCAGAATTATTTAACTAAAAGGCAAAAGAGAGAAACACCTTTCTCTAAGTATGGTCACATTGTTACTTTCTATCCCACCTATTTTGATAGCTCCTCGTGAAATTAAGGACATTACTACATCAAAAATGTATGCCTGATGGGGCCAGAGTGATAGTCCAGCAGATAGGGGTGTTTGCATTGCACGCGGCAGATCCGGGTTTGATCACCGGCATCCTATATGGTCCTCTCAGCACTGCCAGGAGTAATTCCTAAATGCAGAGCCAGGAGTAACAGCTGAGCATTGCCGGGTATGGCCCAAAAAGAAAAAAAAATTGTATGCTTGAAAGTTGAGTGGGGCCAGAGAGAGATTAAAACAGGAAGGGCATTTGCCTTGCATGTGGCTGATCCAGGTTTAATTCTTAGAATCCCATAGGGTCCCTCTGAGCATCACCAGGAGTAACTCCTGAGTGCACAGCCAGGAGTAACTCCTGAGCATCATCAGGTGCGACCCCTCGCGAAAAGAAAAAGAAAAAAGAAAAAGAAAGAAAGAAAAAGGAAGGAAAAAAGGAAGGAAAAAGAAAAAAGAAGGAAAAAAAAGAAGGGAAAAGAAAAAGGAAGGAAAAAAAAGTCAGATGTGATCCCTAGGCACAAATCCAGGGGTAAAGTCTGAGCACTACCAGGTTTGGCAAAAAAAAAACACACAGTAACTCACTCTCAAGAAACACACACACACACACACACACACACACACACACACACACACACACACACACACACACTGGGGGGGGGGGCGGGGCACATGTTAGAGCCAGAGAGAGAGTGTAGAAGAGGTAAGGTGCTTACCTTGCATGTAGCCTACCCCAATACTCTCTGGTTCTACATAAGGTCCTTAAGTACAGCTACAGATCAGAGTCTCTCCTGACCAAAGAACTAGGAATAACCTCTGAAAAACACATGGTAATGCCTAAAACTCCCAAGCACCAAGATGAAAATAAAATTATGTTTAAAGACTAAAGATACACCAGAAGAATTTTCCCTTTTCTTGTTCTCCTATAAAAAAAAATGTCCCCACAGGATCATGTAATAGTACAGCAGGTAAGGTGCTCACTTTAAGCACAGCCAACCTGGGCTTCATCCCTGGCACTGCGTCTGATCCCCATAGCCAGCTAAGAGTAATTCCTGGAAAGGGGACATCACCCATTGTTGGTGGGAATGCCGGCTGGTACAGCCTTTCTGGAAAACAATATAGACATTCCTCCAAAGACTAGAAATTGAACTCCCATTTGACCCAGCCATACCACTCCTGGGAATATACTCTGGGAAGCCCAAAATACGCAGTGGAAACACCATCCTTACTTTTATGTTCATAGCAGCATTATTCACAATAGCCAGAATCTGGAAGCAACCAGAGTGCCCTAGAAGCTATGACTGGATAAAGAAGCTTTGGTACATCTACACAATGGAATACTATGCAGCTGTTAGGAAAAATGAAGTTATAAAATTTGCCTATAAATGGATGGACATGGAGAAGATTATGTTGAGTGAAATTAGCCAGAAGGAGAGAGACAGATACAGAATGACTGCATTTATTTGCATGACATAAATATATATGTACATATTGTGATACCAATATCCAAAGTCAAGTGAAAAATGGATCAGGAGGTCTTGTCAAAGGTGGAAATTATCACAAACGTGTGGGAGTGAGAGGCTAGGTAAGGCAGAAAATGGAATAGTGTGCTAACAATTGTCGAGCCGTACTAATACCAACCTAGAACTGAGCAGTAAATAGAGGCAAAAGATACACATGACAACCCTTTAATGTATGTTCTGTAATTCATAGTCTGGAAGGGAAGGAAAAGAGAAAGAGAGAGAAAGGGGAAGAAATAAAGAACCTGCCATGGAGGCGGGCTGGGGGAGAGGGAGGGAACCGGGGACATTGGTGGTGGGAGATAGGCACTGGTGGAGGGATGGGTGCTGGAACACTGTATAACCAAAACCCAAATATGAACTTTGTAATTGTAAATCTTTGTAATTGTATATTTCACAGTGGTATAATAAAATACTTTTTTAAAAAGAGTAATTCCTGGGCCCAAAGTCAGGAGTAAGCCTTGAGCACTGCTAACTTTGGCCAAGAAAACAAAGATAAAAAAATTCACGATATATAATATGTTCATGAAAATTGATGACAAAATGAGGGATGGAAGAGAGTAAGTCTATCACTATCACTATCTTCCCGTTCATCATCTATTTGCTCTAGCGGGCACCAGTAATATCTCCATATGTCCTTCTCATGCTAGTAGAGCCCAAAGGGCATCTGCTTGCTCCAGGAACATAAAGAGCCCTCAGACAATTATATTAGATCATGGGAATGACTGAATATAATTGTTACTGGTATCTGGCATATCAAATACGACACGGGCAGCTTGCCAGGCTTGCCGTGTGGGTGGCATACTCTTATAGTCACCTCTAAATACAGCATTTATTGATGAACCGTAGGCCGCAAGCAGCCGCAAGCTGTCGTCTGCTGGGTGGAGTTCTGAAGAGAGGGAAGTCCGATGTGGAAGAACGCCACCCAGCAGCAGATGAATCTATCACAGCCCAGATCATTGACACCCACCTTGCAGCAGTTTTTTTTTTTTTTCAATATGGCCCAGGTATGCTGATCCAGAGACTTATAGACATGGGGCAGAGCTGCTACTTGCTCTCCCTGTGCCCAGCCGCTCACGAGGCGCCCAAGAGGAATGGCGGGTTCTAGCCCTGGCCCGCCACACCAGCAGGGCCTCCCAACAAGCCAGAGCGACCCCACCCCCACTCCAAGAGGGCCACCATCTTCCACATCAGACTTCCCTCTCCTCATAGTTGACCATTTCATTAAACTTGTAATTTCCTGTTAACCATGTGATTGCTGGAAAATAAAACAAAAAGTGTGTTAATACACATTAAGCAGCCCTCTGAACAACAAACCAATTAGGGTATGGATTATATAATTTCTACAACAAAGAAATGTCCTGAGACGAAAGGAGGAAGAAATGAACCTAGTCGTGAATATTAGACCGAGGCCGCATACTGAACAGTGCTAACCCAGACACGGCTACAACCCAACTATACAACTGAATTATTCAGTGTCCGTCCCACATGCCTACTCTACACAGGGCTTTTCATTTCACTTTTACCTCTCAAATCTCTCGAATTAAAGAAGCATTACTGTCACATCTCTGAAATGTGGGCTGGAACCTTTATACACTTAGCAGAAAACAAAACATTTATTCACATACTCGCAATTTAATCATGATGTGCTGTGCATCTGTGTGCCAGACAGTATACTGAATCTTTAAAAAAAATAAGCAATCTGTGTCAGTTTAAAGATTTAACTAAAATAAACAGATTTGACATTAAAATATTACCATTAATTCCCCAATCACATTAACAGCTTCGTTTATAAGTAGTAATAATGGTATTAAGAGAAAACAGAACTCTAAATTTAACTTTCATAATTCACATATAGTTGTTTTGAATAGGAAGCTTGCAGGGAAAATGTTGACATAACCATTCAGGAAGTCGGGTTCTAATCCCAGCCAGTGGGCGAGAAGCCTGTTCTGCAACCGTTCATCACCTTTATCCCTCTGCCTGGCGATCCCCCATCAGCACCAATGCTCAGTTTCCAATTCTCTATGCACTGTATGCTTCAAGGAGGCTGCCTCAATGAGCAGCCCTAGGTCCCAACCCAACTGACCAAATTCCCTTCTGCTGGACTAGGTATAAAACTGTAGTTTACTCTGTGAAGAGAACTCGGCACCGAACCTGAGACACATATGATAGAACAGAAAGGCGAAAAAGAACCCAAGGACGTTTCTGAGCCAGGCTAATTCTCTGTAGGTATAACCACCTCAGGACCTGCAGGGCAGAGAAAATTTCTTTATTTTTCTCATTGCATAGCCGAGTCTCTTTTTGCTTGCAGCTGAAGGATTGGTGGGTCTTACACAAGTAATATTTATATCAGAAAGATGCAGTAGGGTGACTTTTTGTTGTGTCTGTTTGGTTTGGCATTGGTATAAGGGTTCACACCCAGTCGTGTTCAGGGGTTCCTCCAGATGGACAAGAGGAAACATGAGGTCATAAGAGGGTTCCTGCAAAAATGCATATACCCTAGTCCTGAGTTACTTGTGTTTTAAAGGAATCAAGCCCCCATTAGAGCATTTGTCTTACATTCCCTGTGTCTCTGGCACTGAAAGAATGACGATGGCGACGATGATGTGATGATGATGATGATGATGATGATGATGATGATGATGATGGTGATGATGATGATGATGATGACAACGACAATGATGATGATGAAAGTACAAGAAAAGAACCAAGTCCATCAATTATGTCCCTCACTTAGGGAAATAAACAGAGTATGGTACTGAGTAGGAAAACTAGGACACAATACTGGTCGTATGTTCAGACCAGTACAGGAATTAAGGATTTTGCCTAGCAATGCAGTTGACCCCAATTCAACCCAGGTATCACATGGTCTCTTGAACACTGCCAGTAGTCAGTCCTGAGCACAGGTCTGTGGAACAGACACAGAGCTAGGAATAGACATAGAATACAAGTGGATGTGGCCTACTCAAATTATAATAAAGTGTACACCCCTCAAATTATGTTTATATGAGTATTTTAGAGATTAGATAATATTCCATAAGATAAACGGTCAAGCAACACCATCTAACATGATAACCAGTTGCATTAGAAAAAGTGTTTCACTCTCAAATATACAACCACTTAATCTTCGATAAAGGAGCAAAAAATATTAAGTGGAGCAAAGAAAACCTCTTCAACAAATGGTGCTGGGAAAACTGGGCAGCTACATGTAAAAAAAATGAACTTAGACCTCCTTCTAACGCCATGCACAAAAGTCAGATCAAAATGGATTCTAGATCTCAACATCAGACATGAATCTATAAGGTACATCGAAGAAAACATAGGAGAAACGGCTCTACGACATCGAAACGAAAAGTATCTTTAAAGATGACACACCACTGACCAAGCAAATGGAAGCAAAGATAAACAAATGGGATTATATAAAACTAAAAAGCTTCTGCACCTCAAAAGAAACGGTGACCAAGATACAAAGACAATCCACAGAGTGGGAAAGGATATTCACCCAATACCCATCTGACAAGGGGTTAATATCCAGGATATATCAGGCACTGGTAGCACTCCACAAGAAAAAAACAGCCAACCCCATCAAAAAATGGGGAGAAGAAATGAACAGAAGCTTCCAAAAAGAAGAAATTCGAATGGCCAAAAGGCATATGAAAAAGTGTTCTTCATCTTTAATCATCAGGGAGATGCAAATCAAAACAACAATGAGGTACCATCTCACACCACAGAGACTGGCACACATCCAAAACAGCAAGAACAACCAGTGCTGGCGTGGATGTGGGGAAAAAGGGACTCTGATCCACTATTGGTGGGAGTGCCGACTGGTCCAGCCCTTTTGGAAAACAATATGGGCATTCCTCCGAAAGCTAGATATTGAGCTCCCATTTGATCCAGCAATAGCACTCCTGGGAATATACCCAAGAGACCGAAAAACACATAGCAGAAACACTATCTGTACTTCTTTATTCATCTCTGCGCTATTCACTATAGCTAGAATCTGGAAACAACCTAAATGCCCGAGAACAGAGGACTGGCTAAAGAAACTGTGGTTCATCTACACTATGGAATACTATGCGGCTGTCAGAAAAGATGACATTATGAAATTTACCTGCAAATGGAGGGACATGGAGACTATCATGCTGAGTGAAATTAGTCAGAAGGAAAAGGACAGATATAGAATGACTGCATTCATTAATACAACATAAATAGATACCAGTGTTTTACTAAATGTGGGAAATGGTAATGGCAGATTAAGACTCACCATTGAATATACACAAAGAGACTTAAGTGATAAACTCTAAATACCTGCAGGGCTAGCCACAATGTGTAAAATAAGAGGCAGAGAGATGCAGAGACAGAGAGAGAGACAGAGAGAGAAAGAGAGGAAACTGGGGTACCTGCTATTAAGGCAGCATGGGGGTGGGCAGGAGGGGGTGGGTACATTGGTGGTGGAAATGGGGCACTGGTGGAGGGGATGGGTGCTGGTATACTGTATTACTAAGAACCAATTATGATCACCTTTGTAATTGTATGTTTCACTGTGGTATAATAAAAAATTAAAAAAAAAAAAAAGAAAAAGTGTTTTTCTAGACACTTCTTTGCTATACGTCAAGATAAAAAGGCCAATAGCTATATTACAAATAACATAAAGACTCTAATAAGTGACACAGTCTGAATTTTTGAGATATCTTCATAACAAAAGACAGTAGTTCTAATCCCAATTTGCATCCTTATACTAGTATCAAATCTCAAACAGTGAGCAACCCAATCCAGTCTAAGGACACTATTACTTAAAACACTATAACCATGAAGGCTGCAATTCTAATAGAGGCAACCAATTGAAACAGTAACCCACACTCCAATGGATCCAGCTAGTGGCCAGTAACAAGGAACAGTAATGTTCAATAATTTCAGAGCTTCAAGATCACAGGCGAAAATTTGGTGCAAATTTATTATGCTTGGCTAGATTTACAATGTAGTTGGAAATCAAGAAGCAGTTAAATAATCCTTTAGGACAATCACCAGAGAGATGTCTGATTAAGTGCCTAGTAAATAGAATAGACAATAAATTAAAATTACTGAGCAAGAAGAGGGACTTAAAGAGATCACAGGTAAAATACTTAAATAATCAAGGCCAGCACTGCAGAAACAAGTGACAAATCTAATTGGCTGTTATAGCAGCCACAGTCTTCTGAGGGAGAACTTCGAAAGCCCCTAATTGCATTTCTCAGTGGCTGGGATTAATCCACAAAGAGAGATCAGTTTTAAAAACAGCTCTACAGGTTTCTCATCCTAACATTTAGTATTTGCCTCACACCTACAATGAGCTCTGGATACAGCAGTGAAAGAAGCTGAATACATGCGACTTCCATCAGAACCTCAGCCTTGAGGTCACACATTTAGCAAAAAGCGTGAAGTGGGAAAAGTAGCTAGACAGAAACAAGAGGGGCCTGTCATGCTGTTTTGTTGCTTTTCGACCAGGGGACCAGTTCTGCAAGCGGATTCGATTTCGTGTCCTCACCAAAGCATTCACTATATCGTGGGCGATATTTAGAAGCATGAAATTCCCTCTGCCAGCGTGGGCCAGTTTATGTTGACGAGTACGAGGGAGGAGACACGAAGACAGAGAAGGTGAAGCACACAGAATGCCAAGCGGTGCTCAGCAGAGAAAGGTCAACTAGGAAAGGCCTGGAGACACCTGCCATCTGGCAGTGGCCAGAGAAGGCCAAATTAAGTGACAATCTAGGTCTTGGAGAATGAACATTCCAGTTCTAGCCTGGTGCCTGCCTGCAAAATGAGGGAAGAGAGAGGAAAGGAAGAGTCAGGGAAGAGAGGAAAGGCGAGAGTGTAACTGCAAGAAAATGAATCGAGGGGCTGGAGCGATAGCCCAGCGGGTAGGAAATTTGCCTTTGCACGTGGCCGGCCTGTGCTGGCCCGGGTTCGATCCCGGCATCCCATATGGTCCCCGAGCACCGCCAGGAGTGATTCTTGAGTGCAGAGCCAGGGGTAACCCCTGAGCATCGCGGGTGTGACCCAAAAAAGCAAAAAAAAAAAAAAAAAAGAAAATGAATCGAGCCAGGCTAGAAAAGCAGAAGTCAAGTGTGCCGAGGATCATAGTTCCCAGCTGCCTGGTGCTCCCGGGGAGACCCCTCTGCAGAGACTGGATGTGGCTGATTACGGGATTGCAGGATCTGAGCTCATGTAACAGCAATACTCTGCAGAGTCCTTACATCTTGGGATTTTTTTTTAAAGTATTTTATTGTACCACCGTGAGATATACAAATAAAAAGATATACAATTAAAAAGTTCATGTTAGGGTTTTGGTCATACAGTGTTTCAGCACCCGCCCCCTCCACCAGTGCCCATCTCCATACAAATAAAAGAGATATACAAAAAGTTCATGTTTGGGTTTGGTCATACAGTGTTCCAGCACCCGCCCCTCCACCAGTGCCCATCTCCCCACTAACAACATCCCCGGTTCCCCCCCCCCCTAACCCAGCCCTGCTCCATGGGTCTTTATTGAGGAACAGTTGTTTTTTGTTTGTTTTCCAGCCACACCTGGCTGTGCTCAGGGCTCTGTGCTCAAGGATCATTCCTTGCAGGCCTGGGTGGCGGCTTGGGGGAGGGAGACTATAAGGGGAGCCAGGAACCGAACTCAGATAAACAACTGTGTAACTGCTCCGGCTCCACGATCTTCTAACTTCTGAGAGAACAGAGCACTGAGTGTCAGTACTGTGCACCTGAGCATGAAACAGACACTCCTTCATTAAAATCATCTATTTGAGAAGAGTCAGAGAAGCAACAACAAGCACAAGTTTTCCAACTCTGAGGTTTGCTTTTTTTTGAAACTACCTATTCCTTTCTGAAATTCACCAAAAGAATAGGCTTTCAGCTACTGAAATCCATTCCTACGTGTTTTCAGGGGACCAACAATTTTTGAGGCTACTATCTGAATTATGTCAGCAGAGAAACTAAGGTACATCAGGGACTACCAGACTTGAGGCAAAAAAAGAAAAACTTTGTGGATGGAAAGAGATGCCGGATGAGACCCTGGAGGATGAATGCACACATGTGCAAGGGAGATCAGAATAATGACAGCATCGCAGCAGCTCACAAAGGAAGGGATCAACCCGCGTGATCAGAGCGATTGCTAAACCCTGTTAGCAATAGCAACCCTGTTTCTCACCAATCCGTATAGTAACAGCACACTGCACTGTGGGTTATTCAAGAACCTTTCCCTAAATGATTTATCAGACCCAAGGAATGAAATCTCTCATTTTTACTCTGCTAATGTTGACCAATTATAGACCTCATTCCCATGACCTGATGGAATGGTTTGAGGCTCTTTATGTTCCTGGAGCAAGCAGATGCCCTTGGGCTCTACTAGGATGAGACAGGACATATGGAGATGTTACTGGAGCCTGCTCGAGCAAATAGATGATGAACGAGAAGACAGTGAATGTTGACCTTGGGAACATTTCAGGCAGCAGCAATTAGTTTGGCATTGTCTAGAATAGACATCACAATATTAATTGAAGGAAACATGATTTACTAGTTTAGAAATCAGTCTGATAGACTTCAGACAGCAACCCATTCACATGCCAGGCAGGACAGATTCCTTCACTGGCCACAGGACTGAGGCTACAAGCCTTGGTAACAATGGCATGTGGGCAGGACACAGTTTGCAAGGGGGCTGTGCCATGCACTAGCTATAGGGTTCTTGGCAGCATGGCTGGTCTCTACCCACCAGATGCCATTAGCAAACCTCTCCCCCAAATGTAAGGCAACCCCAAAAACTGACTGTCCATTGCCAAGAATTGCTTGAATAGCAATGTCATCCCCACTTGACAAACAAGGCACTATAGCGGAAGCCAGGGTCATCTAGGAGAATGTGACGAAATGCTGGAGAGAACAGAAGGAACAAGAGAGCATCTAACTCCAAAACATGATCATTGGAGAAATTCAAACTTCACCAGGGCTTACATGCAGATAGGCTCATGTCACAGACCAACCAGGCTTCAGATCTGGGGCAATTGGGGACAGAGGTGGGAGATTGGAGGAGAGGGGGGGAACTGAACTGCCCTGAAGCAGAAATGGAAAGGGACAAGGAGAAAGAAACTGAGGGGAAATAGAGTATGGAGGCTACAAAGCCTATCTCAGCAGCATCACAAATAACTGGAAACAGGAGACCTAAAAGACAACAACTAGAAAGAAACAAACACAAAGGAGGGGCTTGAACTCTGAGGATGCATGGGCCAGCCATGGAGGAAAACGCCTCCAGAATGCAGGCAGCCCCATAATCCCAGGTCTAGACTCAAGGCAACAGTTGTTTGGGAATATTTGTTCTTTTTTACTGCCTTTCTTCTCTTTTTAACCTTTTTGGCTTTGGGATCATTCCCAGCAGTACTCAGGGGGTCACCCTTGGCTGAGTGCACCCAGAGGTCCTCAAGGACCATACTCAAGGGACTTTGTGGCACTGAAAATTGAAGCTGGGGCTCCCACATGCAAAGCAAGTGCTCCAGTCCAATTGAGCTCTCTCCCAGGCTACTCTTTTAATGAAAGAAACGGACCCAAGCTTGAAAGGTAGTATAGTGGGTGAAGTGCTTGCCTTGCATGTAGCTGACCCAGGTTCAATACTCTGCACCCCTGAGCCCTTTCAGGAGTGATACTAAGTGCAAAGGCAATAGTAAGTCCTGAGCACAAGTAGATGTGTACCACCACCAAACTCCCCACCAAAAAAGGAAAAAAAAGGAAAGGGGCCTGAAGGCTTTTCCTCATCTTCACATACAATTCAACAATTCTTCCCCCACAATTGTATGATTGTTCTTTCATAGTGACAAGATGATATAACTCAACAGCAGGCAAAACAACATGATATTTCATGTATCGAATACTTGTGGTTTACAAAAGCTTTTGTAAGAAGAGCAGTGGAAATCCTTGACTAGAGTGAGGCTTAGAAATTTCTATAACTTTCAGAAAGCCAAGTGATGGATGCTATCTGTCCCATTCCTGATAGATCATTAGGGGCAATTTATAAAAATCAACAAAGCTACATATAACAGCTAAGAATTCAATGCCGGTTGATTATCCACTTCAACTAAAGAACCAAACGTCAAACTCTCTGTGCACATCTCAAGTCAATCTCTGATAAAAGTCAACAGTGTAGGTTCCATGCTGCGATTTCAGATGGGAAAAGAGACCGAGAATAAACAGATGAGACAGGCCAAAAGTTATCAAAATCCAGCTCTCCTTGGCCAATTCAGCAACAGGGTTGCTATGCGCCACAGGGCCACATCAGAGACCCTCTATTTTCCCAAGGCCAGGTTTCTAATTGACAAAGGAATCTCTCAGCCACCTAAGCACAGAACTTGGTATTAACCCCACTGTTTGAGACACAGCAAATCCTGCCATCAAAGCAATAGAAGCACCTGGCAAAATTCCTATCTTTGCAGTCTGGGATTTTATAACTAATGGACAGTATCAAAACATGACATCTGTTTCACAACCAAAAGCCGAGAAGCATTACGGTGGATATTTCACATGGATTCATGTCTTGCCCAGCACGCAGAACAAATCTATCTTTTTTTTAAACAACTGTGAGAAACATGCTTTTCCTTTTCCCCATTATACATATGAGGAAAGTAAAGTCCAAATTCTCAGAAACCATGGCAGCCGGACTAAAGGCATAAAGAAAAGACAATAAAGCATTTTTCAATTCACATTTATGTTCCATTACAGTTGCAGCAGGGCAGAAGCAGTGAAATACATGAGGAATGTTGGAATAAAGCAGAAATTTCATAAAAGGAAAAAAAAACACCTCCTTGAAAAGAGTAACTGGTCAGCAGTTAAAGAAGCTGAATTTTCTTTTAGTTTTGTTTGGGTCACACATGACCACGCTCAGGAATTACCCCTTGCTGTGCATTTGCAGATCACTCCTGGTAGTGCTCAGAGCACCATAATGGGGTGTTGGAGATCAACCCCAGGCTAGCAACATGCAAGGCAAATGCCCTACCCAAGGTACCATCATTCTGGCCCCAGAATATGAATTGCTGAATGTTTTCTCTCTTCTTTTCTTAAGCTTACTGTTTAAACAGGAGCATAATATATTACAATACCTATAATAAAACACAAGTCATTTCTTACAGTAACATCGATTGCTGCAGCTTCAGACACAAAAGTATGTACATCAGATCCCCCTAATGCTTACCACAGGCTGTGTCCTTTACACCGACTGCACAGAAAGAGGAGGCACGGTAACCCCAGCCCATATACAACCCAACCCAACCTTTTTACCCTGGTCTGTATTGTTAAGTGGGGGGTGGCAGAAGGACATGGAAAAACATGAACTGTATAGCACGAGGAAGCATAGTATCGCACCCCTTATACACCCCCCAGTCCAATACGCTAGCCCAGGTCCTTTACCTGATCTTTACTATCATTGGGGTACTGGAAGGGGGGGGGGACTAGGGGGTTGGGGGGGAAATGTGAATCAATTTTCTGTGTGGAGACACAGAAGAGAAATTTAAAATTTCTGCGCAACTAGTTTTGTAGAGTGTCAGGACTCAGGCCTGCTGTTCTAGTTCCTGAGAATTTGGACTTTACTTTCCTCATCTGTATAATGGGAAAGAAGAAAAAGCAAGTACCTATCAGGTTGTCAGATTGCGGGGCTGGAGCGATAGCCCAGTGGGTAGGGTAGCCCATGCCGGCCCAGGTTCGATCCCAGGCATCCCATATGGTTCCCCAAGCACCACCAGGGAGTGATTCCTGAGTGCAGAGCCAGGAGAAACCCCTAAGCATTGCTGGGTGTGACCCAAAAACCAAAAAAGGTTTAAAAAAAAAAAGGTTAAAAAAAAAGGTTAATTATGCATTGCCTTTAGGAAATACTTAATAAATGCCATCGTTTTCCTGTGGTTAGACAAGAGATTAAACACCAGAGGCACAGAGGACATCTGTGACAGGCTGTTTTATTTAAGGAGCAAACCAACTTTTCATGAAGTGTCTCCAGGAATCACTGATATGAAAATTGGACAAGAACTGCAGTACATCTCATGCAATAAAGACAGACAAATTGAAAGAAACATGAAGCCTCATGACCAACAGTACTGTTAGCCAAAATGCAAAATTACACACATGCCCACACACACACACACACACACATGCATGCATGCACTGACATACAAAGTGTCTCTTGTGGAAAGAGACTGGTGGGTGGAAGGCAAATGAGGGGGTCAGGGATTGGCATTAGTGGAGGAAGTGGACTTTGGTGAAGGGGCAGGTGTTGAAACATTGTATGCCAGAAAGTCAATGATGAATATCTTTGCAATTTCACTATGACTAAATTAAAAAAAATAAAGTGTCACAAATTTATCTTGTGAATTCACTGTCCTTAGAAGTTTTAATTAGGGGCCTGAGTGATAACACAGGAAGTAAGGCGTTTGCCTTGCATGTGGCTGACCTAGTTTCTAACCCCTGTATCCCATATGGTCCCCCCAAGCACTGCTAGGAGTAATTCCTGAGTGCAGAGCAAAGTGTAACCCCTGAGCATCGCTGGGTGTGACCCAAAAAGCAAAAACACAATTTTATTTAAATTAAAAGACTAGCAAATTCAGAGAGTGTGGGCCACACCAGCAGTGGTTCAGGCTTACTTTTTTATCTGTATTTTGGGACTCACCCCAGGGGTCAGGGATCACTCCAGGGGAGTTCAGGAAAACATATTAGGTGGCAGAGATCAACCATCCTAGGCCTCATGCAAACAAAGCAACCTACCAGTTGTACTATTGTGCCAGACCCCTTTCGGACTCACTTGTGGCTCTCTGCTCAGTGGTCATTTGTCACAGTGCTCAGGATATGGTGCAGGGTCGGTCTCGTGCAAGGCAAGTGTCCTGTTCACATTGCTATCTCTCTGGACTCTAGTTCAATATTTTTGTAAGATAGTTTAAACAAAGATTTGCACTTTAGACTTAAAACACTGACTATAAATGACTTTATAAACCCTGAGGACCATAGAAATAGATCAATGGACTAAGTGTATGCTTTGCAGAAAGCCCAAGATTCAAACGCCCCAATATTCATCTGAGTGCCACCATGGACAAATCCCAAGCATAGATCTAGAACAGTTCTAGAAGGCTGCTGTATAGCCCCAAAGTGCCTTGCCCCCCCCCCCTCTCAACCACCAAAGGATAATCCTTTATGATGAGATGGTAAGGACACATACAAGAATAGCTGTGCTTGGGCGGAGCGATGGTCCAGCGGATAGGGCATTTGCCTTGCATGCGGCTGGCCCATGCCGCCGGGTTCAATCCGGCATCCCCATATGGTCCCCCCAAGCACTGCCAGGAGTAATTCCTGAGTGCAGAGCCAGGAGAAACCCCTGAGCATTGCAGGGTGTGACCCAAAAAAGCAAAAAAAAAAAAAAAAAAGAAGAATAGCTGTGCTACTGGGCTGCAGCAATAAAATAATAAAGCAGGCAGGCGCTTATCTTGCTCATGGCTCCAGTTCTCCACATTTGAGTCTTACATGGAGTCATCCTGAATGCAGAGTAAGAAGCCCTGAGCCCTCCATATAATGGCCCAACAGACAGACAGACAGACAGACACATACACACACACAGAGACACACCCCACCCCCATGTGCTTTCTGGCTTCAATAATAAAATTGCTTGTATTTCCCACACAGTAGATGATCTTAATCTTCCTTAATCTTCTACTGAGCAATCAAAAACCAATTTCTCCACAACTCTGACAATGAGATCACCACCCCATAGCAGTGAGAATGGCCGATATGAAAAAATACCACTGGTATTGGGTAGCAATGTCATTCAAAAGGAACCTGTATTTACTATTGGTGGGAAAGTCTATATGAAAAAAGGATAGAGGGGCCGGAGTGATAGCCCAGCTGGTAGGGCATTTGCCTTGCGGCCGGCCCATGCCGGCCCGGGTTCGATCCCCGGCATCCCATATGGTCCCCCGGCACCGCCAGGAGTAATTTCTGAGTGCAGAGCCAGGAGAAACCCCTGAGCATTGCCGGCTGTGACCCAAAAAAAGCAATCAATCAATAAATAAATAAATAAATATAAAGAAAAAAAGGATAGAGACTTCTCAAAAAATAAAAAATAATATAAAATAAATTTTAAAAATTAATAAATTTACATATGACCTAGGAGACCCATTCCTTGGCAACTGTCCCAAGCTGATGATAAATCAAACAAATTAAAAAGGCATGCAGGGGCTGGAGAAATAGTATAGGCATTTGGACATTTGCTTGCAAGTGGTTGGCCCTCAATTCAATCCCCAGTACCCCTTATTGTGCCCAAAGCACCACCAGGAGAAACTCCTGAGCACAGAGCCAGGAGTGATCCTTGAGAAACTTTGAGAGTGGTCAAAAAAAAAAACCTTGTTAAGTAATCATTAACAATACTGTAAATCACAGGATCTCAATCAATGTAAAGAAAAATAATTTACTTTGCAAATTACCAAATTAGTCTTAAGGTATTAAATGATTATCAAATTTTGAAGATCAAAAATAACTTAATTAACTTAATAGAAATGCAAAGGAGCAAGAGATTTTAGATTTGAAAACAAAAATCAGTTTAAGAACTAAAAGCATCACATTTCTAAAACAAACAAAAATGCACAGCTATGATCACTGCAGCACTACCTACAACAGTTGAGATACAGAAACAGCTCAAATAGCTAATGAACAAGTGTATGAAGTATGAAGTACACACAAAGACACAGACACACACACACACACACAGAAACAGACATAATGGAATACTATGTAGCCCTAAGGAAAGATGAAATTTTGCTGCAATGTGATAGAGCTAGATATATGATGTTAAGTAAAAATGTGTCAGAGAGAGAAGATCAATTACTGGATGATCTCACTCTTCTGAGGCATACTGAAAAAAAAAAATGGAATGGTAAGGAAAACAAACCCTTGGGCACTGACCATAGAACTGAGGTTACCAATGGTTGGTTTGGTGGTAGGCAAGTTGGTGGTAGTAGGGTGCATTAACTCTATCCTAAAAGCATAAACATTACCACATAGTAATCAAGTTACCTCAACTCCAATAGAAAGGAAAATTACTCAGTGGGACTGCGGGGTGTGGACCAAATCCATTGACCCCAAGAAAAAAAAACTGGAAGCAGAGGGTGTGTGCTGTTTGCAAACAAATAAACAAGCAAATTATCCTTGCCTCCACCCCACTCCACCTCTCCCCCCTTTAGCCCCCCCACCCACCACCACCACAAAAAAGAGCTAAGTATAGCTTATCAGAATCAGGTCCTGGGCACCAGGGACAGAAAATGTCAAAGCAATAAGACCTAAAACAAGACAAGGACTATTGAACTTTACTGAGGTTTTGAAAAAGACACGCTATGTGAATGGTGAAGCACACTAGTGTTGGAACTCATGTGGCATCTTTGAATAAATTAGAAAACAGTACCCCTCCAGGGGAAAGCACTCTTCTTGGTAAGGATTCTTCTTCGGAAAGTAAAAGGCCCAACCTTTCTCAGGGGGCCATGACGTGGGAAACAGAACTGAATTTCAGCCCCTCTCTCAGCTAGAGACAACAGTTGCATAATAAATAAAGAACCTCAGGCTTCTTCTATTTTGTGATTCTGCAATGGACAACATGTAATAACATCCTCATGATCCTAGGTAACTGCTGAACATCCAGCTATCACATCCACATTCCAGGAAAGGAAAGTAAAAGGGCATGCCTGTGGCTAGGGATCTTCTCTAGTATTCAGCTATGGCCATTGCAAATCTGGTTCAAATCCCAGCATCGTATATAGTCCTCTGTGCACATCCAGGAATGACCACTGAGTACAGAATCATGTGAAACTACTGAGCCCCATAGATATAACTCAAAATCCAGAAAAGAAAAAGGAAACTTTCTGGAAACTACACCTGCTTTCCACTTATAACCCAAGGGCTAAATTTTAAATTATACCTAGTTAGTTACAAAGGAAGCTGAAACTGTTCGTTATTCCAGACAGTTTTATATCTAACTGGATAAAACTTCCGATGTTTGAGAAAAAAGGACAAAAATGATCCACATATCTCTAATTCACTGTCCAAGTTTCCATTAATAATACATTGGTGTATGACAAAAGGTTATGACCTCTCCTTGAGGTTTTCAGAATGGTACACAGTCGACATCTCACGAAATATATTAACAGTCATAGAGTGCATACTTTAGAAAACCAGACAGAATATAGAAGAAAGGATTTTAGAGATCATTCAGTTCAAATCTCTCATTTGAATATTAATGTTTCATAACGGAGACCACTTTGCACAGATACGTAACGCTATATTTTTAAATATGGCATTATCACTCATTTGCAACCTACCAATCCTTCGTTAATTATTACAACAAATGCTTTAATGCCTTTTTAACATTTAAATCACCCGTGCAATTAGCACAATGTCTAATAACAAATGGAAATGGGCACATAACTTTTGCAGGCCATTTAATAGGAATGTGGATGCCTCATCGCCACATAATAGATAAGGTGACCACCTTCTCTGAACCAAAACTCAGAACACACAGACTGCACACACAGGGAGGGTGGGAAACACTGTCAAACTGCCACTGAAGCCGCACAGGAAAGGGTTGTTTCTCGTTCTCCCTTCTACCCCTTTCCTTAGCAAAAAGCCTGGTACATGCAGGGACTTAAAACATATTGTTGCAAAGTATCTGCCAAAAATGATAGGAACTGAAAGCTCCAAAGCACCAAGACAAACATTAGAGGGATCTGGGAGATGCTGGAAAATCAAAATACAACTAATAACAAAAGGAACCTGATCCTTGCAAGGGAGAACACTCAGGGTGACAAATTAAGATTTCTTAAGGTGGCAAAAATAGTGTTAAGATGCTGCCTCCAAAACCCCAGGCGCAGCAGAACACCATTCTTTTCATCTAATTTCCCGAACACTACTTACTGAATACAAAGCCAGCACACGGCCGCATATGCCATATGTTGAAACTGCTACGTTATGATTTCCCTTGCGTGTTTTTGTAGTTTCACAACATATATAAGCATGCACAAACAAAATGTAAGTATTGCTTTAGATAGGCAAGGAAGGGGTATTGATGTTTAGGGACCGGAAACTCACTAGTGTTTTCTCTTTTCAAGAAATCTCTTAAGCAACTGTGACAGAACATTAGTAACTGCCAAGAGTCTTGGTGTCTTTTCTATCAAATTTTTCCGTAATTCAAACCTTTAAAAAATTATGAGCTGGAGCCGGAGCGATAGCATAGCGGGTAATGCATTTGCCTTGCACACAGCTAACCCCAGGTTTGATCCCTATCATTCCATATGGTCCCCCCGAGCTCTGTCAGGAGCAATTCCTGAGCACAGAGTCAGGAGTAACCCCTGAGTATTGCCGGATGTGACCAAAAAAAAAAAAAAAAAAAAAAATAAATAAATAAATAATAATAATAATAACAACAACAACAAAATAAAAATAAGGATTGAGTTAATCTAGAAGCAAACCCATTTTTAAAGAAAATAATATTAGTAACACTTTACCCAGAATAACCTTTCCTGGGTTTAAAGGACAGCCAGGCTTTTACATGGAGCAGCTGAGACGGAGCAGGGAGCCACTGAGAAAGTCAACTGTGGGGGCTGGAGAAAAGGACAGCAGATAGGTGCTACCTTGCATGCAGTGGACCAGAGATCAGTCCCCAGAACCCTGTATATCCTTTAAGCACAGCCAGGACCAATTCCTGAGTGCAGAGTCAGGAGTAGCCCCAGGCTACAGTGTGGCCCTGTACCCCTGCCCCCCTGCAAAAAAAAAAAAAAGAATGGTACCATAAATAGCAGTCAAGAGACTGAAAATGAATGTATTCAGTCAGCTTTTTTTTTTAGCACAGTTATTAGTTGTAACAGTGTCGGGGAGCTGCTGAGGTCCCCAACACTACCAGAAGTCTCTTCTACCTCTGAGGTCACCTGGGAACGGATGAAAAACCACGAGTCCTGCGCAGTTCCAAAAAAGGCTTTTAATAGTACAAAAGTTCTAACACTGTAATCCAATATAATGAAAGAACTCTAGCTCTGGTCAGAACTTAGACCATACATGAGAGCCCAAGTCTCCCACCAAAGAGATTCCCACCAAGAGAGTCCTACCAAAAAGGAGTCTATGAAAGAGAGATCCTACTAGAGAGGAGTCCACCAAAGAGGGCCCTACCAAAAAAGGAGTCTACCAAAGAGAGATCCTACTAGAGAGGAGTCCACCAAAGAGAGGTCCTACCAGAGAGGAGTCCCACCAAAAGAGAGAGCAGTACCTCAAGTCAGTCCCCTTATATTCACCAAAGTGATTCTAACTTCAGGGAGGGTCCTGTCAACAAAGAACCCTAAACAGCTTCTAGATAGAAGTAGTAGAATGGTGGTGCCACACCCTACTAGACATCTAAACAAAGGATTAATGCCTTCTTCCAAGATTAACTCCTATGTACAACACTGGGGAGGGGGAGGGGGCTGGTATAAAGTAATACATCTTTTGGGGAACCCCCCACTACCACCCCCATCTTAATTTCATGTAATCTACATGGTACCCACAAGGTCCTTCCTTTTTTTTTTTTTTTTTTTTTTTTTGGGTCACACCCCGAAATGCTTAGGGGTTACTCCTGGCTCTGCACTCAGGAATTACTCCTGGCAGTGCTCGGGGGACCATATGGGATGCCGGGATCAAACCCAGGTCAGCTGCATGCAAGGCAAACGCCCCATCTGCTGAGCTATCGCTCTGGTCCCCAGTCCTTATTTATTATCTGCACCAGGGTGATTCTGAGTATATTGTTCTCTGTATACTGAAAGGTCACACTCGTCTGCTTGAGGGCAAACTATTATGATCCCCTCCTATAATCTTAAACAATGGTCTCAAAGTAGCCAGAGTGGCAGTCTCCTGGTAAATTCTAACTGTCCCATGCTGGGTCCAGTGGGTATAAAAGGGAGTTTTGCCCAATCTAGATAACACGGAAGTCTTAGCAGATGTATAATAATAATAATAAGTCAGAAGTTGCTCATTCAGAGTCAAGTGACTTCAAGTGGATAAAACAGCAAAGCTCCCAAACTAGCTAGGCCTGTCATCCAACATAACAGCACATGACTGTGAACAGTAACATGCTCTATAAACTACAAAGTATCACAAAGTATCAGTATGCGGGATATTGTACAAAAATCAGTAAAAAGTAAGACCCTTTATGGAATTACTTCTATGGAGCCCCAAGAAATATAAAGCAAGAAAAAAGTTGGTTGTCTAAGAACTGGACAGTGGTTATAGCACAGTAGTTGAAGCACTGGTTTTGCAAACATCTGGCTCCCGAACTACCATCTCTGGTACTAAAAACACAAAACAAGGGCTGGAGGCGATAGTCCAGCAGGTAGAATGTTTGCCTTGCATTGGCCTGACCAGGCTCGATACCCGGCATCCCATACGGTCCCCTGAACACCGCCAGGAGTGATTCCGGAGTGCAGAGCAAGGAGTAACCTCTGAGCACTGCCGGTTGTGACCCAAAAAAAAAAAAACAAACACAAAAGGTTGCCTAATAATATGCATATAGATTATATGATACCTAACATGAAAATAAGTTAGATCCATATATGTAAGTCTAGAAAATGTAAAGCTTTCATAACAATATCTAATATGTCTAGGATCAGGAAGGGTTGGTACATCTGATTACCAGAACTTTTTCATTACGTTGCATTTGTAGCCTTAACAAATTGCAAATGGGAACTGGAGAGATAATCCAAGTCTTTTATGTTGTGTACAGCCAACTGGGTTCCAATGCCCAGCACCACATATGGTCCCCAGAGCAGAGCCAGGGATCACTCAAGCCCAGAACCAAGAATAGTCCCTGAGCACCACTGGGTTAGGCCCCAAAACAATATTAAAAAAGTATTAAAACTTTGGCAGAATAAGATAGAGATAGAAAGTGTCTAATGTACCAAATAAACTCATTACCCGACTATTTAAGATTCTAAGAAATTAGAATTTTCCTTCACTGCAAGTTTCAGATAAATAATAAATGGCTAGGACTTTGATTGAAATTAAAGATATCACTCATACTAGGCATTCACCCAATGGGACAGCTCCCAACCACACCCTGTGCCATCTCCCAGAGCTTTAGGATTTTTGTGTTCCCCCTACACATTTTTCGAATGGCAGCAACCCACAAAAGCTCTCGGTAAGTAAGCCTTAGTGTCCAAAGCACTCCAGGATGTCAACACACTGCAAGCTTAATCTTGCCCGTCGAATGGGGAATCCCACTCTGCACTTTCATTTCTCTTCAGACATGGGCGTGAGGAGGATACCACAGAACCTGCTTCTTGACAGCATTACTACACCTCAAGGCTCAAAGGGCCGGAGACACAAAGCAAAAAGGGAGAAACAACATCTGGGAAGAGGAAGCTGCTTAATCGCTGCCATCTTTCCAGCCCTATAGGGAAAGCACAAAGCAAACTGTACAGAGAGGAGAGCGGACAAAACGAGGCAAACTCAAGAGGGCACCTCATTTCAAAGGGGCAGTACCAGACCTGCTCAGCCAAAAATTGTATCAGGACTGACATACTTGGGATACTGCCAAAATTTTTGTTTCATTGACAGATGGGAAGACCCACAGTCAGTGGTGCTCAGGAAACCAGGCAATGCCAAGGGACTGGACCCAGGCTTTCCACTCCCAAAGCATTTAATCAGACCTCTGAGTTTAGTCTTTGTTCCCAGGGTGCCAGCATTCAAATGCAGCTGTCATTCACAGATGCACCAAGTCCATATATGCAGTAAAGCAAATGCGGTGGCCTCGGATGGCAGCTTTACCCAGCGTGGTGCAAAGTAAACAAAGGGCTAAAAGGTTTCAATAGAGATGAGTCCTCTTTAACCTAGGGTTGTGTTCCTCCCATTCATTGGGAATAGGAAATTGTTCTTTTATGCAGTATCGGTGACAGTATGTGACAAAGAAGACAGTAATAATGTTCTTTAAACATCCTTATTGAACAAACTTAAGATTTAGAGCACACCAACGTGCTAATTTCGTTTTAAATGAGACGATGAAACCCAAAGTCAGAAATCACCAGCAAAGTGACACCTCCAAACAAAGAAACTAAGATTCATAATCTACCTACCACATACCCATCTCACTCCGTTCCTCAACTGCCCCAGCCCAGATATGGCTCTTTCCCTACCTTTTCCCAACTTTACTCTGCAGTGTTCTTTCCACTCACACACATCACAGACAGGCACACCGACTCAACTCCCAGAACAAAGCTTCCTGATCAATAGCTCTGTGTGGTCGTTAATGGGTGACAAGAAAACACCCAGATGTCAGTCACCCCAAGTCCTGTCTGCACTTGTCTTTTTATCGCCATCAGCTACGCACACCCACTGCCTGGCACCTGTGCCCATACCCCCCAGCAGGCCAGCATGCTCAGAGAGTTGTCTGGCTTTAACATGATTTAACAGGTTTATGCTTTGAACAAGAACCATGAAAACGAAGCCTGTTGTTCAGATGGCAGAGAGCGAAGCTGCAAATGGACAGGTTGCTAACGCCACAGGGGGGGAGCATGGGGCCAGGTGGAAGAGAGTCTTTTAAGAGGAAGTACTTGGGAGGTCATTTAGGCCATACCTGGAGTTACCTCAGGGACTATCCTGGCTCTGTGCTAAGAGGTAGTCCCTGGCAGCACTCAGCGTACCAAGAGCAATATTGCAGATTCAAATCAAGGTTGTGGTCAGAGGCTGCATTTGAAAGACAAGTGCTTTACCATCTGAACAATCTCTCTGGCCCTGGAAGCTCCTCTTCTTATGAAGATGGTGTTGGGCATGAGAGAGCTCAACAGGCTGAGTGCATGCAATCTTCTTTGCATGTGGGAGGCCCAGTTTGAACCCAAGTACTGCACAGTCAGTCCACTGAGCACAGACCCCTAGGAACAGACACTGAACACTGCTGGAAGTGCCCCTCACCCCAAACACACACAGAAATAGTAAGATGGTAGTTGCTTTAACCACACCTGAATGAATGTGGTTTCGTAAAAAGGCATCCATAATGCAGCGAACAGGGAACATACTTTTGTTTCCTGAGTTTTGGTAGCTTTATAGTTGTTGTTGTTGTTGTTTTGTTGTTATTTTGCCCCTTCAGTGGGACACCAAGTAGGGAATTAAGTCACGAGGAGTATCCACTATAGCACTAAAAACTGGACTGACCAAAGGATCAGTGATTGGAGAGGAGGGGTGCTTGGCCCCTTTGCAGGACACCTGGCAAGGCCTATAGATACTGTTGGTTGCTCCAACTGGAAGGATCTAGCAAGTACAGGTCAAGGTCACTGCTAACCATGCTGCAGTGTACAGAACAGTTCAAAGCATAGACCTTGTCCAAAAAGTCAATGCTGAGTAACTCAGCACTGTATCATTTGAAGACCAGCAATTCTCCAGGGTGCTGTCCTCTACTTGCACATGGCTGAACTGAGACATGATCCCTGGCTAAATCTCCGACCCACACAGATCTGAAGTCCCATCTGGCCTTCCTCTCTCTGCCCCTTATACCCCACTACCACCCCACTACCACCACTCTACCACCTGGTCTTCCAGACAACCTCCAAGACAGATTCTGATCCCCTTGCTCTAAATCTCAGGAGAGCAGAGTTGGAGCTGGGCTTGTTCCCATCTCCCCATTCAAAGCACAAGGTGGGCTCAGAGTGGTGGGACATAGAGATGTTTTCTGAAATATGGTCCCCAGCCACCAAGCTGGCTTTCATTCTAGGATGACCTTGGACTACTTTTCATTTTGGCTATGAGAATCCACATCAGTATTCAGACAATCACCCTAGTACAATAAAAGATTTCTCCTCCAAAATGTAGAAGAGGTGAACTGCCATCTAATATTAGAATTGGAAATTTTCTTTTTTTTAATCAAGGAATTGACAACTAACATGTATGAACAAGTCCATCAGAAATTTTATACAAATCTTTTTGTTTTGTTTTACGGGGGACACATACGGCTGTGCTCAGAGCTAACTCCTAGCTCTGCACTTGGTGATCACCACCCCTGGAAGGTTCAAGTGTCCTTATGGGACACCAGGGACAGAACCCAGGTTGACTGTGAGTAAGGCAAGGACCCTAGCTACTGTACAATTTCTCTGGCCCCAGTATTTGTTGTACAAAGGCAAGAGAATCATCCTTCAAATCACAAGGACTGGACAACCAAGAAAAGGTTAAGGACTGTTAGTAGAATCCTACTCCTCCAATTTGCAAGTGAGCAGATTAAGTTAGAAGATCAAGGTATTCCCAAGGTCCTCCACAGTTTATGAGCATAATGCAAACACAGGAAAGACAATGTCATCTCTAAACAACCTGGTAGATGTCCCAGAAACACATTTCTTATTCTTAAATTTGGAGTATTCAACCATTAGTAGCAAAAACTAATGTTACTGTCAAAAGGACGGTCAGCTCAAAGATAAGGACTCTAACCCCAACCTCATAGATGCTCACATGGCAACTGAAACTTCTTACAACCTTACCAACTCAAGCGACTCAAGATGCATTCTTACAAAGGCCTTTGTCTGTCTGACACAAACCATCCTTGGAAAACAATCAAAAAATGATGGGCAGCTTAATCGCCTGACACCTGTATGAGTGAAGCAAACCCACATTGCTAAGGAACGTTTATTCATAATATGACTTTCAATAAAAGAAGACATTTAGCCTTTATCCCAGTTCCTGGCACTGAGCTCTTAACATCCTTGGAATTTTCAAAGTGAAAAGACAAAGAGGCAAGATGCGTCTTTAGTCATCAAGACCCTTTCAACCAAACTTGAGCTTCCCTTAATGAGGTGACTTTAGAAAAATCCATGGACAATGGAACAATGAGGGCTGCCAGTTACCCATGTACTAAAGTTAGAAAACTGTCTCATTTCTAACTTTCTGACTAAAGTTAAAAAACTCTGTCTCAGAAAAATGCTACCCTCCCAAGAGGGAGGGTTGGAAATGAAGCTAGCCGAACTTTGGAGACTGAATGCCCAGTCGCCAAATGTTTAATCAATTGTGCCTGCATAATCTGCTGAAAGAATTCACTTGTATCACTTGTCGTCTCATTCATCGACTTGCTCAAGCTGGCACCAGTAACATCTCTATATGTCCTGTCACATACTAGTGTAGCCCAAAGGCATCTGCTCACTCCAGGAACATAAAGAGCCTCAAACCATTCCATCAGGTCATAGGACTGAGGTACTGGTATTTGGCATATCAAATACGACATGGGTAGCTTGCCAGGTTGAAAGAAATAAGTCCAAAAAATACGCAAAGGACAGGATTAAGAGAAGGTTGGGGTGATGGTTAAGAATGCACCTCGACACCCTGAGGACAATGCACCCCAAACAAAGGTAGATCTACTTGGCACAGGGTCCTTCCTGAACTCATCTGGATCCCACATGCACTCAGGGAGCACATCATAGTGAATTCCAGGGAAGTCCTAAATCCAAGTTAGGTTCAGAGAGGTCTGGCAGAGTCCGAAGAGGAATATCCTACGTCCGGCCCAGGATGCAATCAGTCCCGTTTCAACCCAAGAAAATCCAGAGGCACCTAAAGCCCCCAATAAACATAGACAACAGAGACACCACCCAAGCTAAAGATCCTTATGCTGACAGCTCCGTATCGATAAATAAGCCTTAGCCAAATTCAGGGTATGTGAGGAGGAAACCCCATATGGTATCAGTGATGTAGCTCAGTGATAGAGCACTTGCTTGTGTTGTATGTTTAAAGCCCTACATTCAATTGCCAGCACTTTAAATGGGTATGAAAGAGAAAAAAAGAAGGAAAAAACAACCAGCTTTGCAGGGGGCCAGAGCAACAGCAGGGCGTTTCCCTTGCACCCAGGTTCAATCCCAGCATCCCATATGCACCCCCCCCCACACACACACCCCAGCACCACCAGGAGTCATTCCTGAATGCAGAACCAGGAGTAAATCCTGAGTAAGTTGAGGGCGTGACCCAAAAAAAGAAAGAAAAGAGAAAAAAAAAAACTTTGCAAAACAACTGTTTGCAAAGCTCAAAAACTTTGCAAACCTCTCCTTTGGCTTTTTATCCCTCTCTACTGGGGTTGCACAAGCCTTTCTTTAAAGCTGCAGAAACTTCCTCGAATTTTTGACATCTCTCCTCTCACTGGAGAACTCCATGATCTCTCGGTTTTTTTTTTTTTTTTTTTTTTTGCTTTTTTGGGTCACACCCGGCGATGCTCAGGGTGTTACTCCTGGCTCTGCACTCCGGAATTACTCCTGGCGGTGCTCGGGGACCATATGGGATGCTGGGGATCGAACCCAGGCCGGCATGGGCCGACTGCGTGCAAGGCAAACGCCCTACCCACTGGGCTATCGCTCCAGCTCCTTATTTTTGATTTCTAATAAAGCTTTTCTCCTTCACTCTTCATCTTCTCCTGAAACTCCTTTCGGCAAGAAAGACAAATCTAAGAACCTGGGTGAAAGTCAGTAGTGACTTCTGCCTCTTCTCTGGAGAATGTAAGCACTTTCGTCAGTGAACCAAGCTCAACTGGCAGCTGAAGTTTGGAGCAATGAGGACAGTCATGTGGAAAACAGTCCTTAGTCTACGAGATCTGATGCCACCTTTAGGTAAACTGAGTCAAGTTGCAGCATAAGCATGAGAGATCCCATCTTATCCTCAACATATAAACATCTTAGTGTAGCTCTCGCTCTTGGCCTTTGCTTTCTCCCTTTCTAATATGAGTACCGCATGCTCAAGGATTTCACGTTAAGCCAGGAGTCAGTAGCCGAATGGGCGAGAACAATCCCCAGGTCCTCTGGAGAAAGATCTCTGAAGGCTGACATGGAAAATCCCAGGGGCAGAGACAACTATTTCAATGCATTTGCCAGAAGCAAAAAGACCATCACCATCAAACTACTGATACCAGATGAACAGCCCCATGCTAAACACCACTGCCCATTTTGTGCCATTATAAACCCCAAGCCCCAGTAAAAGGATTTGGGGAACAACAGGTCTGCCTTCTTCTTAGGTAGCTCTCCCTCAATAGAACGGTGATATAGAACTGAAGTAATGGCTACTGAAGAGTGATCAACCACGTCTTGGGTTGGATTGTAATGGGACACATCATTAGCATGTGTATAGAACTGGAGAAGTGTGGGTGTAACTAAGGGCAGCAGCACAGGGCATGGTACCTTGTTAAGGCTCTGGGGTAAAGGACTGAACTACAAATCCAAGTTCTGCATGCCCTTATAGAGTAGGAACCAAAGGAAAGTGCATGCAAATGTACACCCACAGGTAAATACAAGATTGCTCTTTATCAATAATTTCTGAACAGCATAAAACTAGATAGAGGCTAGAACTACACCAGCTCAAAAAGGGCTTGCATATCAGGCACCAAGCTCCACCTGACACTGCAGGGTACCAGCAGCCCTGGCCCCTCAACATACCAGCCTGGAAGAGTCATAGACCAACACTCCAGGCTGAGTATCCCTGGGAAAGATCTCCAACTCTTCCACCCAGACGGCTAGGAAGTAATTGTGCCCATCCCCAAAACACCAAAAACAAAATTACTGGGAGAGAAGAGTCTACCCACAGGAAAAGGGGTGAATTACATCACACTCACATCCTCACTAAGAACTTAAGGACAAGTTCCTCCCACAACAGGAATGAATCTCTCTGACAGTAAGAACAAGAAGTCAGACGCACAAGAGCAGATACTTGTGTGGTTTTCTTGATTTGAAGTTCTAGAACTGGCAAAAGGAGCTGTGATGAGTGAAATCACAATAAGCATGAGGTATGGCTGGGGCAACAGGGACGCCCAAATGTCTACGGACGTTGATCACTCATGTGGAAGAAGCAGAGCTACTATAGGTGCACCTGAGAGCCACATACTTAAACATCCATATGCCTAACAAGGTAGCAACTACCAGCTCAGACCCAGCCATAACATCTGTAAATAGGTTGACAATAAAACATATAGTGATTAATATCAATTTATATACTAATTTCTGCATTACTATGTATGCTTTAATTCAATTACCCATCTCCAAATCTAATTGTTCCCTCCCCCCCCCCAAAAAAAACCTTACCACTTAAAAGCAAAAGTATTTAGGCCAGAAACTTAAATTCCTGGACCTTTAATTCCTACTGTCAAAAACGTTAATTATTAAGTTTTAATACACTAGCAAGTAAGGTTAAATTACACAAGCAAGTAAGGTTAAGACAAACAAAAACACACATGAAACCTTAGTATGCTGCCTCAAAGCAAGATTCTGGATTATGTTATTCTTCCTAGTACTGTCACTTTGAAGATAACAATTCTTCAAAACCTGCTTCTGCTTAAATTAGAGTTAGCTTTGCTCACACAGCCAGGAGCAATCCCAAGCCAAGAACCACTGGAACAGTCCCTGAGAGCTGCCAGATGTGACCCTAGTCCCCAAACCCCAAAAGTTTCTGAGTTATCTTCATTCACATACTGAGGAAGAATTAGCACACTGGGTAGAAGGGGCCCTAACTTTCAGCCCACAGAATGAGCTTAACTGTTAAAATTCTAATCACTCTCAACTAGAGGGAGAAACAGGTCTCCTAAGGCCAACCAGGCCGGGAATGAAAATTAAAGGGCCTTCATCATGTGTCCAAGGTGCTGTGGAGTTATCAGATACCTTGTTAGCAGTGAGTGCAAATGCAGAAGTATCACACTGCTATTCTGCATGTTCTGACAAGACCAGAGGAAACACAATCCCCAAAGAATCAGGGAGTGCAGCATGCGCCTGATTAATCACCAGAGGGAAAAGCCCATATGGTGTGATGGGCACAGCTCCCTGCACACACACAGGAAGAAAGATGGAGCGTGCAGTAAATAGAACAAAGGGGGCAAGCAAGGGGTGGGCTGGGAACTAACAGCCACTGAAATCTCCCACTCACACATGTTTCCAGAAAACCTTTACCATCCTAGACTGTTTTCACTTAGTTGCTAATTACAGGGTTCCTTTTAAAACAGGCCCTTTTGACCTGGATGGAGGCAATGCTTACAGCTGCAGCTTTAATGAAAGGGATGCACATTTGTTTCTATCAGAGCTGTTAGAATAGTTTACAATATTTCCGTAGAGTATAAAAGCATGCATTTTAAGGCTCATCCAGCCAAAGGGGAATACAAGTAACAGATGTAAGGAGGTGGGGTGGGGCTGCAGAGGTCCAGAGTAACACTGACAGAGCTAAGCAGGACTACGAGAAACTGGAGTGTGAGCCTCCCATCTTTGTTGGAGGACAGGTTTAGCTATTCTGGGGGGTTTTGTTATTTTGCCCACTCCCAGCTTAATCTACTTAAGCCAAGGTTCATTCTAATGAGACCTCTCTTCTATGTAAACACTGCTAGAGGGTGTGGCAGTTACAGAAGTCACCTTGATTGAATAACTTCTGACTTATACATCTACTAAGACTTCTATGTTTTCTAGATTGGGCACAGCTCCTCTTTATACCCACTGCACCCAGTGTGGGACAGTTAGAATTTACCAGGAGACTACCACCCTGGCTACGCTGAGACTATAGGAAGACTATAGGAAGGATCATACTAGTTTGCTCTAAGCAGGCGAGAGTGACCCTTTCAGTACACGAGAACAAGATACTCAGAATCACCCTGGTGCAGATAATAATAAGAAGGACCTTGTGGGTACCATCTAGATTACATGAAGCTCATGAAGTTAACATGTATTACTTTATACCAGCCCCCTCTCTCCAGTGTTTTACATAAGAGATAATCTTGGTAGAAAGGATTAGACCTTGGCATAACCTTTGTTTATACCTGCAATAGGGTGTGGCACTACACTCTGTTTAGAGTTCTTTGTTGACATGCCCCTCCCGATTGGATTACTTTGGTGTATATAAGGGGCTGACTTGAGGCCCCTTCACTTTTACCATTTGGCTTTGGGCCTTTCGCTTTCAGCTTTTGCCTCCTAGGCCTTTTGCTTTTGGCTTTTTGCTCTTTGGCCTTTTGCTCCTCCTTCTGGGTAGGACTCAGCTCGGGTGAGATCCTCTATCTTTGGTGGGAGACTTAGGCTCTTTCGTATGGTCTAAGTTGAGACCAGAGCTAGAGTTTGTTCATTATATTGGAGTGCTGTGGAAGAGCTTTTGTATTATTAAAAGCCTTTTTTTGGAACTGCACCGGACTCGTAGGTTTTCATCTGTTCTCCCGGCGCCCTCGGAGGTAGAAGAGAACCTCTGTCTCGACACTGTCGGGGACCCCGGCTGCCATTCCCAGACACATCTTCAGAAAAGAAAGCCTAAATTGAAAACATTGAGGAATGGGCTAAGATAGTTCACTGCAACCTTAAAAAAAAAAAGAGAGAGAGAGAGAACCACTTGAGTTCTACCTTCAAAGGCAGTCAAGTTCACTTCACCATTTTCCAGATAGTCATATCCTCACTGAAGTATCACTGTTATATGAGGTAAATTAAACAGAAATATGTTTTAATGGGTAATAAAAGTAGGCAACCAGGGAATCCATTGAGCCCAATTTAGTTATAAATTTCCCTTAAAGTTAAGCTAAATATAAAGAAAAGGCAATTAGGTACAAGCTTTTAGCACTGTGCGGAATTATTTTAATATTCATTTCTATTGAGTCAGAGTTATTAGAATCCTTGTTTTTGAACATTCTAAGCTTATTTGCAGTTTTATTCCCTGATCTATTTACACACTGGTATCTTTAAACAAAACATCTGAATAAAATGATTTTTGCGTGTCTTTTTTAAGGCAAATCTCACCTTTAGATGGGTTTAAACTAGGGTCTCAGGGTACAGATTGGACAAGGTTATGAGTCAACTTTTATCTTGATTAAAAAGCTGTCTTGGGCCAGGGAGACAGCGCAAACGGCTATCTGGCATGCAAGCTTCTCATGTGGAGGTCAGGTGCGACCTGTACGAACAGCCAGCACCGCATGTTCCCCTGAGCATTGCCATATGTCTCCCCACCCAAAAAAGTTAAGTCTTGCCAGCGCCTGGACATTTCTTTGCAGGAAGTTGTGCAGAGAATAAGGGCCGATAGAAAGTCTCCCAAGTCGGCTGTGCCACTAAGCAAGGACCAATTCCAGGAGGACCACAGAGACTCATTTTCTCCCAGAGATCTTTGCCCTAGAAGTCAAGGATCTGACCTCAACACTAAAGCATGAAACATTTGTTCCTGAAAACCCTGAGAAATGACTTCAAAAACAGCCACGGTGGGAGCTCCTGCATTAACCATATTTTCTTGGAGCTTTCAAGTGTTTCTACCTTATGCAAATCATTCTTTTTGGCTTCTTTGTCATCACAGGCATTTTCCATTCTTGATGCTTGCTTTTTTTGTTCTTCTATACTCCAATGAATTCAGACTATCTCCTGGCTTTTGTTTCTCTATGGTAGTAAAAATCTATGGTGATGCAGCTACAATTTAACAATCATTTCAGAAAATAAAGCAAGCCTGCTTTAATAAACTCTCACCTCAAGACGTAATGTGCATTCTGCAGCAGGAGAAAGGGAGAACACTGCTCCCTTCCCTGTTAGCTCAGAGCAAGACCACAGGAACCATAGAAATGGTAGATAAAAGCAGGTGGATTTACAAATAAAAAGCTAATTTAGGGGCCAGAGAGATAGCACAGTGGGTAGGCATTTCCTTTGCATGAGGACAACCTGGGTTTGATTCCCCACATCCCATATGGTCCCCTGAGCACCTCCAGGAGGAATTCCTGAGTGCCGAGCCAGGAGTAACCCCTGAGCATTGCCAGGTGTGACCCCCAAAAAAAAGCTAATTTAGTTTTCCTTAATGGTGTCTGTAAGTGAAAGGGGGATTCTCAGCAAAGTGCTCCAGCGAACCCCAGGAAACCAGGTTACCTTCCAGAGATGCAGAGTTAGTTTCCCCAATGCCTGGCTTGTACCTCACAACAGACTGAATGCAAAAGCAGTTATGAAAGCCCAGCTGTGTTCGGTTTGAATCAGATAAAGACATTTGCAAAAAACACAAAGTAATGCCGCTCTTTGCAATAAAACAAAGTTCTATTGGTTCTGGAAAATCTCTTGATAACTTGATCACTTGAATCCCGTTATTCATCAACTTGCTCGAGCGGGCGCCAGTAACATTTCCATTGGACCCTATCACGTGCCAATGTAGCCCAATGGCATCTGTAGCCCAATGGCATATATCCAATATAGCCCAATGTAGCCCAGATGAAAAGCCTCAAACCGTTCCTTCAGGGTCTTGACAAGGAAGTCTGACCATCTTGTACGTGATCTTTTGACATCCCATGGGATCCAGTCGGTAACGGCTCTAGTCCAGCGGTTGTCTCCAAATCGCATTACATGTCCAGCCCGTCTGATTTTCGATGCCTTGGCAAACGAGACAGCGTCCCTGATTCTGGAATAGCAAGGGAGGTCAGAACTCCGATTCCTTCTCTCACTTGAGTGAGGCATGATATTCCAAGCATAGCTCTTTCGATTCCTCTCTGGGAGACCCAAATAGCATTCTCATCCTGCTTTCATAGTGCCCAGGTCTCTGAGGCGTATGTTAATGCAGGGAGAACAGTGGACTCAAAGAGATGTGCCCGGAGTCAAAGGTTCTTTGTCCTTTAGGCTATTTCTTCACTGGTTTTGAAGGCAATCCATGCCGCTCTCTTCCTCCTGTGCAGCTCAGGTTTTAGGTCGTTCATCATGTTGATTTCTCGACCTAGGTACACATAACTGCTGCATTCAGAGATGTTTGTTCCATTGAGAGTGAATGGGGCCTCTGGAACTAGTTCATTTTTCATGAACATAGTTTTCTTCAGATTCAGCTGTAGATCTATCTTTCCACATTCTCGGTCGAAGTCAGCCAGCATTTTTGCTGCTTGGCTAATGTTTGGTGTTATTAGAACGATGTCATCAGCGAAGCGGAGGTGGTGTAGTTGCCGACCATCTATCTTCACTCCCATTCCTTCCCATTCTAATTGTCTCATGATGTTCTCGAGGGTGGCGCTGAAGAGTTTTAGTGAAATGGTATCACCCTGTCGAACCCCTCTTTTGATATCAATGATCACATCCTTGTAGAATGGTGAGATCCTGGTGTTGAATACTTTCCATAAAAGTGTGATTTTTTTTTTTGCTTTGTTACTTTAAAAGTTCTGCAAAGTCTCGGTTTTCACTTTTATTACAGTTAAGTATCAATCCATATTAACCTCATCAACAATTGGGGTTCTCTGGCTTTTTAAGAGCACAAAAGAGACCAGAGATTAAAAGGCAGGACCCTGACTATAGAAAGTCATGAACTTCCCTGACAGCCAAATCCGCCCCACCTGGTTCAGTAAGTCAAGGTTTATTGCCTCACAGCTGTTTCTTTCACATATTGTGTATGAGCAAAATCTAGCCTATTTCTCGAAATGATTTCATGAGTAAAACTTCACTAGAACTCAGCACACCCACTTATAGGAAAAGATAATGCTGATGTAGAAGAATTCTGTCGTATGTGTTAGGCCACATCCAGTTGTGGTATAATGAAGACTCCAGGTTTCATCTGCTCCTCTGAGGGGTGAGGAGAGCACGCAGAGTCAAGGAACAAAGTGAGAGCCTCACACATGCCAAGCGCTACCAGGTGGCCTCGCCCCAAGCTAAGGATGATGGATCTTTTCATCCTTTGTTTCTGAGTCATGCCCAATCTTCTCTTTCTATGTAGACAATGGATTTCTAAATTGATTACCAGTTCAAGATCAATAAAAATATGCTAAATACTTACTGCTTCATTGAAACCACTATGTGCATGATAGAACTAAATGGTAAGTTATAATGATGTGCTAAAACTTGATATTTCTCTTAGTAGAATGGAAGAAAGTTTTCTCATTACTTTTAAATATCTAGCTTGAAGAAGAGACTTCAGGAGGGAAAGTCAATCAGATGAAGAAAAGAGAATATAGAACACAGAAAACACAGCATTGAAATTGGGGGGCGAGGGAGTGCAGGGGATGGACTGAACCCAGTACTGCTTAAGGTGCTCACTCTTCTGACATTGCAAGAGAACCATATGTGGTACCAGGTATAAAATCAGGTCAGCAGATTGCAAGGAAAGCACTTGGATTTTTTTTGGGGGGTCCTTTCTAGGGTCACAACTGGCAATGCTCAGGGGTTACTCCTGGCTCTGAACTCAGAAATAAGTCCTGGCAATGCTCGGGGACCGTATGGGATGCCGGGATCGAACCCATATCAGCTGCATGCCAGGCAAACACCCTACCCATTGTCCTATCACTCCAGGCCATCAAGGCAAGCACTTTTTTTTTTTTTGGGTCACACCCGGCAATACTCAGGGCTTAACTCCTGGCTCTGCACTCAGCAATTACTCCTGGTGGTGCTCAGGGAACCATATGGGATGCCAAGGATCAAACTCAGGTTGGCCCAGGTTGGCTGTACGCAAGGCAAATGCCCTACCCGCTGTACTATCACTCCGCCTCAAGGCAAGCACTTTAAACCTTGTAATATTTCTCAGGCCCACTAAATTATCTTTTATTTCAACTATTAAAATATAGACTGACTTAAAATTATAAGGTGCTTGATATCAGTCAAAGGTATTAAGTTTATGGCGTTAATCTGATATACATAGACATTTTGAAAGGATTCTCCACATCCAGTTAACACATCGCCTCATTGTGCATGCATGTGTAAACATAAAGTTATTCTAGAAAATTACAATTTTAAAGAATATTATCAACTACAGTCACCAACTCTAAGGATTTGCATTAGACTCTCAAACTTAATTCACATTATAGATAAAATTGTGTGCCTCTTGACTCATTTCAACCCATTTATTAAATATATTCACACACACACGTTGCTCAGGACCTAATCCTGGTTCTGACACTCAGGTGTCAATCCTGGCAGTGCTCAGGGGACTATATGTTATGTTGGGGGCTGAACAAGGGTTCACAGCACGCAAGGCAAAAATCTCAACTTCTATACTACATCCCTCCAACACCTAAACAGATTTTTTTTTTGCTTTTCAAGTCATATCCGGCAATTTTCAGGGGTTGCTACTGACTCTGCATTCAGAAATTGCTCCTGGTAGTGCTCAGGTGACCATAACAGATGTCAGGGATTGAACCAGGTCAGCCACATGCAAGGCAAACCCCTCCCTGCTGTACTATTGCTCCAGCCCCCTAAACAGATTAAGGCTTTTAAAGAAATCATGGTGTCTTGCCTACCTCATTCCAGTTTCATCTCTACTGTGCCTCAACCACTCCTAAACAAATAAATCTGCATTTTTAAAGTATTTTATTATACCACCATGAGATATACAAATAAAAAGATATACAATTAAAAAGTTCATGTTTGGGTTTTGGTCATACAGTGTTTCAGCACCCGTCCCTCCACCAGTGCCCATCTCCCACCACCAACATCCCCGGTTCCCTCCCCCTTCCCCAGCCCTGCTCCATGGCAGGTTCTTTTAAATCTGCATTTTTAATGCTTACATATCTTAGGAAATACTCGCCTCTCAAAGTCTCAAATGTATTCCTTTTCTCTCAAAGTCTCAAATGTATTCCTTTTCTCAGTTGATTTTCATGCCCAAGTAGGCATTTCTCATTTAAATCAAATATCATTTGCTTCATTTTTCCCTTTGTCTCTTCATAGAGTATTTAACACACTAGACAGGGTGTAGACTAAACCTTTTTTCTGGGACTCATTAGTACTAAGTACAGTTACCTAAAAGGGAAGAAAATATCCAATGAATCTACTAGACCCTGGCTGAAAGACAATACTGATAAGAATATGTATTCAATTATAACACATTACAGGAATATTTAAACATACGAGATCTGAATTGATTAGCAAAAAGTAATACAGAGCCAAGTTTAAGGTCATTTCATGGATGGTAAGCAGAAGCATTTAAATTTTTCTCTTACATAAAATATAGTATTTCCCATCACAAAGTCTAATGGAAACATAAAAATCATTTATCCTAACAAGTATCAGAGAGGTATTAAATTAAGAATTTTTCACATATTAATCATATCTATATCATGCTTAAATAGTTGGACCTTAATATGATGCCTACCTCTCCATAAAACTGAAATGTGTAATGTAATGAATGGGAAAACTGCACATTTAATAATCTTCACTGTTAATCATTCTTTCATTTTTATTTGAGGAATAACAAGTCGATTCATAAAAATCCTTAGTCCGCATTATATTTAATTGGTATAGAATAACTTAAAAGTGCCAAGAGATATCGAATAAAAAATGTACAACATATCAAAAGTTTTATATGTGCTTATATAGAAGTAACTAACTTTTGCCATCAACTTTTCAATTCTGGTCATTTCCACATCACAAAGTGTGATAATAACAGGTAAAATCTATCAAACAGCATGTGCCACAAATTATAGTTAGGCCATTTTTGCATCCTATTTCTTTTAATATAATAATATGATGAAGTTATTTTTGTTGTTCATATTTTATAGCTGAAGACGCCCGCATGAATCTTTGCAGAAGAATGTATTATTACTAAACTCTGTCATCGAGATTTGCATACCCGTCTTCCCAATTCCACGGACATGCTTTTTATCACTCCCTATATCTCTACTGTATACTTCAGATAAATTGCTAGTGGCTCTTTTACATTTTTAAATGCTAGCTAAGTGCAAAACAGAACTCTTCACCAAACTTCTTTGGGGGGCTCGGGGCATATCCAGCAATGCTCAGAGCTAACTACTGGCTCTGTGCTCAGGAGACCATATGGGATGGCAGAGATGCTGGGTCAGCCATGTGCAAGATATACACTTTCCCCACCATACTCTCTCTCTATGTCCCCTCCTCTTCACCAAACTATTAACTGGCACCACATATACTGTAGGACAACTGAATACTTATAGAGGAGACACCACGTGGCAGCAGAAGAAAACCTATTATCTGTCACAGGTTTTTCACAGTTCAGTACTGAAGTGAGTGAAAAGGAAAAATAAGGAACATTTATGCTACCTACATTATGTACCTATAAAACTAAGCTGTATTTCATTTTCAACCTATATTGATACAATACCCACCACTTAACCTCATCAAAGTCCTTATATATATACAAAGTATGAGTTAGTTCAGGTCCTTGCCTTATTCTATTTGTTAAAAAGAGACCAACACCCCCCGCCCCATATCAACAGTGTAAGAACTAAAGGGGTGCGGGCGTATTCTGTAAGATGCTGGGGATCATACTCAGAACTCAAATCTGTTTGACGACTTAGGCTATGTCAGGGTCCCGAACACATGTTAGGCCATGTGATCTTGATGTACCTAACAAACCTTTCAAAGTCTCCATATTTCCTCCTAGGTACTGAATTTTTACTGAAATACTGATGCTCAGGGCCAGAGCAATAGTCCAGCGGGTAGGGCATTTGCCTTGCACGCGCCAGCTCATGGCGGTCCGGGTTTGATCCCCGGCATCCCATATGGTCCCCGAGCACCGCCAGGCTTAATTCCTGAGTGCAGAGCCAGGAGAAACCCCTGAGCATTGCTGGGTGTGACCCCAAAAAAAGCAAAAAAAAAAAAAAAAAAAGAAAAAGAAAGAAAGAAATGTTGATGTTCTATCTGTTCTAAATGGTTATGGCCTTCAGATAAAGTACGGCGGATATTAACCTTCTTAGGAGAGTCTCCTGAAATCTGCATGTTTCATATAATCCTCACTGAACTGAATAAGACCCAGCAAACAAAGCACCCTATTTCCCTTCTACCAGTGCTGTCACAGGCCATCAAGGGAACAGTTTGGTCTAGAACTTTTTAGACATTTTTATAAGTGTACAATGCAGATACATAATGTCTCACATTGAGGAGTGCAGCAGAGGAGGGGGCCCGCCTGATAAGCAGGACAGAGAGTCAGGACCTCAGCACTGGCCCCACAGACCAGAGTGCAACCACAGCCACTTCCTCTGTGTGATCCCTGGTGCCATAACCAAATGTGCAACCCACACAAGTGCAATGACAAAGTGAGTGAGACCCCAGCCATCACAGAAACAGTGGAAGGGAAAGAAATGTGTTCGTGTGTGGGGAAGGGGGAATAAACAAAAACAAATTGGATCACACTCTGTATTGTTCCACAACCGCCTGAATCATCCAATAACAAAAACTATATTTTTTATGCCAATACCTACAGACACACCATTTGAAGGTACCTAATATTCATTTTTTTTTTTGCAGAGATAAGTCCTATTTAACCAGTCCTCAACAGACATGATTTTGTCTATGTAACACAGCAATTCTTTAAAAAAAAAAAATCAATCGTTCTCTAAGCAGTTTCATCAGTGAACTGTAAGAAAATGCTAACATCTCTCTGATTAAGACAAGGCTACGATCTGAAATTGCCTGGCAGTAAGTGCATCATTGACTAATTTCCTTAAATAAATAAACAAACGAACAGGTAAATGACCCTCTAGTAAAAGCATAGCTTGAGCTGAAAAGGCAAGCAAGGGTTGCTTTTATCTAAAGAGGTTGTCTCTGGTCAAATAATTAGAAGGGCATTTCAAAGAGGACAGTGGTCAACTACCAGAAACTATTTGTGTGAATGGTTTTCTCATCGGATGTGGAATCAGTAAATAGCACAATGCTGGCCTTAACGCGTGATCATGAGGAAGGATGAATCTGGGAGCAGAAGAATGAATTTGGGCAGAATTCAGGACTCCAGGCGCCTCTGATTTTGGCTCTTTGTTCTCTTACACACTTTCACCCATTTCGCCCATTTTCCTTGTGCCAGAAATGGAATGGTGACAGGGTCCTGAAGCAATGCTACACACTGCCCTTGTCCTGGAGGTATTTCGCTTTGGACTAACTCCACAACACTCAAATATGGATCTGATTCTGTTCCTGGTAGGTCTCAGCCATCTTCTCACATTCTCATCCTTGTGGTATAGTGGTCTTGAAGAATCAAAATGTCCCTCACTTCTAAGAAGTGATAGTAGTAACCAGTCAAGTAATGGAGTAAATCCATTATTTGCACCCCAAATGCAAAGAGAGCTTGTTAGGCTGTCCTAAATCAGGGCCACTGGTTGGTTGGGGCTAATACTTGAACAAAATCGAGCAAAGCTCTACCTAACCCAGGGAGGCTTGGCAGTTCCCAGAAGGAGGTTTAGAAAGGAAATAAAGGGTCAAGAGACAGTGAGGGGCTTCAGGTACATGGCTTACATGTTGCCAGTTTGATCCCCAAAACCATATGGTCCACTGGTGCAGCCCTAAAGGTCCCCAAATACACCAAGGTGGTCCCAGGCACAAAGAGTTAGTCAGTACTAGCAGAACCAAATCCTCAGGCCTCAGAACTGAACCACAGGCTCAGCTGGGAGGGGCCTCCAGATCATTTAGAGGTGAAAGGGTTGGCCACCTGATGGGGTGACTGACTGGGAGCCTCCGAACGCCGCACCTATTAAGGAAAATTCTGAGAGACCGGTCCTATGCAAAAGCAAGGGTTTTATTTGAGTATACTTGGGCTCAGAGCATGACCACAAGCAGTCAGAGGCTAAGAGCCCCGAGCCCTTTCAGGGAGGATCTTTTAAGAGATAATTCCTGCCGCTACAGAAAAGCCAGCGCATAACCATACAACAGATTTAAAGCATTACATCAAGGTCTGTGCGCAGGCAGCCAATCACTTTGTAACAACTTACCATCACCTACCAATCGGGTCACACTCAATACTTCTTTTTATATTTGGTGCGGCTAGGCACATGTGTGGATTGCAGGTCAGCAATGGCTATGCGTATGTGCAGGAATGCAATTCAGGCCAGATAGCAGGTTCTGGGCGAGGGCCTCCCAAACTCTAACAGGAATTTGTTCTGGGCCTTTTGTAGATAGCAGAATGAAAAGGTCACTTAGGCCCTAAATTGGTAACTTTCCATGAGTAGGCCAGCCCTGGTTGGAGAGGGGGTTTCTGCCTTCTTTCAGGGAAAGGGGAGAAGACAGAGAGACTTTGATTAAAAAACAAATGGAAATAGAACAATCCTATAGGAAGAACAATGACACTTGATGAAATGTATAACCCCTAACCTACCACTCCCATCTCTCATATGTGCTTGAGTCCACCCACCTGGGAGGCACACTCTTCTAATTCTACGATGTTCCGCTATTGGAGATTTTTCTGACCACAACAAACAGATTCCCTGAACACTCCCACTTGCAAATAAATGGAAACTGATTAAATCCTCAATTTCTCTGATCAACTAATTTCATTGACAGGGTATGCACTCTGAAACGGAGACTTCTATTCTGTCCTCGTTATGATTATTATACTAGTCTGTCCTCCTCCATTTCTTGAGAAAAGTATCCACCACCAAAAAACAAACTAGGATTTCAGATGTCAGTTCTAACTGCACTTACACAACAATGTCTGGTAGCAGAGCAAATGCCAATCAATGCTTGCAATTCACATTTGCCCTTGCCACCTCCAATGGGATGACACAGTTCTAAGAGGGGATCACAGAGCTAGCATCTCTTATTTACTGTGCCAGCTGGCCTGGTAGATGAGGGCTACTTATTTATTTGATGTGCTCCCAAGACTCCCCAAAAGGAGTTTCTTTTATGACACAGTCTTTACTTTAAAGGCCATCATCAATACGCATCTAGTCTTGCTAAAATCTTTCTAAACCTTATGTAATCTCCAGTCAACACAGTATCGTGTCAGTGTATACACACGTGTGAGTGAATACATATAGATTCAATTACAGGGCCCGGCCCGCCCCCCCCCCGGGGGGGCTTCCCCCCCCCCCCCCCCCAAATCTGAATTACAGATGATGACAGAGGACAGTTTGTGGGACTCCTTCCACAAAAGAGGTCATTTCAACTGCCAAGTTATTTCTGGCTGGCATTAGGGATCTATGCAACATAAGAGCACCCAATATAAATTGCAAAATTGTTTTTCTTCAGCAACCAATATCATTTTCAGTCCCAAAACATAAACCCCACAGTAATAATTATGTTAGAAGGAGTCCTGGAGTAAGTCTTATTGGCCAACATAAAGTCCTTAACCAATTTCAAATCCATTGCCGAACCTCAACTTCTGTCATTCCTTTAAATCAAAAGGTTCCTGGGGCAGGTTAGAAAATTCTACCTGAGGAGGACAGAGAGAAAAGGACACTTCAAGAACTGGGCGGGCACAGCAAGGTCAACTCGGCCTATCTCCATGCTGCTGACAAGCCCTGCACCAGAAATATACCGAAAAGGAGAGCTGGGATGTGGCCATGTTTACCATTTACTAGGCAATGACCCAGAAACTGGAAAAGGACACAGAATTTAAAGTAGCAGCTGACAAGGGCACTGACAATTGAATTTTGCAAGCATAAATGGTAAATCCTTTGGTATGGAAAACGCATGGGAAGGCTGGGCTTCTGGCTCCTTTCTTTTACTTGAAGTAGCCCGGCAGCCCATTTGCTCACTCAGTGAGGAGCCAGATTAGAATGCCCCAATCCACCAAAGAGCTCAGGGACCAGGGAAATGTGAAGGGCCTCCCCACTGGGCAGCTAATCACTGACAAAGCACAAGCCCAGCTTCCTCAGCTGGTGGCCTCAAAGTCTTTGGCAAGATGGAGGTAGCCCCTGAAAGGGGCCTCTGATGAGCTCATGCTTTATCTAACACAGATTCCTCAAAGGCCCCAGCTGGGATGACAAATGCCTGAATACAAAGTCTAGGTTGTCACTTGGGGACCTGCTTCCTAGGCTAGTCAGGCAGCAGCTAGAGGCTCTTTTTGGCTTGGGGTCAAAAAACAATTTCCTAGGGAAGCACCAGTCTAAACCCTGGCCCCACCATGTACTCTCCTGTAAATAATAGAATATAAATCTCACTGGAACACAAATTATGTCATGGGTAATCTTGTGTCTTTTTGAAGGCAACAGCCTGCAACACACCTGCCCCAACAACCACCTCAATCAATATATGGAAGGCAGAGAGGGGAGACATCAGCCAGTAACTGGGGGAGTCAGATACCCTTAAAAGAAGGAAGGGACTCCGGGAGCATGTCTCCAAAGCAGCATTTACATAGAAATGGTACTTAAATGACTTGCAAAAGACAGGTACCCAATTCCTTTCTAGGCGCCTGTCTGCTCATCCCACACCCCTACCCGACATAATGGCATGTGATTAAACTGTCTTATTCTGTTAGCCCTTTAGCAGACATGGAAACAAAAAAAGTCATAATCCTACCATAAAGCTGTCATATTTTGAGGGCTATTTAACAAATTGATTTCCCAGAAAGGAGCAGGTATTGCTGCACATTTAACCACCACCCCCACAAATGTTTCTCTAAGTGAATGCAAATTGGCCTCAAAAGAATTTGTCTAATGCGTTAATAAAAAGATTTCTATGACCAATGAAGCTACACAGTCTTACTAAAGAAATAATTCACGCTTTCCTAAGTTCTTTTTCATACTCTGGCATAAACATGAAAGTTAACTCTTTCATTTTCCTTTCACTGCAATCACTTTTGCTGGAAACATGAACCAGTCACTTCCAGAAGGGTCCCAAAGACCATATTTACTCCAGCCAGGCTTAGGCCCCAGAGTCCATTTTTGGTCTTCACAAAAGTCCAGTGTGGGTGGACTATCCCACACTGCCCTGAAGAGTCATTAATCGTCTTTACCTAGTGGCTGTCACCCAGGAAAGAGCTAACACAGACAGCACAAGCGCCCTCTGTGGAAAATTTGGGAGGCTCTGGATGTCCAGGCAAATGATTACATACCAGTCCAAGGTGCAACCTGAAACCCCCTAAAATAAATCCCAGATAAGAAGGTTTTAAGGAAAACCATGTCCCACATTTCCTAAAGTTTGTTGAAACTTGACTTGCTATGTCCTTCCCCAGAGGAAATAAAATGGAATTTCGGTTCATTTCAATGTTGAGGACAGTCTCAACATTGTCATATATTGACAGCAACATTCTATTTTCTTTCTTTTGGCTTTTGGGTCACACCTGGCAATGCTCAGGGGTTACTCCTGGCTCTGCACTCAGGAATTACTCCTGGCAGTGCTCGGGAGACCATGTGGGAGGCCGAGGATGAAACCCAGATCAAGGCAAAGATCCTACCCACTGTGCTATGGCTCCATCCCCAAGACTGTCAATATTTCCCAGAGTAGGTAGTACTGCCGCCAGGAGGAAGGTACTGTACCTGGGGGAGGGGGGGCAGTTCTGTTTGTTCACTGAAAGAAGTTAGATTTCGAGGGAGGGGCTAAGTGGTTGTTTTTTTCCTGAAAAGGGGCAGAAGGCCAAATAAACATGGGAAGCTTAAGGCTGGAGCAACAGTAGAGTGGGTAGGATGTTCGTCTTGCAAGCAGCTCCCCTATCCCCACCACACCATACAGTCCTTTCAGTACGCTAGGACTGAGCCCTGAGAATCAATCACTGGGTGCAGCCCACAAAGCAAAGAAAATCTACATACTAACAATAAATAAAATAAATGTGGAAAACTCTGGGATTGATAAGCTTCATATGACCACTTCTTTCTGGTCCTGAGGGAATATGGCATCAGTGTAACGATTTTGGAGGATTTCAGAACTGTTTAATTTTTTTAATGATTCACGTATGCATACATTTAACCAAAGTCAAAGGCACAGAAGAGTGGACAAGGACAGCCACATCTTCCCTTTCACCAAGAGGCCGGTAAAGTGCTCCCTAAGGGTGGGGGACACAGTGCTAATTTGATATTGTTTCACACCTTGTTTTATTTTCTACTGAATTAACAAGATATCCAGGGAGATATCGTTATGTACATATAGACATGTGTATCCGTTTATAGAGAGCTGCTTCACTGGTTGTAATATAGCACAGAAGCCATTATTTAGCATATCATAATTTATTAAAAGAGCCACTATTAATGGGCTGTCAGGATGTTTCCAACGCTTTCCAAATCCAAACACTCATGCAATGAATAACCTTGGTGTAAGTCATTTTGCACTTGTGAAGTGCCTCTGTTCTTATAAGCAGAACCTGGGGACAGAGTTGCGGGATCAAAGGGTAAGTGCATGTATGATTATGATGGGCATAGTCTAATACTGTCTAATACTTCGAAGAAGCAATACCAATTTCAAGTCACCGAATAATGACGTCGAAGATTATCCAATTCCCTACAGTCTCACCAGCTACTTACAGCACAGGCCAACTCTGAAAGGCCATTAACCCTGGTACTGAGACTAATGAGTTGGGTATCAGAGGGCTGGCAAGAGCCAACTCCTCCTTCCGCTAGTGCCCCTCCCTCCCCACTCATTTGCCTTACAGAAACAGATTACTGAAGATCAGAGGCTGGGAGAGCTGAAACTGATGAAGTCCCATTTCTGCCACTTACCAGGTGGGTAACCCGAAAGGACTTAACATCAGGGTTCTCTAAAAGCTCAGTTTCCTGATCCCAGTGGACATGTACAAATGCATCCTGTACTGGGGGGGGGATCTAACTCAGGAAGGATTCAATGAGATCAACACAAAGCATGGTCACAGTGAACATGTAGCTAATGTTCACAAGAACTGCACTCCTGTTCACAATCAGACAATTCATAAGAAATATTAAGGTCAAATGAGAGAAAGAGGACCAAATCAGAGAAAGAGATCTGACTCTGCTCTGAGTCAGAAAACACTACGATCCAGTGACCAAATAGACAGGCAAAGGCCACACCCAGGTGAGAGGAAGAAAGAAGGGGAACCCATTAAGACGCTGGAACAAGAGACAGAGCAGGGAAAGGCGTAGATGGTGGAGACACCACTCAAAGCTTCCTCAAGAAACAACTTGCTCAGTTGTTTGCAAGGCACCAATAGCATCCAAACACAAGGATATTCTTTCCCCAAGCAAAGTCCCAGAAAACAGTTGCAAAGGTTGGGTGGTACTGGGACCTGCAGTTTCTGCCCAAAGCCAAACTCATGTGGTGAACAACTGAGAATCCAAAGGGTCTGACTAGGACACTGTCACATTGTGAAGCTCTTTCTTACTGCCCTCTCCCTTGGCCTGGCATGGGCACTAACTCCTAATAACATGCCCTTGGAGTCTGCAACCAACAACTGGCTGGGACCAAGCTGAAGAGTCCCCTTTGTTGGAATCGCCAAGGGTGCTCTTCTGATATATTACAAAACTTAAGCACCCAAATACTTCAGAATCCCATATGAAAGTTTTTTTTTTTCTGTAGGAAAGTTTTAATCTGTATTTGTTGTTATGTTTTATTTTGTTTGGGGGCCACACCTAGCAGTGCTCAGGTTTATTCCTGGCTCTGCACTCTGCACTCAAGAACGGGCTCAGGGGACCATATGGGAAGCCAGGGATCAAGCCTGGATTGGCCAAGTGCAAGGCAAGTGCCCTACCAGCAGTACCACATCGGCCCCAAATTGTACTTTGGAAACTATCTTAAATGATTTCACATGGCTCCGTTTGGGGTTTCCCAAAGATAAAGGGGAGTGCTCCAGGGACAGCAGTCACCCTCTGGACTTCTGTACAAGTGCCTCGGAGCACTCTCTGTAAGACAACCACAAGAACCACCACACAGGTCCTGGGGCCATTGCCTGTGGAGAGAGCCCTGAAGGCATGATGAGCTGCCTCAGCTTTGCTGGTTCTGAGGGAAACCCACACAAATGACTGCCACTCTCAAGGCACACAGATGTCCCAGACAAGCCATCAAAGGAAAAGCTGCACTGAAGTTCACAGAAAAAAAAAAAAAAAAAAACCGGCTGACAGGTCTCAAAAGAATATACACAGGCACGGAGTGTTGGAGGACAGGTCTAGCTATTCTGGGAGTTTTGTTGTTTTGCCCACTCCCAGCTTAATCTACTTAAGTCAAGGTTCATTCTAATGAGACCTCTCTTCTATGTAAACACTGCTAGAGGGTGTGGCAGTTACAGAAGTCACCTTGATTGAATAACTTCTGACTTATACATCTACTAAGACTTCTATGTTTTCTAGATTGGGCACAGCTCCTCTTTATACCCACTGCACCCAGCGTGGAGCAGTTAGAATTTACCAGGAGACTACCACCCTGGCTACGCTGAGACTATAGGAAGACTATAGGAAGGATCATACTAGTTTGCTCTAAGCAGGCGAGTGTGACCCTTTCAGTACAGGAGAACAAGATACTCAGAATCACCCTGGTGCAGATAATAATAAGGACCTTGTGGGTACCATCTAGATTACATGAAGCTCATGAAGTTAAGATGTATTACTTTATATCAGCCCCCCCCTCTTTCAAAGAGATAATCTCGGATTAGTCCTTGGCATAACCTTTGTTTATACCTGCAATAGGGTGTGGCACTACACTCTGTTTAGAGTTCTTTGTTGACATGCCCCTCCCGATTGGATTACTTTGGTGCATATAAGGGGACTGACTTGAGGCCCCTTAGCTTCACCTTTTGGCTTTGGGCCTTTTAGCTTTCGGCTTTTTGCTCTTTGGCCTTTTGCTCCATCATCTGGGTAGGACTCAGCTTGGGTGAGATCCTCTCTCTTTGGTGGGAGACTTAGGCTCTTTTGTATGGTCTAAGTTTGGACCAGAGCTAAAGTTTGTTCATTATATTGGAGTGCTGTGGAAGAGCTTTTGTACTATTAAAAGTCATTTTTGGAACTGCACCTGACTCGTAGGTTTCATCTGTTCTCCCGGCGTCCTCGGAGGTAGAAGAGAACCTCTGTCCTGATACTGTCGGGGGACCCGGCGGCAATTCCCCGACAACGGAGGAAGACAAAACCAGTCTGTCTCTGTCTCTGTCTCTACTCTCTGACTCCTCTCTCCCTCCCTCCCCTCTCTCTCCCTCTCCTCTCTCACACACACACACTCATGAACAGCAGAAAAAAAATGGTGTCTCTCACACAAAGGAAAGATCAATGGAAATAGGGCACCCCCCCCACACACACATACACACTAAGAAAAAAGAGTAAAGAAAGGAAAAAAATGACAGTATCCTATCACACACAAACACACACACAGTGGGAATAATGACAACACCATCACAACCATTATCTTATGTACACTCACACAAATACACACAGAACCAACCAAAGAAGCTGTGATCACCTGAAAGCCAGAAGGTGAAAGTTCTGTCAGATTCACAATAGCTAGAATCTGGAAACAACCTAAATGCCCGAGAACAGAGGACTGGCTAAAGAAATTGTGGTTCATCTACACTATGGAATACTATGCGGCTGTCAGAAAAGATAAAATTATGAAATTTACCTGCAAATGGATGGACATGGAGACTATCATGCTGAGTGAAATTAGTCAGAAGGAAAAGGACAGATATAGAATGACTGCATTCATTAATAGGATATAAATAGATACCAGTGTTTTACTAAGTGTAGGAAATGGTAATGGCAGACTAAAACTCACCATTGAATATACACAAAGAGACTTAAGTGATAAACTCTAAATATCTGCAGGGCTAGCCACAATGTGCAAAAGAAGAGGGAGAGAGATGCAGAGACAGAGAGAGAGAGAGAGAGAGAAAGAGGGAAACAGGGCACCTGATATTGAGGCAGCCTGGGGTAGGTGGTAGGGGGGGGGCAAGTAGCCCCCTATAAAAAAAAAAACCACGGGAGGGTAAAAAAAAAAAATAAATATAAATAATTTTTTATTCGGGGGTAAAAAAAAATAATTAATGAATAATAAGAATGAGTACATTGTTGGTGGAAATGGGGCACTGGTGGAGGGAGGGGTGCTGGAATACTGTATTACCAAGAACCAATTATGAACACCTTTGTAATTGTATGTCTCACGGTGGTATAATGAAATTTTTTTTTTAAAAATAAGTATTTTCTTGAAAGAAGAGTAAAGATCTCTTATCACTTTAGGAAACAATGAGAAACAAAGTGGCAAATAGAGGCAGCATTTTCTCACTGTGTTCTAAAACCTCCACTGCAATGCAAGACCATGTGATATCATGTCTTCTGGTCCCTCTAGCAGCTTCCTCTAAACCACAGATGGAAGTGCTATGGATGTGAACGCTACCAATATAACAACCCATTCTAATCACAGCCCCAAGATAATAATCACCTAATTTCTACTTTGCACATCAAGACTATTATTAAATGCCTAGACAAATGGGAAGTCTTCCTTATACTAAATCAACCATATTTTTAACTGTGGGTTTATTTGCTCTATTTCCAACGCCAAATTGTAGCCTCAAGTCTTCCCTGATGTTTTTTCAAGAAGGCTTTCACAATGCAAGTCCTAAATCAGGAGAGGTCTCCGCCACCAGGGTGCAAGAGAACTAAATATGGGAGCAGAGAACATGGTGTACTCTGAAAAGGAAAACAAATTCAAAGGGATTTCCAGGCTGGTTTGGCTACTGCACCCATGGATTCAGGAAAGCCCACAAAATCATAAAGTGCTTCTGACAGTTAAATAACCCTGAGGACAACGGCACTGCTAAGTGTCACTTGCAGAGGAGATTCTGGATATCTGGTTAACCAAGTCATATGGGCACCACACATTTCCAAAAAGGGAAAAAAGTATACCCTTGACTTGGAATACAAAATTACAGTGCCATGGAGAATTGACTACTAATTCCAGACCCAGCCATAGCAGCAGCTGTTACCACTGCTTCTTTTTACATAGTACCCATTCAAAAGCTGTCCCCAGCCTGGACCAGGGACACCACTTGGTGTTCTGCCATGGCTGTCCCCAGGATATCCAGGTCGGGGGCTGTCAGTTATCAGCCCAGCTGTCTGCAGTCACTGTGCTCCTGTTTATAGCCTAACTATTGCAATACTGAAAGCAAAATGCAATTCAACTTTCCTGAAAATAAAAACACCTAGACGGTCTCTGTAATGACTCACTTTGCAGCCCAGGTGTGACATCCCTGTAATTAGTCAGCACAACACCAGGAGCTTTGTTAGACCTAAAAACAAATCCATCGATCTGCCAGAAAGGAGTTATTCACACCACATGGAAAATTAGTAGGAATGGCGGACAAAGCAGTCCACTTAAAGATTTGGCTAATAGATCACATATGTTCGGCTTTGTCTTCCTCTGCCCTGCCCCCCTCCCCTACCCCCAAACTCTGGTTCTAAATTTTATTACCCTAGGGCATGTGCAACAAAACCATTTCTTCTTTGTTGCCTGAAAATCAATCTGTCCCTGCTGTTTACTCCTCATCTGAGTCATAATCCTCCATTTGTGACATCACAATTAGCCACTTGTGGTGATGATTATAATGTCCTGAAAAAAGGATTATGACTTAGAGTTGGAAATGAAACAGCAGGAGTGCTAACTGCTGGCAAAGCTCCTCTTTTCAAGTACCTCTACCCAGAATGGGCATTGAAGGTGAGACAGGAAAGCAGGAAGAGGATTTTTTTTTTTTTTGCTTTTTGGGTCACATTGGCAAAGCTCCAGGTTCCTCCTGGCTCTGTGCTCAGGAATTACTCCTGGGGGTGCCTGGGGACCATATGGGATGCCTGGGATCGAACCCATGTAAGGCGCATGCTGCATGCAAGGCAAACGCCCTACCCACTGTGCTATCACTCTGGTCCCAGGAAGAGAGATTTTTAACTGGATAAATCCACCATTTAACTAGAAGCTGTTGAGAATAAAACTAGGAGCTCACATGTTCTGATAAAAAGAATATTTAAAAATTAGTATTTTTGCCCAACAGTTTTCACTTTTTTAGAGGGGGGAGGAGCTTGGGGCCAAGAATCAAACCCAGGTCAGCTGTCTGCCTTACACAGAGTACTATCTTCCCAGTCCCCAAACTCACTTTTCAAAATGATAAACAGGCCGGAAAGATGGCTCAATTGTCTGGAGCATATACCTTGCATGCAGGAGGCTCTGATTCAATTCCAAGCACCACATGGTCACCTTTCCAATTTTCAAGTCCAGGGAATGCCTGATCCAAAGACTCAGATACATGGGGCAGAGCTGCTACTGGCTCTCCCTGTGCCCAGCTGATCATGAGGCACCCAGGAGGGAAGGCAGGTTCTAGCCCTGGCCTGCCATCCAAGCAGAGCCTTGCAAGAAGCCAGAGGAACCGCCACACCATGAGGGCCGCCATTTTCAACATCCAGACTCCGCAGCACATCAGAGCTCCACTCAGCAGAAAACCTGATCTTTCCCTTTCCCTGTCTCTGTAGCCGCTACAGCCGCAGGGTTCATCAATAAATGCATGAGGTGAGAGCCTACTACAAGAGTATCCCACCCACATGGCAAAGCCTGGCAAGCTACCCATGTCATAGTTGATATGCCAAAACCAGTAACAATTATAGACCTCATTCCATGACCTGGAGGAATGGTTTGAGGCTCTTCATGTTCCTGGAGCCAGCAGGTGCCCTTGGGCTACACTAGCATGTGACAGGACGTATGGAGATGTTACTGGTGCCTGCTCAAGCAAATTGATGAACAAGGGGAAGACAAGTGATACAAGTGATACATGGTCACCTAAGAATCGCAGGGAGCAACTTCTCAGCATCGGCTGAGTCAGGAGCAGCCTAGTACTGCAGTGTGGAGGCCAAAAAAAAAAAACCCCACAAAAACAAAGGGGTCAGAGAGAAATACAGCAGTAAGGCACCTGCATACAGTCAACTACCACTTGGATGCCAGTGTGAGTCCTTGCATGATCCCTGGTACCACACACAGTCCTATGAGTGACTCCTGAGCACTCAGCCAGGAGTAATGCCATAGGTGTGACCCCCAAAAAAAGGAACGAGAAGATAAACAGTACCAAGAACTAGTATCGATCCTTTTACCCATACTCATCACTGTAAACATTCACCTAAATTTGCTTGAGCAATTCCCTATGTGCTGATTTTCCTCCTCTTAATGGTATAGCAGGTAGCATGCCCTTGCACCACAATATCTCAGTAAATTTCTTTTTATTTTTTGGGTCATACCCAGCGACGCTCTGGGGTTACTCCTGGCTCTCTGCTCAGGAATTACTCCTGGGGGGTGCTCGGAGGACCATGGGATGCCGGGATTGAATCCAGGTCAGGTACGTGCAAGGCAAATGCCTTACCCACTGTGCTATCGCTCTGGCCCCTCACTAAATTTTTTTTTTTTTTTGCTTTTTGGGTCACACCCGCCACACTCAGGGTTTATTCCTGGCTCTGCACTCAGGAATTACTCCTGGTGGTGCTCATGGGACCATATGGGATGCCGGGATCGAACCCTTGCCAGCATAGGCCGGCCACGTGCAAGGGCAAATGCCCCTACCTGCTGGGCTATCACCCGGCCCCTCAGTAAATTTCTTAACCAGGACAGTATCCTACACAATGATCAAGTTTAGGAAACTGAATGTTTTGTTTATGATTTATATTTAAATTACACCAAATTATCCCCAACTTTGTTGTTTTCATTACTAGCTCACTTTATACAATCCCCCAAAAATGAAGTCAATATCTCTTTCAACCATCATTCAACAGGATGATGAATCCAAAATTCAGGATTTGAACTCTTTTTAGTTTCACAGGAAGGAATCTTATAGCCATTTACTTGATGTTCACAATGATCTCCTATCAAGCATTTTGCATAAATTATCTCATTTAAGCTTCATTAAAAACCCCATGAGGCATGAGGCCTTAAAATGCATACTTTCTAGAAAGAAAAATGAAAATCAATCTCCAGAGAATGAGGCATGTACTAGAGATATATTCAAGTGAAACAAGCAACCTAGATTCTACCTCTAACAAAGCTTCCTCTCAAGAACTGAATTCACCTTGCCCAGCAAACAGCCTGACACGAACAGATTACCAAGATCCAGTCAACCTTCAGAACTAAAAACAGATCAATACTCCCCTGTAAATGGAGACTGCAATTAAGAATGCAGATTGCAGGGTCACAGCTGATTGCAATGTTTCAGTATCTGGTCAACAAATATTCCAATACGTATCTTGTCCTCTGAGCAAGTTTTACGGCTGGCTGTGCAGTGGGCCGCTCCAGTGGCATTAGCTGCCTATTTAACAGATCCAGGAATGCCATTTATTCTAAACATGGAGTGCAGTTTTAAGTGCAAGAAAAGAAGCTTTTCACAAGCTAAAAGCCTTCTGGACAGGATGGCCCTTAAATTGTCTACTTCACGACATGAAACAGCTTCAAGGGAAGCTTGAGCATTATTATATTTTTTAGGGGAACATAAAGATGTAAGATTAATTCAAACCAAATCTAAACCAGTTGTGGAAATGAACAAAAATTGATGACCCAAAAGCTGTGGCCACATGCAGCTGATTTCTACAGCATCTGTATCACGTGTCTATGATTTCTAACACTCATTTCCCATTTAATACATTCCATGATGCACATGACATAAACCACGTAAGATTTCTCTTGCCAGCAAGTCCTATTCCTGACACCACATACTGACTGGATATCACAGAACACTGTTGCATTCACCAAGTCAAGTCACCCAACCCGGCAGCTCAGGGTCAGAACTAGCTGAAGAAGTTTGCCCTCCACTGACTCCCATCAGCTTAGCAAAGGCCGGCATCTCCAAATCGCCTGCCATTCCGCACTGCCCTGTGTCATGTGTGAGCTTGCACTCTCTGACTGGTTTTAAGGAACACAGAGAGAAACTAATCCAAAATCATCCATTGAAATGCCCTATGGTATACTGTTCTGTTTAATTGGATTTTGGGCTACATCTGGTGGTGCTCAGGACTTAGCACCTGAGGTAAATGAAGATTCTGTGCGTAGAGATCACTCCTAGTGAGGCGGAATGAAACCTGGATCTACCATGTGCAAGGCAATACAGTACCCTACCAAATAGATTATCTCTCTAGCCTCCTCCTATGGTATTTATTACACAAAAGCTATGTAATTGCCAACATAATTTCAAAATTAGAACATTCAAATAATAATCCAGACTTGCGGTCTCCCGTGAGACTCAACCGGAGCCACAGCAGGTACCGAGGCACCCTAGGCAACGCTTAGTGCTATGAGAGCATCGGCACCCATCCACCACTTCCCCAACTCCTGTTTACTCACAGCCACACATTCCTAGAGTGACTTCATAATTAACTGTCTGAATCTGGTCGAGTCTGGGAGTGAAGGGGCACACAGTTAATAATTACTCCAAGACAAGCTGGCATTAACGGGACATATGGTCATTCGACCCAAGTTCCCCATGTTGGCTCCAGCTTCAGTCCTCGGCAGCCGCTATGTCTTTGTTCTCTCCTACCCCAAATGCTCTGGTCTGCAGTGTTCATCAGTTTTGCTTTTGGGACTGAGAGGCAGAGAGATTTTAATGTCTAATTAGTAAATTGCTTAAGGGGACAATCAAATTGAAAAAGAAAATGCTACATTCACGGGGCAGTTAAAGAAAAGTGGGACAAGCTGAAGAGGACAAGGAGCCACAAATTTTACTGTTAAGCTCAGCCTCTGACTGCCAGGGGGTTATTAACTGGACCAGACTGACGAGATTCTGAGAACTATACAGTGCAAGTTCTGGTCACTAGAAGGACTTAGACACAGAGCTGGATAACCTGAAGAGGAAAAAAAAAAGCAAGCCCTTCTGAAACTGAGCAACAACTTGCATGCATTGGGCACTCCTGATGAGCTGTTAGGATCTTCTGTTATAATGAACCCAGTTGGGCTCCTTGCCAAACGTAGTGGCCATTAGTTTGAAAACAGTTTGAAATGTTCAAGCTTTGGAGTCATATAATCAAAATCAATTAATGTACCATTTGGGGCTTGGTACATACATCTATCCCTCAAGCCAGCAAGCTTTCAAAACTATCCAATCAGAATACAGTACACTCTTAAAATGCTTTTATCAACTCTCCAATTCTATCAGGCTGGTGTCCTTTGAAATTTTTTTGCTTCTCCTCATCAAATAAAACTTAAGACTGACCAACTCTGTAGTCAGGGAGGCTGAAAGAAAAAGTTTATCTAATTAGAAATCCTTGAATTGAAAGAGCTATGCTTGGAATATCACACCGCACTCAAGTGAAAGAAGGAACTGAACTCCGACCTCCATCGCTGTTCCAGAGTCAGGTACGCTGTCTCGCTTGCCAAGGCATCGAAAATCAGATGGGCTGGACATGTAATGTGATTTGGAGATGACCGCTGGACTAGAGCCATTACCAACTAGCTCCCAAGGGATGTCAAAAGATCACGTGGCCGCCCACTTACAAGATGGTCAGACTTCTTCGCCAAGACCCTGAACGAACAGTTTGAGGCTCTTTGTATTCCTGAAGCAACCAGATGCCACTGGGCCACACTGGCACGTGATAGGGTCAAATGGAAATGTTACTGGCACCCGCCTCCAGCAAATCAACGAATAACGGGCTGTCAAGTGATCAAGTGAATTAGAAATCCCTGATGCAAATGTAACTACAAATTTTGGGTAGTGACTCAAACTGCAAGAATGCAGTGTTGTGATAGGAGCATTAAAGGTCTGGACAAGAAATTGGCTTCAGTTTTAACAACCCGTAAAATGAAAGAAAGATAGTTCAGGGGTTAAGGTTCTTGCCTTGCCTGTTGCAGACCAAGTTCAATCCCTGGCGCCATCAGGGGTCACTTCTGAGCACAGAGCCAAGAATAGCACCTGAGCACTGCCCCGTGCAGCCTAAGCCCACTTCCCCACCCTAACTGAATGAATTTGGGCTTCTTTTTAATATTTACTCAGACGGAACATGGTTATAAGAACAACTGCAAATACACAATTCAACTAATTTTTAAATAAAGACCCGAGGTGCCGAGTAGAGACCTAGAGGTCAGAGTGGAACTTTAACTTTGTGCTCTTTCTTGGTGAGTGAACTCTCACAGGAAAGGGAAGCCACTTGTGTGGTGATGCTCCAAACTGGACAGATCGAGGACACAAAGACAGGAAAGTTGCAACAGAACACAACACAGAAATGAAAGCAAATGGTGGTCCACAAGGTGGTCCTGGCCATTTCAACCTCCCCACCCCCAACTCCTCCCTGTCTCTGTCCACTACTTGATGCCATTGGTCTTCATCTGTAAGACCACTAGCAAACTTTTTTTTTTGGTAGGAGGTGGTCTGGACCACACTTGGAAGTCCTGAGGGCTTACTGCTGACAGTGCTTAGGGTACCACATGGGGTGTCAGGGGTCACCATGGTCACTTACACACAAATCAAGTGCCTTACTCGCTGTACTGTCTCTCCAGCCACTAAGCACACATTTTTAAACACAGAGGAACTATTTCCCTGAACCAAAGAGGACTATAGATCCTTTCCTTCAATTTAAAAGCCTCAGGGCCAGGGACCAGAGAGACAGTGCAGCAAGTTGGTGCCATGCACAAGGCCGACCAGGGCTCAACACCCAAGCACTGAAACGAGTGACCCTATGCACAGAGCCTGGAGTGATCCCTGAGCACTGCCAGGTATGACCGAAGAAGAAAAAAAAAAATCCTCCAGATCAGGAAAATAGTTCAAAGGTCTGTAGCACATTCTTTGTATACAGAGGCCTCAAGATTGGTCCCTAGCACAACATGGCATGGTCCCCTAAAAAATTCTTGGGAGTCACCTCTGAACACTATAGGATATGGACCCAAAAAATTTAAAGCAAACAAAACACCCTCATGAGACTGAACGTTCTGGTTAACAGAAGTGTCCTCGGTCACTGGTTTGAGTGACTTTTACACAGAATTGTTCCAGAGGCCTCATCCTTGGAGAAGGACTGTGGAGACAGTGTTTCCAACTGTGCTCTCTCTGGCTGGCTCATGAGACTGAGACCAGAAGTTGCCGACACAACACATGCTCATCCCCATCACAGGCCCGAACCGTTTGTCTAAAGATGATAAACCACCCGAAAGGACTCACATGGGAACTTGCCAAGCTCTGCACAGCATGGCGTGGCTTTCCAAACAAGATGTCTGTACCTCCAGGTACTGAACTTCCCAAACACTTTTCATAGATTTTAACTCATGTGGAGAGCCGCACTGAAACTGCCTTTCAACCCCCTTCCATGACTTCCTTCCCTTGCACCACCCGGCACAGTAATCACTCATCAGCGCTCTCTCAGACCGACTCACGCTCTGGGTGTCGCACATGAAAGGAAACTTCATTTTCCCAACTTGCTCACTGCAAAGGAACTGCTACCTTAAAACACAGCTGAAAAATAAAATCAAGCCACTCTTCTGTCTACTACCCCACACCACATCAGAAATGTAGCAGGACAGAGGAGGAGGAAGAGGGAGAGGGGGCTCCAGATAAAATTAAGAGGGACTGAAAAGGAAATTTTGGTAAAACTGAGCTACTGAGGCATGGGTAGGGGGAAATGGTTTTGGACACGTTAATAGGCACATTTTTGGCTTTTGGCTGGCTGGTTGGTTAGTTTTGGGTTTGGGGGCCATACTTGGTTATGCTCAGAACTTACTCCTAGCGCTGTGCATACAGGGGGTACTCCTGGTGTGTACTGGGGGACATTGGGGATAGAACCCAGGTTGTCCATATGCAAGGCCAGTGCCCAATGTATTATCTCCTCAAGTTCCTAATAGCACATTTTCATCACAGACTTGATCTACAGGTTTCCAGACACATATGATACAGAGGCAGAGAGCTAGTGCAGTGGGTAAGGTGCTCGCTTGCTTTGCACACCGCCAACCCAGGTTTGATTCTTCACACCACATATTGTCCCGAGCACTCCCAGGAGTGATCCCTGAGCACTCTCTGGCATAGTACCAACCGCCATCCCCTACCCCACAAAGTAGCAAAACAACTACCTAAAATTCACCACTAATCCATTAGTGTGTTGATCACTTACTAAATGGTGTAGTTATGGTGCCAATATTGCAGCAATGTGACTTTTGTGAGGAAGTCCTTGATCTCTCTACCGGTCTTCTTCACTTGAAACTGAATTCAGTCATAGAAACTGGCCCCTAAGGACTGCTGGAAAGATGTAAAGATTCAACTGGGTAACATCAGGCCAGGAACTTTTCAGAAACTGCCCAGACATAAGCCCACGCAAGAGGTAGTAATTTAACATTAAATGTATTTTCTCTTCTTACTCATATTGATTTGAGTCTCAGAACAGATGATATTCATCACTCACAATGCTCAATCTAACTATACAGGAAATAATAGAAAAATTCTTGGGGCATGTTTTCACAGTTACCTGTCTCTTTTCAAGGGGCTGAAGGGGTGTCCCTCTGCCCACTGTCTGACCAGCTGTGGTTGAGAAATGCAAAATAAAAGCATCTGGTGAAAAAAAATCACAGGAAGATGACAGAACACACAAAAATATCTGATGACCAATGCTCCAGCAGACGTGTCTAGAAGAGCCAATAGCCAACTTCACAACACAGTAACCTATATTTTTTCCTTTTTCTTTTTTTTTGGGGGTCACACACGCAATGCTCAGAGGTTTCTCCTGGCTCTGCACTCAGGAATTACACCTGGCGGTGCTCGGGAGACCATATGGGATGCCGGAGATCAAACCCGGCCAGCATGGGCAGGCCGCGGCAAGGCAAATGCCCTACCTGCTCCAGCCCTCGACACAGTAACAAATATAAAGGAACTGGCACTACAGGCAGCATTTGGTGCATGGTGGGGAAGGAGGCACTCATTGAAATTATTTTGCAATTAAGCAAGAACACACTAATTTTATAATCTTTGGAACTCTTCAAAGATTGACAGACAAGAGAGAGCTAGATTTTAAAAGTTTCTGGTATATTTATATACCCCCAGGTACGACATACACACACCACATATATATATATATTCTATACACACACACACACACACATATATATATATATTCTTATCACTTATCACCCCATTGTTCATCGATTTGCTTGAGCAGCTGCCAGTAACATCTCCATCCATCCCTGTTGCGTCCAAGTGTAGCCCAATGGCATCTGCTCACTCCAGGAACACAAAGAGCCTCAAGCCATTTGTTCATGTTTTTGACTAAAGACAATACATAACTAATATATATATATATATATTAGTTATGTATTGTCATAACTAATATATATAACATAACTAATATTATATATATAACATAACTATATATATATATATATATATATTAGTTATGTATTGTCTTTGGCAGTACTCAGGCCTACACCTGCTCAGGGTCACTTCTGGTCATGCTCAGTGGACCATATGTGTTGCCAGAGATCAAACTTGGGTTAGCAGTGTGGAAGGCAAGCATTCTGACCATAGTACCACATTTCTGGATTCTTACATATTTTATTAATTTTTTTCTACAATGAACCACAAATTTGTTTTGTTTTGGTTTTGATTTCTAGGTCACACCCAGCAGGGCTCAGGACTTATTCCTGACTCTCTGCTTAAAGTTAATTCCTGGTAGAGCTGAAAGGATCATATGGGATGCCAGGGACAGAACCAGTGTTGACCACATGCAAGGCAAGTGCCCTACCTGCTGTACTATTGCTCGGTCCCAAAGGTCAGACATTTCTTAGCAGAGAGGTGGTACAGAGTTAAGGAGTTTGCATTACAGTATGTGGCTAATCCCTGGCACCTTGGTTCAAATCCCTGGTACTACAAGTAATTCTCCAAGCATCACCCAGGGTCAACCCTGAACACTGAGCCAGATATAGCCCTAACACCACCAGGTATGGTCTATAAAGCCAAAACAATAATGATACAAACTAAACTCAGACTAAAAATGAAATCATCTATTTTCACTAAGAAGACACAAATTTACTGCTAAATCTTGCTTTCCTAAACTTCTCCAACCCAGGTGCCCCTATCAGAAATGATCCAAATCATCAACAAAAAGGTATGAAAAGAAAAAAAAATTACCACATGCACACAAGTACAAAAGTCTGCATAAAGACCACTGCTTGCCAGACATCACGTGTTCGCTTTTCACTAGAAATCATTATTCAAAAAAATGTTAAGCGTTGATGCAAATTTATAGGGCAACAGTGCTGAGTGACAGACATCTGCGGTGGGGTAATGCTAGGCTGTTTCTTACTTTGTTGATTCAACAATCAGCACTGAATGTCTTCTGTTCTAATTTATTTTAACTTCTGCTTAATTAAATGCATAAAAGAACTAATGTGTTGGATTTGGGGATTTAAAATGACTTTCACCCAGCTGTTTTTAAATGCACTAGAAAATTTCTTGAATATAATTGTTCTTTTAGAGGTAAAAAAAGCAGACTGTAACTGTGACATTCACACAGAGGGGAATTATCACCCAGTGACACGAGCTGACAACTTCTAAACAGTAATTCCCTGAGCTAGTTGGAAAGACATTCTAGGATTTCTCCTGCTACTCATAAGGTGCTTAAAAACTGCCAAAATGAAAGGTCAAAATAAAATTATGCTAAAATTCATTTTCAACCAATTCAACAAAGGGGTGCTCCATCATATTTGCTAAATGAAACTCAACCAAGCGGCACATCAACCTAATTTACGGAGACTGAGGAATCTCCTCTAACCCCATTTTAAAGAAAATTTATTGCTCATCATTGCTTAACAACACATCAGGTTAGAGCAATAAAAATAAGTAGAGGTTGATTCAATAAAAATAGTTTAATAAAAAATAATCAATACGTGGGTGCGGGGTTGAGGCCGGAGAGATAGCACAGTGGGTAGGGCATCTGCCTTGTGCATGCAGCTGACCTGGGTTTCATTCCCTTAGCCCCACTAAGAATAATCCCTGGTTGCTCTGAATGGGAGATGTGTGCTGAAAGTGGGTAAAGATCCAAACATAATGGCATTTCAGTATCTGTATTGCGAACCCATAATTCCCAAAAAGGGGAGGGGAAGAGAGAGAGAAAGGGAGAGAGAGAAGTGTCTGCCATAGAGGCAAGCTGGGAGCGGGGAAGTGTCTGCCATAGAGGCAAGATGGGAGGGAAATTGGGGACATCGGTGGTGTGGAAAACTACACTGGTGGAGGGATGGTTGTTGGAACATTGTATGACTGAAATAGAATCATGAAAGCTTTGTATCTTTGTATCTCACTGTGATTCGATTTTAAAAAAGAAAGATCCCTGAGCTCAGTCAGAAGTAAGGCTCGATAACAGGAGTGCCTCAAAACCGTAGTAGTAGTAGTAGTAGTAGTAGTAGTAGTCGTTGTCGTGTAGCGTCGTAGTAGTAGTAGTAGCAGCAGCAGCAGCAGCAGCAGTAGCAGTAGCATTAATCACTTCACTTGTATCACTTGTCTTCCCATTCATCATCGATTTGCTCGAGCGGGCACCAGTAACATCTCCATACGTGCTGTCACATGCTAGTAGAGCCCAAGGGCATCTGCTTGCTCCAGGAACACAAAGAGTTTCAAACCATTCCTTCAGGTCATGGGAATAACAACAACAACAACAACAACAACAACAATAATAATAAAAATCACTATCACTATCTTCCCGTTAATCATCTATTTGCTAGAGCGGGCACCAGTAATATCTCCATATGTCCTGTCTCATGCTAGTAGAACCCAAAGGCATCCGCTTGCTCCAGGAACATAAAGAGCCTCAAACCATTATATTAGGTCACAGGAATGACCTAATATAAATGTTACTGGTATTTGGCATATCAAATACTACAAGAGCAGCTTGCCAGACTTGCCGTGCTGGTGGCATATTGTTGTAGTCACCTCTAAATAAAACATTTATTGATGAACCGTGCGGCTGCTAGCAGCCGCGCAAGCCAGGCTGTGATAGTCTGGTCTGCTGGATGGAGTTGTGACGAGAGGGAAGTCCGGATGTGGAAAATGGCGGCCCCCATGGAGTAGGGGAGGGTGGTCTGGCTTGTTGTGAGGCTCTGCTGGGGTGGCAGACCAGGGCTAGAACCCGCCATGCCTCCCGGGCACCTCATGAGCAGCTGGGCACAGGGAGAGCAAGTAGCAGCTCTGCCCCATGTCTGAGAGTCTCTGGTTCAGCATATGGAGATCTTTAATCCTTTTTTTTTTTTTTTTTTGCTTTCTGGGTCACACCCGCGGCGCTCAGGGAGCTACTCCTGGCTCTGCACTCAGGAATTACTCGCCTGGCGGTGCTGGGGGGACCATATGGGATGCCGGGTTCGAACCCAGGCCGGCACAGGCCGGCTGCGGCAAGGCAACGCCCTACCGCGGGCTATCGCCCGGCCCCTCTTTAATCCATTTTGATCTGAATTTTGTGCAAGGTGTTAGACACAGGTCCAAATTTATAATAATAATAATAATAATATCGCTTCACTTGTCTCTCCCGTTGTTCATCGATTTGTTCAAGAGGGCACCAGTAACGTCTCCATTCGTTAGGAATGAGGCCCAGATATGCCAAATAATAATAATAATAATGATGATGATAATAATAATAATGTGAATAAAAGACACAACAGAGATCAGCATCCAGATTTTTCTTCTCAGGCTGAAGAGACCACACAGGCTTTTGCCTTGAACATGACTACCCTGATTCAGTCCTGGGCGCTGCATATGGTAGCCCAAGCACCTCCAGGAGTGATTTCTGAGCACAGGAGGAAGCCCTGAGCACTACTGGAAATGTCCCCGAAGCAAAACAAAAATCACAAACAAAGCAATAAAATAGGTCTTTCTACTGAAGTCACATTGCGTGTGTTCCGCAGAGGGGGAGAGTGGAGCACATACACACCCAGCTGTCCTCAAGTGCTATTTCTGATTCTATGCTCAGGAGTCACCGTGGCAATGCTCGGGGGACCATATGTGGTAGCAGATTTTGGACGAGGGTCAGCAGCATGTAAGTCAAGTCCTGTCTCTCCTGCCCTAGTTCAGCAACATTTCTCTGTCTCTCAGAGATGCTCAAGGGAGTTTTCTGATGCACATGTTCCCTCTCCCAACTGTATCTTAACAGAAAGAATTTCCATTATGCTCATTTCCATCCCCCTATCACACCAAGTGTTTGGTTCAGAGTTCCATTTTCAAAAAAAAAGAATACATAGAAATTTATTTCCTTAATGCCAAGCTCACACTCAATAATAGCAACGAATTACAGTAATATCTATAATGTAGTGTAGTATTTTATAGAATAAAATATCAGAACTTGACTTTGAGTTAAAAAAAATAAGGAATAAAGAAAGACATCAACCCATGGCACCGTTTAGGTGCTTGGTTATTTACAAAAAACACTCCAATGCCAAAGAATTTCGTTCAGCCTATTAAACCACAGATACTTCACATTCACAAAGCACAAAGAACTAGCTTTACACACAGGGACAGCCGGTAACTTTTAAAACTCTGAAGCCTGAGGGACTCTGAATAAACCATTCTCTGGGGCCGGAGTGATAGCACAACGGATTGGGTGTCTGCCTTGCACACAGCCGACCCAAGTTCAATCCCCAGCATCCATATGGTTTTCTGAGCACCACTAGGAGTAATTCTTGAGTGCAGACACAGGAGTAACCCCTGAGCATTGTCAGGTATGACCCAAAGGGCAAAAAATAAAAATTAAAAATAACCACTCTCTCTGCAAAGTATTCACATCAACTCAGGACAAAGCCTAACTGGCGGGGGGGAAGCACCACCAATTTTGTGCTCCCTCCTGTCTTTTTTTTTTTTTTGGGTCACACCCCGTGATGCTCAGAAGTTATTCCTGGCTCTGCATTCAGGAATTCCCCGGCATGTTCAGGGGACCATACGGGATGCCAAGGATCGAATGTGGGTCAGCTGAGAGCAAGACAAACACCCTCCCCACTGGACTATCATTCCGATTCCCCTTCCTGTCTTTCTTGAACATCTTTACAGCCTGGAAACCATCATATACTGGAATGAATCATGTTCTCAACTGAAACTAACTTAAACACTGCCACTGCCTTATCAGGCTCAACTCTTAAGTTTTACATATTCCTTCTTCACACCTTCCCCAATTTAGGTTAAGCCTACAGAAGGCTGAGACTTCAATGACGACAGACAGACAGACAGACAGACAGACAGACAGACAGAGTGAGAGTGAGAGTGAGAGTGAGAGTGAGAGAGAGAGAGAATATGCAACTCTATATGGGGAAATAGCACAGGGGTTGTGGGTGCTCTTTGCAAACAAGGAGCCCCGATCTGAACGCCAGTACATCACACGCCCACCACCAGATGTAGCTCTGGGGGTTTTGCATTTCATGGCCTGATCAGTGCCACATGCGAGGGCCCAAACGCTGAATGAATGTCCAGCCTGGCTAGCCAACTATCTCCAGCAGCGAGTCCTGGGCCTCTTGAATGCTGCCTTTGGGAGACTCAAGATTAGGGCTTGGGGCTACACTACAGACCCCCACCAGCAAGAAAGCCAATGAGAGGGTCTTTTTTCTGCATGGATGTGTGTGTGTGTGTGTGTGTGTGTGTGTGTGTGTCTCAAAGAGCTAAGCAATTCTTTTTTTTTTTTTTTTTTTTTGGGTCACACCCAGCGATGCTCAGGGGTTGCTCCTGGCTCTGCACTCAGGAATCACTCCTGGCGGTGCTCGGGGGACCATATGGGATGCCGGGGATCGAACCCGGGGCGGCATGGGCCAGCCGCATGCAAGGCAACCCGCTGGACTATCGCCTCCGGCCCCTAAGCAATTCTTTTTCAATGACAGCACACACTAGCCCATGACAAATTCCTGTCGGTATGAGAACTCACAAGGAAGTCTAGTGTCTGTCCAGGATGCAGGGAAAATGCAGTGGGGTCCACAGAGATTATGCAACACCCCCACTCCCACTGCTGCTTTCCTTCTGAAGTTTTACATCCCTGTCAGGAGGTTAATGAGTTAGTGGAGAGTATAAGCCGAGCTCTGGAGTTTGTCCATATGGGAAGCAAAGATAAGAAAAGAAAAGATGTGGTGCTGATCAATATGGGGGGCAGATAATGCCATTCTGAACACAGATTACAAGTCTTCAAGGCTCTGTAACATAATTTAAACAAGCATTACAAGACGGACTTTCACCAGGTAAGGCTCTCTTAAGAATACCCAAGTATATCTGTAGCCAAAGTAACATTTTCTTTCTTTTTTTTTTTTGAAGATTCCACCTTTTTTTTTTATTGAAAGATGCTATGTAGAGCTTTGGTTCTACAGTGTTCCAACCGCACCCTCCGCCCAAACCCATCTCCCATCACCAATGTCCCCACCTCCCTCCCCCACTCCCGCACCTCAACCACTTGGCGAGTTCTGTATGTCATTTCTTTCCTCTTTATATCTCCTTCCCAACAAACTTTCCTGCTCTTCGTTGACTGCAATGCATTAAAAGACATTACTGTTTCACTATTTTAGTGGACCACGCGGCCGCTTGCGACGGCCCACTCCCAAAACCCATCTGCCCTCCTCGGGTTCCATGGTCAGCTAGGCCCGGGCGCAAGCCGGCGCCAGCCTCCCCAGCCCTCCGTGAGGCCCTGTGCTGGCCCGCGTGGGCAGCTCGCCGCAGGGCCACCAGGCCCGACAAGATGGAGGGGGGAAGGGACGACCACGCCTCCATCTGACGACTTCCCCGGAGCCGCCTACCTGGGCTCGAACTGGCTTTGCTCTGTTGATCTGGTCTGAGGCCGCTTTCGCAGCGTCCGACAGCAAAAAATGGTGGCTAGTGTGGTGGGCGAAGTCTCATCCGGCTGCTTCCGGGACCCCTCAGAGGCGACGGGCCCCAAAGTAACATTTTCAAATCCCTTAGAAGTACCACATTTTGGGGGCAACTTTATTCTTTAATTACATTTATTTATTTATTTATTTATTTATTTATTTATTAACAATTACAAAAAATGTTCATGTTTGGGTTTAAAGCCATACAGTGTTCCAGCACCCATCCCTCCACCAGTGCCCACCTCCCACCACCAATGTCCCCGATACCCTCCCCCTCCCTAGCCTGCCTCCATGACAGGTTCCTCCATCTCTTTTCTCCTTTTTTTTCTCTCTCTCCTTCTTCTCTCTCTCTCTCTCTCTCTTCTCTTTCTCTCTCTTCCTTCTCTTTTTTTTTTGGGGGTCACACCCGGCACGCCAGGGGTTACTCCTGGCTCTGCACTCAGGAATTACTCCTGGCGGTGCTCAGGGGACCATATGGGATGCCGGGGATCAAATCCAGGCCGGCCAGGCCGGCCGCGCGCAAGGCAAATGCCCTACCCGCTGGGCTATCGCTCCGCCCTCTCTTCCCTCTCTTACATGTTGTGGATTGTAATAGACTTTTGACAATCATTGGTCCACTGTTCCTTTCTCTGTCTTACCTAACAGAGAATCTTACCTAACAGAGAACACACATTTGTGGTAGTTTCGACCTTTGGCAAGACCTCCTGATCCACCTTTTGTTTTTTGGCAACGTTAAATGTCACCTTGTTGACCTGAAAGAATTAGCAAATTCTCAAAAAGAATCTCTTTCCTGGAGAAAGTAACCCCCTCTTTGGTCTTCCAAGTTTTTTGTTTTGTTTAAGTTTTTAACAGTCAGGCACTGAACAACAAAGTGCCAATACAACTCAATCAGTTCAAGTTCCATTAAGGAAAATTGAACACATTTACTGCACAGAGGGACCCAGTGTGCACACACCAAAGATACTATGTGAAGGACAGATATGAATGAAACAATGAAACAGACTATGAAAGCTGGAGAGAGACCCCAAAGGCTTCCAATGTAGGAGGCAGGAGGCTGGGGGTTCTGTCCCCATCTCCCAGGATTCTCTGGGCACCACTAGGAGCGACACCCCCCCGCCCCCAAAAAGAACCAATTCAGTTCCAAGCACCAACAGGTATGGCCCTAAAGAGAGAGAGAGAGAGAGAGAGAGAGAGAGAGAGAGAGGGAGAGGAGAGAGAGAGAGGGAGAGAGAGAGAGAGAGAGAGAGAGAGAGAGAGAGAGAGAGAGAGAGAGATTTAAATGATTCAATGCTTAGTGTCCACCAAAACTGTTCTCTTGAAATCCTATGCCCTGAGGTTCCAGGAGGGGTAGCGGCTTATGAGGAAAGAGCCCTCATTATTGGATTAGGGCCTGCATAAAAAGTACCCCCATAAGGTCTCTCTTCCCTTCTGGCTTGCTAAGTACCAGAGCAGGCACCGTCTGTGAACCAGAACCTGACAGGGCTCTCTTACCAGACATCCAACCTGCCAGCAGTTTGATCTTGACCTGCCTGGGCTCCAAAACTGTGAGAAATAAATATCTCTTTATCCATCTCTCAGCTTGAGGTGTTTGCTGTAGCAGCCCAGCCAGACCTAGACAGAGACTGCTGCTCAAAGGGCCTGAATGAAAGTGTCTCAGGTCACAGAGCCGCTGAGCCAGCCAGTCTGGACACAACTCTAGGTGTGCTGAACTACAAAACAGTTTTCCTTTCCCAGGGCTCCTGTCAACTGCAGTGTACCAGAGTTCATGCAGGCTTGCTCGCAGCCGAGCAGGGGGTGATACCTAGTGATGTGGGGCAGTGCAGAAGCTCCAACTCACAGCCCATGCAGGTAACACTGAGTCACAAACCCAGGCCTCATTACTGAGGGTTTTGTTTTTGCTTTTTGGGTCACACCCGGCAATGCTCAGGGGCTACTCCTGGCTCTGCACTCAGGAATTACTCCTGGCGGTGCTCGGGGGACCACATGGGATGCCGGGGATCGAACCCATGCAGGCACAGGCCGGCTGCGTGCAAGGCAAACCCCCTACCCGCTGGGCTATCGCTCCGGCCCCACATTACTGAGGTTTTTAACCACCCTTCCAAGCTGCCCCACAGAAGGAACAGCCCTACGCAACTGCTCCCTGAACTGCACCTACATTCAAAACTGCACTTTCTAGCCTGTGCTTCATCCCCTCTCAACCCAAACCCCACCTTCTCAGTGCCCTACAAGAGACGCCAGGACGTGCCACAGTCCTCTCTCAGTCTGTGCCTGTCAGTCTCAAACACAACTGTGTTAGGGGATGGGCACCTCCCAAATAGTGCTCAGAGGGCCTCGGGGGTTACTCCCAGTAGGACCTGAGGATCAACAGGGTTACCCCAGCGATGCTCAGGGGAACATGCACTGTCCGGGATTGAACCCCAAGTATCTGCATGCAAAGTATGTGCTCTAGTCCTTTGAGGCATCTTCCCATAACATACAACTGAATTTGCAGCAACTGAATTTGGAATGACATAATCCAAAAAGTAATGTGTGCCCTACAGAATGTCAAGAAGAATCTGCATGACATGCTGGAGCCAGAGCGATAGCACAACGGGAGGGCGCTTACTTCACACACTACAGACCCGGGTTCAATCCTTGGCATCCCATACAGCCCACCAAGCACCGCCAAGAATAATTCCTGAGTGCAGAGCCAGGAGTAACACTTGGGTATCACCTGGTGTGACCCAAAAAAAAAAAAAAAATCTGCATGACATAGCGGCTAGCAGGAGTCCTTGTTTCAAAAGAGAAGGAAAAGGCGAAGTATTCATTCATTCGGTGACACTGAATGAAGGATAAGACTGAGATTACACAGCAAGCTGGAGTTGATTATATGACAGAGACATAGTACTGTTATTAACTACTGTAGGAAATTCATGATTTCACAGATCACAGAAGGACAAGATTAGACAAGGGAAGAAGGACAAGAGTTAATACTCGAAAGACACTGAGGCATGAGCTCCCCAACAGGTGTGACCACGTGTCAATACCACAGCTGCCTCAATGCTCTTTCAAGCCTTATAATACAAACACCGGGGCCAGGGTGATAGCAAAGCGGGTTGGGCATTTGCCTTGCACGTGGCCAAACCGGGTTCAATCCCTGGCATCCCATATGGTCCCCCAAGCACCACCAGGAGTAATTCCTGAGTGCAGAGTCAGGTATTGCCAGGTATGACCCAAAAAGAAAAAAAAAAAATACAAGGACCAACATCTGGCTGCACCACACTGTTCGAATCAGTCCTTCAGACTGACTCTCAGACTGAATTCTCAGCCACAGCAGCAATTCCCTATCATCTCCAGTGAGAAGAGAAGAGATCAGTTATCCTTCCCACCCCAGGAAAGAAAAATAAATTAAAAAAAGAATTGGAAAATCTCAACCTGAGGAACCAGAAAGATAGTCCAACAGGTTGGGTGCTTGTTTGCATGAGACAGACAGGTACAATCCTTGGTACCCCAAATGGTCCCCCCAACCCAGCAGGGAGTAATTCCCAAGTTCAGAGCCTGGAGTAAGCCCTGAACATCACCAAGTGTGAGGAGAGAGAGACAGAAAGAGAAAGACACAGAGACAGAGAAAGACACAGAGAGAGGAGGAAGAGCTAAAATCTTGACTTAAACCAATTTTTCTCATGATAACTTAATCAACATCAATGCATCCCTGGCCCCAAAACCAACATTTAAAATAACCAGTCCTGAAAGCAACTCATAGGGAATCAGAAGATGTCAATAATAAATATGCAAGGCACATTACTCGCTTTACCAAGGGACAAAACTGTAATTATAAAGCATTTCTATATTAACTAAATTTCAGCATAATAAATGAGTGGGAGAAACTAGGCCACTATTGATTGAGAATATATGAAATAAGCATTCTGTGAATTAGCTCTGAGAGAGAAACTCTATATTGCGGCTCTCAGTCATTTCAGATAAAGAGCAGTTTGCATGATGCACGTCCTGTTAATGAATGGCAGCAGAGTTTAACAGTTTGAGCCCCGAATCCTATCATCCCTTGGAAATATTGCAGGGTCACATTTGTTGTGCTTATACTCCAAGATCTCATTAAACTTCTGGAAACGTCGACAATGCTCAGTGGAGGATAGTGCTCACAAAGTAACCTTTTAAAGAAAGCGATAAAACCATAAAACCAATTAAAGCTTTACACATTTCCTCTAATACTTTTTGGTAAAATTTGCATAATTTCTGATTTGACAAAAGAAACTCATTTCTTGTCTTCTCCCTCCCTCCACCCACACAGACCCAACCTAGAGTCACTGTTTTGAGGAGTCATCCTACTTGCTACAGAAACCAACAGTAAAAGCTGCAGGTCTTTTACAGGTCTGCCGGTCTGCTTTTACTCTGTGACTGAAAAGCAGGAAAGGGTAGGAGTTGCTTAAGGGTTGCTCGCAGAGTGCTCAGGGGTTGCAATATTGAACACTGGAATACTGATATTGAAAACCCACTTCCAATATTGCCCGATCTCCTTTTCCATCTCTGTAGCACTTGAAATAGACACTAACAATATACTCACTCAGTCTTGCCAGGTTCCCTCATTTTTCATGCTTTTTTTTTTTTGCCCTGGGAGTCACACCCAGCAATATTCAGGGGTTACTCATCAACTTATTGCTCAGCAGGTCATTCCCAGCAGTGATACTGGGGATGGAACCTGGGTCTCCAGCATACAAAATCCAGCCCGCTGAGTTACCTCACAGACCTTCATTTATCTATTTCCCATCTCTCCCAAATAAGAACTGCTAAGTTAACTCTGAAGAAGAGAGTTTTCTGCACGCGTAGGTGATTTTAACATACCCTACAGGAGTTAAAATTATATTAATCATTTGGACTGCTAATGTAAGAAATGGTTGTATACTACAATGTATTTTGAAATGTCTGTGGAATAACAATTCTTTCAGTGTTGCTTTTGGAGTTTTTTGGGGGAGGAATGTTTTTTTGGGGGTTGTTGTTGTTCCTTATTATTGTTTTGTTTTGCAGCCATATCTAGCGGTCCTCAGAATTTACTCCTGGTTCTCCGCTCAGGGATCACTCCTGGTGAGGTTTACTGAACAATGTACGCAGTGCTGTGGATTGAAGTTGCGCGCTAGTGCAAGCCTATGCCCAGGCTTGGATTTCTGGGGCTATACTCAGTGGTGCCAAGATTTACACTGGCTCTGCACTCAGAGATAAATCCTAGAGGTACTCAGCCTAACGATGCAGTGCAGGCAGTTGAACCCAGGTCAGCCACATGCAAGGCAAGCACCTTACTTACACACTATCCTGGACGACAATGTAGATGAGAATAATTGTGTGCAGGCTAGGAAGATATCTGTAAAAATACCAACAGAGGGGCCGGAGCGATAGCCCAGCGGTGGTGGGCGTTTGCCTTGCAAGTGGCCGGCCCATGCCGGCCCGGGTTTGATCCCCAGCATCCCATATGGTCCCCTGAGCACCGCCAGGAGTAATTCCTGAGTTCAGAGCCAGGAGTAACCCCTGAGTATTGCTGGGTATGACCCAAAAAGCAAAAAAAAAAAAAAAATACCAACAGAAAGGAAATAATCTATCCCCCATACTCCCCAAAGTCTGGCAGCCACACTTAGATGCCACAGCCACCACCATTAAACTCATCCATCAGCCCAGCTATAAACATTCACAACTAAATCTCAGAAGAGATGCGAGCCAAGCCACTAAAATTTATGGGTTCACTGGTCTCCAGGATGAAAACTCTAGGGCACCCTCAGCGGGGTAGTGGCCAAGTCCTCCCCGACCCGCCAGGAGCCCCAGCCGCAGCTGCCAGCATGCCAAGGGCCCAACTCCACTGCTTCTTGACTAATCTCTGCAGAGACACCAAACCGACAAAAAATTCCAGGTATACCAGCATTCATGCTGAGAACTCCAGGGTCTTCTCAAATTCTGAGACCAGGCACTCTCCCCACACCCCGTCCCCGATACGGAAGTCCCAGCAGCCACACCTACATACCATGTCAACCATGGGCCCAGTCATGTCAACTCATCAGCCCAGTTCTACAGACCCTGAAGTCCCTAGAGCAGGGTACCTCCAAATTTCACAATGCAGACAGCCCAGAAGGAGCTCACCAAATTAGATGAGGAAGTAACACACAGAGCCAACTAAACTCAATAAACACAAACAGTAACACAGAAGGTTCAACTAGGAACAAACAGCTTAGTAAACCAGCAGACGAGGATTTAATGGCCTCCATGGTAAAATATTTTCACAAATGTTCTTTTACTGTAGTACTTTAGGAAAATTACATTAGCTATTTATTTGTAACAAGAAATATGAAATAAATTATTTTGTCCCTGCTAAGGGAGCAGGCATGGAGGGTGGTTGGGAAAACGGGGACATGGTGGAAGGAAGGTCACTCTGGTCAAAACTGGTGCTGGAACATTGAATGCAATAACTGTACTACGAACGAGTTTGTAAACCATGGTACTTAAATAGTTTTTTTTTTTAAAAAAATAAATAATTTAGAGTTGGCTGGCCTTGTGTCCTGTTGCAACCAACCACTCAACTCCACCAGTGCAGCAAGAAAACAGACACTGACAATAAGTCAGCCAACACCATGGCTGGCTTCCATAAAGTTAATCTACAAAAAGAGGCAGTAGGCCATATGTTTGCCTGTGGGCTGTGGTTTGCCAATCCCACATTTAGAACATACAAAATAAAGACTAGTAGCCAAACTATGTTTTATCATTTGGATAATTCTGGACAAGTTATTTAACTTTGCTTTAATTTCTTTGTGAAGCAAGAGAGAGGAAGAAACAAACAGAACTTTAAAGGATTATTCTGAGAAGTGAATTAATAAAGGTGCAGTCGATGGTATACAATAAGTATATGATGTACTAAAAGTACCAAGTATATATTTTTTAAATTTTCTTGTAGAATTATGTCAGACTGCAGGCTTTCTAGAAAAAAATTCGTAATAAAATTCCTGTCTGTTCCTATCTATGCTAATAACTGTGAATCTTTAAAAGAGGCATTTAAAAAAGACAAAGGTTAAAAAGTCAAATAACCTATACAATCCAATTTCAGTTACTTGATGACAAATGAGCTTTGAACTTATTCATAGGTTTGTGTGGTTCTCCTAAGATTTGAATTAATTCATCTAATAGGATTTGAAGGCCAAGGGAGATGGTTCCTGCTATGGCTTTCAAGGTCAATATTGCTGGTTTAAGCAAGAAGGAGCAGTTGGTGAGATCTCAGTTTAAAAAGCATCTCTTCAATCAATCCAGTGTATAGTTGGGGGATGAGAGGCCACCATGATAGAACTGTTCGATTCAAATAGTAACACCAGACTTTCTTGTCATGGGCAGATAATCTGAAAAAGAAAATCCTTGGTTTCATACTTAACCACTAGACAGAGGTCTGTGGATGTTGCTGAGCATTCTATATTTGAAGTGCCCAAAAATTGCTTGAAACCTAAAGAAAGACAACAATACAATTGCAGGTGCCAGAGTTCGTGATTATCATTTTATTTCACCTATATAAGAAGTCCACAAAGTGGTGTTCCTTCTGTCTACAGCAGACGTGGGAGAAGGTGGCAGAGAGTTTCGCTGCCTGCTCCAATCTCCACAGTCAAACAGAAGCAGCAGAGAAGTGAGCAGAAGCTTGTCAGGGCCACCCACACACCCACAGAAGTGGAAATTATTTGGCAAATGAAGACTGGTAGGTTTAACTTAAGGGAAATAAGATATCCAGTCTGTGAGCTGCTCATACGGAAAAGTCCCATCTTCAGACAGAAGTAATTCAGACAGATAGCAGGAGAGCAGAAATCTCATCACCTTCACACCAGTCGGAGCCTTTCATAGCTTGCAGCACCAGCCTTGATCTTGACCAGCTAGGATAAGAGGAACCAGGTTTTATCAAGCACCTGGGAGTTTATTACACCCTGCAGCTTTCTCCTTTATATAATTTTCTACCCAAACTCAATAGCCACCAGCATTCTGGAGAGGTTAGCATCATTCTGTATTTACCAAATAAGCTACACGGTCACCTGTCCCTGCTTCCCAGTGTAATTAGCTATTTCGTTTGGCAATAAGGGTGAAAGTAAGGCTTTAAGAGCTAGACTGTTAGTCCCTTGCAACATAATCTTTTTGTTTCATTTTTGTAACTTCTCAGATTCACATATAAAATTCCCACTAAAGGGCTTACCCTGCATTTCTCCTTTGTATAAAAACAAATGCCTACACACACACACACACACACACACACACACACACACACACACTTGTATTTGTGGGGTCTGCATATATTCTTCAAAATTTCTTGCCTAACCATAGCACAGATATGCGAAATGGCAGATAACTGAATCTGACATTATATATGAACGTCCTAACTAAACTTATCTCAAATTAACAAAAGATTATACATGAACAGCCCGTCAGAGTCACCATTCAAACAAGGGTGACATCAACCATACCACCATTACGTATCAGAAAATTTCATTGTCAGGGTACCCACCAAAACAAATATAAACAAATCAAAGATGATTAAAGACCTTGATATTAGAGCTGAATCCATGCAGGAAAACATGGAGGAGTTCTCCATGACAATGAAGCTATAGGCATCATCAAGGATGAAACACCACTGACCAGGCAAGGGAAAGCAAATGGGACTCCACTAAGTAGCTTCTGTACCTTAAATAACATGATGTCAGGATACAAAGAGAACCCACCAAATGAGGTTGATCTCCAGCTCCTGAAATGCCAAATGCGATACAGTTTGGCTTTGATGAAAACTATAAACTTCTAAATGGCAAAAAAAAAAAAAAGTCAACCCAAAACTGAGTAGACTGCCAAAGTCCTCAATCTTTTCAATAGCTTAATAACTGAATGAATTAACGGTATCTAAGCAACTTAGGCCAAAGAGCTGGTTCAAAGTGCTGAAGCACATGATTTGCATGCAAGAAACCCAGGTTTTATTCCAAGCACTGCATGGTCCCTGATGCCAAGCCAGTTACTGACATGAGCTAGGAGTAGCCCCTGAGTACTGCCAGTGTCGCTCAAACTCCAGTCTCCTGGGGAATAAACAAACAAACAAACTTTCGATGACTTCGAAGCCAATGTCCGTCTTCTGCCTCTGCAGCACCTACGTCCCTGCCCTCCAAGTCCACCTCCCTCCTACAAACCGACATTCGGAGGCGAAATCATCACCACTACCTATTGCTAGGGAGATATTTATTTATTTACTTTGCTTTTTTGGGTCACACCCTGGTGACACTCAGGGGGTTACTCCTGGCTCTGCACTCAGGGAATTACTCCTGGCGGTGCTCAGGGACCATATGGGATGCCTGGGATGGAACCGGGTCAGCCGTGTGCAAGCAAATGCTCTACCCCTCATCTCATTTTTCTTGGGTTGGGAAATTCAAGGTAGGTTAGTGGTGTTGTTTCTGGTTCAGGATCCCTCACGTTCTCATGAAGCTGCAGTCTGAGTACCTATCTCGGTCTGAAGAGTCTATTCCAAAGTTTGCTCACATAGTTTTCAGTAGATTACCTGGAGCCCACTGCGGGCACCTGTCCAGGGGCTACTTGTTTGGCTTCACAACACAGCAGGCAGCTTCAACCAGAGCAAATGACCCAAGAAAGGAAATCTCATTCCTTCTGCCACTTCTAACCTTGTTCTGTCAAACTGTGCATATGAGTAAAAACTGTAAGGTCTTCTGCACTCTGGTGTGCTCCAATCACTATTCTTTCTCATAATCGCATTTCAAACCCCCTCTTAATGTGACTAAAACTGCACTGCCTGTAAGAATCCTAATATTTTCACACAAATGGAGATGTATCATTCACATACCCATAGAAATATTAGGAAATAAAATAAGCCAGATGATTTACAAAGTTCTTTATCAACTACAAAATAAAGGGGGTAGAATTTACAAACAAAAGTGAAATAAATTTGTTCTTTAATTTCTAGTGTTTCTGATATTTATAGCATGGAAAAATGTCTGTCTAGAGAGAATCATTCACCCAAAAAGCCATAATTTGAAGAAATATTCTGTTTTATAAATGCTTACATTTTCCATACTTCCTCAGGCAGTCAGATAAATAAGATATACATAAGCACAAGAAACTAGGGGGAAAAAGTATTACTAAAGACAAGATTTGTTACTCCTCACCAAGAAATAATTTCTCCTTAAAAAAAATAAAATAAAAAAGGAGGCGAGAGTTCAGCTTTCCGTCTCCCTACTGAGAAAGCTCCTTGACTCACGTCTGACTTACCCTTTTTTTCTTTTTTGCTTTTTGGGTCACACCCAGCGATGCTCAGGGGTTTCTCCTGGCTCTGCACTCAGGTATCACTGGCTGTGCTCGGGGGCCATATGGGATCGGGGATAGAACCTGGGCCAGCATAGGCCAGCCACAAGGCAAACACCCTACCGCTGGACATGGCTCTGGCCCCTGACTTACCCTTTCTTTAAATCCAAGCTCTCATCCAACAATACTTCAGATTTCGAGTTTAGTCAGCCCTGTCACTTTTTGTAATGAGGGGAAGAGAACAAAGGAAGTGAGTATAAAGGTCAGGGTCATGCCTTGCATAAATTCCATCACCGTATGACCTCCTGAGAGTCACTGGGTGTGATCCTGGAGGGCCCCAAGCCCTTCAATATCCTCTGCTGCTGGCACCCAATCACCAGCCAACTCATCCCAAGGAGTGGCTCTAAGTTTCTCTGAACACCTCTGGGAGCCCCATAAATTGATTAATTAAAATGAGGGAGGTGGGGATTTAACTCTAGAGCACATGCCTACCATGCTCAAGACCCTGAGTTAGACCCCTCCGTTTGCTGAGCAAGCAGCAACATTTCAGGTCACTAATACAAATAATCCAAGTATCACCAGGAGTGACCCTGGGTACCCCAAGTTCTACTAGGTGCAACTCCTACTTAAAATTGAAAAAGAAGTGTGTGTGTGTGGGGGGGGTGACATCCAACCCAATTTAATGAAGTGGCTCTTTCCACTAACTGTTTAACTGATAATCTTTTTTTATTAGTATTTTATTATACCACCATGAGATATACAAATAAAAAGATATACAATTAAAAAGTTCATGTTTGGGTTTTGGTCATACAGTGTTCCAGCACCTGTCCCTCCACCAGTGCCCATCTCCCACCACCAACGCCCCCGGTTCCCTCCCCCTTCCCCAGCCCACCTCCATGGCAGGTTCTTTATTTCTTTCCCTTTCTCTCTCTCTTTTCCTTCCCTTCCAGACTATGGATTACAGAACATACATTAAAAGGTTGTCATGTGTATCCTTTTTGCCTCTATTTAATGCTCAGTTCTAGGTTGGCATTAGTACCCTCGACAATTATTAGCACACTGTTCCATTTTCTGTCTTACCTAACCTCTGACTCCCACACGTTTGTGATAATTTCCACCTTTGACAAGACCTCCTGATATATGTTTCACTTGACCTTGGATATTGGTATCATAATATGTACATATATATTTATGTCATGCAAATAAATGCAGTCATTCTGTATCTGTCTCTCTCCTTCTGGCTAATTTCACTCAACATAATCTTCTCCATGTCCATCCATTTATAAGCAAATTTTATAACTTCATTTTTCCTACCAGCTGCATAGTATTCCATTGTGTAGATGTACCAAAGCTTCTTTATCCAGTCATCGATTTTCGGGCACTCTGGTTGCTTCCAGATTCTGGCTATTGTGAATAATGCTGCTATGAACATAAAAGTAGGGATGGTGTTTCCGCTGCGTATATTTTGGTTTCCCAGAGTAGATTCCCAGGAGTGGTATGGCTGGGTCAAATGGGAGTTCAATTTCTAGTCTTTGGAGGAAAGTCCATATTGTTTTCCAGAAAGGCTGTACCAGCCGGCATTCCCACCAACAATGGATGAGTGTCCCCTTTTCCCCACATCCCCGCCAGCCCTTGTTGTTCTTGCTCTTTTGAATATGTGCCAGTCTCTGTGGTGTAAAGTGGTATCTCATTGTTGTTTTGATTTGCATCTCTCTGATGATTAGTGATGATGAGCATTTTTTCATATGTTTTTTGGCCATTCGAATTTCTTCCTTGCTGAAGTTTCTGTTCATTTCTTCTCCCCATTTTTTGATGGGGTTGTTTGTTTTCTTCTTGTAAAGTTCTACCAGTGCCTGATATATCCTCGATATTAACCCCTTATCAGATGGGTATTGGGTGAATATTCTTTCCCATTCTGTGGACTGCTTTTATATCTTAGTCACTGTTTCTTTTGAGGTGCAGAAGCTTTTTAGTTTCATGTAGTCCCATATGTTTATCCTTTCTTCTAGTTGCTTTGTTAGTGATGTTTCACCTTTGAAGATGCCTTTAGCTTCAATGTCGTGGAGGGTTTTTCCTATATTTTCTTCAATGTACTTTTGGATTCAAGTCTGATATTGAGATCTTTAATCCATTTTGATCTGATTTTTGTGCATGGTGTTAGACACAGGTCCAAATTCATTTTTTACATGTCGCTGCCCAGTTTTCCCAACACCACTTGTTGAAGAGGCTTTCCTTACTCCATTTTAGACTCATTGCACCTTTATCAAAGATTAAATGATCATGTGTTTGAGGTTGGGTGTCAGGATACTCAATTCTATTCCATAGGTCCACAGGTTAACTGATAATCTTTGGGTACTGATTTGTAGTGAACCAGTTACTGCTCTAGACGTGATCCTTAGCACTTCTCTTCAATCACTGCTTCCACACAATGAGGGAGGTCTGACTACTGAGACTATCTTAAAGCTCAGGAAACAGACTCAGAATTTAAGTGAAATTACCACCCAATAGTACTGTGAACATGAACTATGCCAGGTTGAGTCGGGTTTTGACAATTCTATATTGCTACTTATACCTTACATACGAGAGCACTTGGGAAGGTATGGGGTTAGTACTATTTTGCAATCAGTGAAACAATACAGTGACAACAACGTAAAAACAACAACACAAGAGTGATGCCACATTTCTGCACTGACATTAAAAATCTTAATAAGCTTCAAATGCATTCAAATTCACCCCCCCAATCCTGTCAGAGACATTTAACGTTCATACATTTTATGAATCTAAATTTCATTCTTTCTCATACTATATTCATAATGTCTATATCCGCATGGCAGCTATAATCTGATTTCCTCTAATTTTAAAATTAATTCACTTCTTTCCAGAAAACAAACTTATTGTTATAGGAAACAATATTATATCCAGGAGTTAAAAAGTAGTATCATTCTGTTTAGGTAAATAGGTCACCAAAAATATTAATAATAAGCCATCAAGACACTCAACAGCAGAGCTTCGGGATCCTTTTTCCAGAGTCCTATATGAATCACCAAAAACACTCTAATTTAAATCCAGTTGCCAATCCGTGATGAGTCTGATTTACTCTGTGAGCAGAAACTTAATTTGACATGGTTTTCGTGTGTGTGCGTATGTGTTTGCACGCACAAGTGTGAGTGTTTGTGCATGCGCATATGCACCACTACCTTTCTTAGGTGGTAAAGTTCAAGATCAGAATCCGGATACCTACTTTCTAACTCACCTACACCCTGCTTGCTGCAAATTAACTATCCGAAAAGCTTTCTCCACTTTAGTATGTGCACACAGCACTATCAAACCATCTTTCTCTCGTCACTGAAGCAGAACACAGTCGGTCAAGAGCTACCGAAAAACTAAACTAGAAGATTCAACTGAGTGGCACTGTTTGGACTTGCACAATCATAGCTTTCGTTGATGAAAGAAAACATATATTTTATATGCCTATATGAAGCTTTGAGAACATCTAATCAAACTGACAGCTGTGGAGCTAAAGAAAAAATAAAAGCAGCAGCATTCTCTCTTTGATGTTCATCAGGCCAGGGCTCAGGGCCCTTAAAAGCAAGGATCAGGGAGTCTTTCAAGCTGCAGAACCCCGGGGCACCCCTGTCAGGTCTTGAACAGGCAACAGGACAGGAACAGGAGAAAAATCACAGCAGAGCTCCAGCTTCTGAGTAGAAGGCTGTCAGTGGCAATTCCCAAAGATGTGCTCCACAGGATTAGTGCACAGCCTTGGGAGTTAAGTGCAAAGGCATGTTGAGTAGGCGCTGTAATTTCTGAAGCAAGACATACACCGAGCTCTTAGTCGTTATCTTTTTCTAGATGCAGCAAGGAATATGGGCCAGGGAACAAAGGTAACTCACGACCACAAGCCTCGAGCACAAGCCTTGTATTGATTCCTTCACTGAAGTAACATCTATTAGGTGCTGGGTACTGTAATACAGCAATAGGAAAGGGAAAAAAAAATTAACCAACTCCCTGACTCCCCAGAGAATCTGTGTCCTTGGTGGGGAATTGGCAAAACAAATAAACGCTAATGCTGACAATATGTGACAGAAAGAAAAACATTTTAAGAACACAAGTGTGATATGGGCGAGGCAGAAGAATAGGCATTCAAAGGGACAAGTGGAAACACTAGCGAACAGTTATTTTAGAGATGAAAAAAAGGAGCTCATTATGGCCAAGGAGGCACAAAGAGTCAAGGAGAGCTACTGTTTGGACACATTGTTCCCTGACTATAGGATCAATCCAAACTCACGATTCTGATGACACACTGATTCCCCTAACTCTGTGCCTGCTATTGAGATATCACTCTCCTGGGACGCCCCTCTCTCAAGGTCATGTCCATTCACCACGCCCAGTTGACCAAGTGCTGGGACGAGGTAAGAACAGTCCTATTCAGGCAACCTTTGCTGCCCCCAAGAATTAGGTCCTCTCTGCTCCCAGGCCAGGACCTGACGTTCTAATATTTCTCAAACCTGTTCCTGAAACTACCCAGCCGCAAGAGCATGCATCTAGTGGGGGTGCTGAGGAAGGCACAGTAACCAAGGTCAAAAATATATACTTAGGTCACCACAACCACACACGAGTAGATGGGGCAGCAAAGCACAGGCATCTTCCTCAGTGACGCTTAAGTAATCAAGGAAAAAGGACTCCACGGCATTCCCTACAGACCACTCTCAGAATAAACAACACCTATGTGGAAAACCCGAACGTTTGAAAGTCTCCCTATTTTTTTAAGGGGAATTTGGAGACGGTGTCAGAGGGGGTTTGGGCCACACCTGTCAGTGCTCAAGGATCACTCCTGGCAGTAACTGAGGGGCCATATGCCGATATGCAGTGCAGGGGAACAAACCAGAACAGCAACATGCAAGGCAAGTGGCCTTAACCACGGGACTATCTCTCTGGCCCCTCATCACCTCCCCCTTTTATTTTGCTTTTTGCATCAGTCATACCCAGCCATGCTCAGAGGTTACTTCTGGCTCTGCACACAGGAATTACTGCTGGCACTGCTCGGAGAACCATATAGGATGCGGGGGATGGAACCCAGGTTGGCAGATTGCAAGGCAAATGTCACTGCAATATTGCTCCAGCCCCGTCATTCCTTTTTTTCTTTTTTGGGTCACACCTAGCTCTGCACACAGGAATTACTCCTGGCGGTGCTCAGCGGACCATATGGGATGCCAGGGATCGAACCTGGGCTGGTCGCCTGCAAAGAAAACGCCCCTACCCACTGTGCTATTACTCTGCCCCCAGCCTCTCATTTTTAAAAAGTTATTTTGATACAAGAAAGTTGGAGACATGAGATCAGCATATACAAGGCTTATGAGACTAGAAGGGAAAAAACAAGAAAGGAAAGTATCCTTAATATGCAAAAAATGCTGAGCACAGTCCAAATCTATCTTCTAAAAAATAAAAATACTTGGGGCGGAGCGATAGCTCAGCGGAGTAGGGCATTTGCCTTGCACGCGGGCGGCCCATGCCGCCTAGGTTCGATCCCGGCATCCCATATGGTCCCCAGCACAGCCAGGAGTAATTCCTGAGTGCAGAGCCAGGCGTAACCCCTGAGCATCATCGGGTGTGACCCAAAAAGCAAATAAATAAATAAATAAATAAATAAATAAATAAATAAATAAATAAATGAATAAATAAATAAATAAGAATACTTTAAAATTGTGTAACTTCTGATTTCTAATAGGTCCATTAAATAAAAGCATGCCAATGAACTAGCAGGGAGGTAAAAATCAAATATCCACTTGGAGAAGAAACTCCTCAAAGTCTATTTTTAAAAAAGAATGTCACCAAAAGGGACATTCTAAAATGTCACCAGTACTGGTACTAGCATCTCATTTTCATTACAGGAATGTTTCCCCTAAAATGTATTCTTGCTGATTTCCTACTTTTGAGGAATTTTTAGCTCTTCTCACATGTAAATTAGAGATAATAAAAAGCATTTCATACTACACTTGTTAATTCCTGAGATTAAAGTTATTTCTGTGTGGTGGAGAGAAGGGTATTGGAACATTGTATGACTGAAATCTGATCATAAACAGCACTATAACTATCACATGGTGATTCCATTTTTTTAAAAAAGTCATTTCTGTGTCAACTCACTTCTCCATCAGGTAAGCAATGTTTAAGAGGGTATATGTACATATATATATAATTATTATGTATGTATGTATATACACACATATGCACATATATTTACATATTTAGATAGTTATAAATATATTTGTATGTATATACAACATATACATATGTGTGCATATAAAACATTTAAGATCAAATGGCCAGAACCAGAGAGCTAGTACAGGAAGTAAGGTGGTGCCTTTGCACTTAGTTCAATACCGGTCACCATATATGGTGCCCCCAGGAGTGATCCCTGAGCAGAACCAGAAGGCCTGAGCACCACTGAGCGTGGCTCCCACAAAACACATACAAATGAAAGAATAAACTAGCCAGGCCACGCGGGATCATGGATCACTTGGGAGAGCTCATGTCTTGCAGGCACAAACTCTTACCTTTAGTCTGCCACAGCACGCAGCACACTGAGTGTGATCAGGGTGGCAGAAGCTGCTGATGGCGAGCCTTGGTGCCCAAACAAAACTGTGTTTGATCTCTGGTGGGCCCCTACCAAGTATCTGAGCATGCCAAGTAAGTAATCACAAACACACGGATGACCAGACTCCTGGTCATCACACCAACAAAGGGAGGGGTGTTTACCGCTAAGCTACTTGCTTGGGTGCAACTGAGCCCAGTTCACACCCCAGCATTTCAGTACGGTGCCCTGAGCAGTGGTGCTCAGGTGTGGCCCCCCAAAAAATAGGGAAGGGCAAGAAAAGAAAACAAAGGAAGGAAAGGTAGCACAGATGAATCCTCCTGTCATGACCTAAGTCCTGGCCATATGCACGAATCCAAGACAAAACAGTCAATAGATCAAAATGTAGATTGCTAAGAAATGTATATTTAAGGAATCAACAGGTGACATAGCCTCAGGTGCCCAACTCAGTGATCCCCAGCATCGCACATGGTCCCACGCCTGCCTGGAGTGATTCCTAAGCACAGAGTCAGGAATAAGCCCTAAGCACTACTAGGTATGGCCCCAAACCTGGAGAAAAGAAAAGGCATACTCATCAAGTCTCAAAGATATGAAGCAAAAACCGACTCCCTAGTTAGTGTGTAATGAAAAGCTGAGAACAGATGCCAGGATGTGCAAACAGCAGCCCTCAGAGACGGCCTCAGCTCTGGAGTGACCAGTCTCCTGTGTTCACACGTCTCATCCACTTCACACAATGTCTCATCCACTTCTCACAACGTCCCAAAAAGAATATAAGAGCCAGGGTAAAGAAGGCCAAAGGACTAAAATGCATGTCCTGCAGGCAGAGGCCCTGAATTTGAGCCCAATACTTGCCTGGCCTTCTAAGTCGTCACCAGCGTGGTCCTGGCAACCCCAGGCCCCTAGGCCGAGCAGCACTGCACTGACAGGCCCAAACACCAAACTGTTATGCCCAAATCATGGAGCTGAGCTGGGAGTAGCCCAGGCTGCCCCCCTCCTCTGCCCTACTTGTGCTATAAACCCCTATTTTGATAAAAGGAAGAAACTCAGGTCCAAAGAGATTAATTAGCTACGGTCAAAGATTCAGAAAAGCAATCCCATACCCCTCTCTCTGACATGCCTCTCCCATAATGCACCAGGATTCCTATGACATGTAAAACAAGGCTAGAAATATACCATTTAGGCAACTCTGTATCACAGATTATATTCCTTAATTAGCAATACATGTTTCTTGACAGTTCCCCAGTTAACAAAGTACAGACATGCTGCTTCTGGTTCCTGTTGGTTTCACGAGACAACTGGTTAATTCTACTCTAATAGGAAAGCAGATTCTAGAAACTTCCCCTTAACTTTCATAGAAGCAGGGTCCTTAAAGAGTTTGCAAGGGCGGGTAAAGTGAGCGTGCAAACAGGTAGGCAGGTTGACCAACATTCAATGTCTAGCACTGTAAAAAAGTCTTCTGGCACAACCTGGAATAATCCCTGACAGAGTCAGGAGGAAGCACTGAGAACCACCAGTTGTGCCTCTGACCCCCTAAAACATAGAAGAAATTGAAGACAAGATGTTGTCTTGTAGCAACCATACTGGAAAAAGGAATTTATAAGAATGGAAAGTGCTCAAAAATACACAATGAACAAGCATGCCACAAAACATCATGGACCATATACCCTACCTCTCCCTATATGTATATTCCATCTTTCCTATATCTACTGTACATAGGAGAGAAAATCTACAAGTATATGTAGCAAATTATCTTTATACACATCTCTAGGTTGTGAGATATTTTAAAATATCCTTCGCTTTTCACTTGTGGATGCTTTTTTTAAATTTTTCCTTTTCATCATCTGATACGTACTTGTAAAACAATCATAAAAACAAAGGTACTGGATGGGTAAGTCCACCTCTCGTAATATTGGTAAATCCTTCATTTGACAGGGAAATTCTGCAGTTCCTGACTCTTGACCCAATGACACATACCTGTTACTATGTAAAAACAGTTTACAACTGAAGGACTGAGATCAGCCTGGCCTCACCCCAGAAAATTTAGCAGTGTCTGCAGTTTCTTTTGGGTTGTCAGCCGAGAGGGTGCTACTGGCATCTATCGGATTAGAGGCCACAGTGCTGCTCATACACAAGAAAACAGAACCGTCACCCATAATTGAATCCAGCCTGACGACACCAGCAGTGCCAAGAGGAACGTCATACACTGTTGAAAAGTGCAGAGCCTGAAGACTATCCAGAAAGAAAACAAAATATTACTCAGAATACTTTAATTTGAAATTAGAAAAAGATGGTTCCCAGAAGGATAAAGATGGGGAACATCTGCTCCTTGAGGCTCCCCTTGCCCCAACACTATCCCTGGGAACGCAGTGATCCTGTGCATCCTGGATCAGAGCTGCAGCCATGGAGCAACAGATGGACACGACAACGAGCTCTGTCCAAGACTAACAGTCTGCGTCTGCGCAATGGGGACTTTGGTATTATTTTTTCATTCTTGAATGATTTACAGAGAAAACTTAGGATGTTTGTAACATATACATACACACAATGCATACTATTATACAAGTGATACAAACACTGACAGTATGGTGGCTGGAGAAAGGACAGCAAATAGGGGCCTACCTGGCATGCAGCAGAGTGGGGTTCAATTTCTGGCATCCAGTATGGTCCCCAAGGTGACCTACTAGGCCATATGTGAAACCCCTAAAACTTTCAATAAGATGGTACACAGGAAGTCACAGCTTCATTGGACAATTCATTCCGTACAGGCCAGTTACCATTCCCTGGAGAACACTAGGTCTGGTGAACTCTAAGCCCTAGCCACCAGTTCGCGCACAGTGATCTACAATAACCAATCAGCAGGAGCACATAAGCCAATGACTGCTATCATCTTCCAACAATCATTTTTGTGGAACTTCAGAAAACAGATTAACAACAGGGGAAATTATAAACAATTTCTTTTTTTAGAAAATTAGAATCCACAAGGGGTAAGATTACCTCTGCAGACTGGAAATCAGTATACAAGAATTGATTTCAACTTAATCATCTAAACCTTACCAAGACACCAGATGGTCCTTTAAGTATTTTGGGAATTTTTTTTTAATCTTATAGCCAACACACCCATCTGGTAGCATATATAAATTATGCTTTTCTTTTTCAAAAAAAATGAAAGTGCCCAAATACATGAGTGTAATTGAGGTTGATGAAGAGGGTTCTAAAAGTGTAGGCAGCAGGAAAGAATACAAACATGCACACAGATGAACGGCTAATTTATCTGGGTCATTAGAGTCAGCAGAATCACAGAAACTTTTTACTAGACAACCTCAGGGGGAAAAATTATATATATACATATTATATATAAAATATAGGTTCAAATTGCTGAATCATTGTTTAGATATAAATAGGATTCCAAAAACTTTAACTGGTTCTTAAAATTAGTTTACAAGCTAAAGTAAACACAAGAAGTATGCCATAAACACAAAGAGTGGCAGAAGCCCCTCCAAATGCAGCATTCCAGTAAGGCGATTTACAAATCTGAGTTGAGACAACAGAAAGGGTATAGGAGGGAGAGGGAGGAAGAGGGAGAGAGGAGGGAGAGGGGGGGGGGGGGGAGAGGGGGAGGGGAGAGGGAGGGAGAGGGGAAGGGGGGGAGGGGAGGAGGAGGGAGAGTTCTCTCCATTATATTATTACTCTGACCCCTGTAAATTTTTAAATCACTCATTAAAATTTAAATTTTCTAAAAAAAAGTGAGAGAGAGGAGAGAGAGAGTGAGAGAGAGAGAGGGAGAGAGGGAGAGAGAGAGAGGGAGGGGGAGGGGAGAGAGAGAGAGACAGACACGGGCGCAAGCACTCTACAAGCTGAGTACTCACAAAGCATTCTGGAAGCAAAGGCTGGACAGTGCATGGTCCCCTGAGCACCTCAGCATCAAGCCAGTGCCAGGACTAGTAGCCCTCCCACTCCATTCTTCCCAAGGCCTTCCCAAGGCCGGTCTGGCCCAAACTCTAGGTTTTAAATATAAATAAATAAAACACAGAAAGCAGGAAACCGTTTAAAACAACACTTCACTTCACTTCTCTTCCCATTGTTCATCGATTTGCTCGAGTGGGCAACAGTTCCATACATCTTGTGCCTTCCGGTAGCCCAAGGGCATCTGCTCGCCCAGGAACACAAAGAGCTTCAAACCATTCAGTCAAGTCATGGGAATGAGGTCTATAATTGTTACTGGGTTTTGGCATATCAAATTCGACATGGGTAGCTTGCCGAGGCTCTGCCATGCAGGTGGCACACTCTCAGTAGTAGGCTCTCATATGCTGCATTGGGGAACAAGAGGTGGGCACGGAGGGGACACTCCCAGCAGTGCTGAGACCATATAATGCCAGGAATCAAACCCAGGCCTCCTGCATGCCAAACTGACACTCGGTCCTTTGAGACATCAACGGGGCATCTGCCAATTTTATTTTATTTTTTGTTTTTATCAGGGTTCACACCCAATGGGGCTCAGGACTTACTCTTGGCTCTGCACTCAGGGATCACTGCTGGGGGCTCAGGCACCATATGGGGTGCTAGGGATCGAACCCAAGCCTGCCACATGCAAGGCAGGAGTTCTCTCCATTATATTATTACTCTGGCCCCTGTAAATTTTAAAATCACACTTGCCAATGCATTTGATGGTGAAATGTTTTCTTTCCAATGACTCAATATTCAAAGTAGTGCTCAGAAACCCACTGCTGGTTAGAAACAAATGGGCTCAAATACAAAATTTCTTCCTCACTTACTCATCATCGAGTCCCATAGTCTTCCTCACAAAAACCGCAGATTCATCCAAGAGCTGGAAAATTTGCCCAGCCTAGTAAGTCAGGGGCCAAATCTCTTTTCTCCTGGCCAGGGCTCAATCATTCACGAGCTCTGCACTGGCTGCCTCTCAGCAGTTTTGTGCACATTTCTTCACTCTGTTTTTCAAACATGAGTATCATTCCACAAAAATCTTGTATTACACATTCCTGCTGACATTCCCGGGTACAAGGCAATCGCCAATGCCGTCAAGCTCTGCTGGCATTCAATGTTTCAAGAATTTCAGTCTACTGCACCCTCACCCTTGGTTTCCTTGTAACTCTTATGTTTCAGCAGATCATTTCTCTGTCCAGAGAGATCGTACAGGACCTAAGTGGCTGCTTGCATGCAGCCAGCCCTGTTTGGATTCACAGCCAGGCCTGGGGTGATCCCTGAGTACCCTGGGTGTGTCTCCCCCTTCTCTCCCTAAAAAGACCCTTTTTCCATAGCAGTATACAGCTCTGCTTTTCATACTTTCACTTCATCACTTGTATCTTGTATCACTTGTCTTTCCGTTGTTCATCGATTTGTTTGAGCGGGTACCAGTAACATCTCCATACGTCCTGTCACATGCTAGTATAGCCCAAGGGCATCTGCTCACTCCAGGAACACGAAGAACCTCAAACCATTCCTTCAGGTCATGGGAATGAGTCTATAATTGTCACTACATATCACGACATATCACCAAATTTCTTTCACTACATATCACCAAATTTCTACAGGGACCAAGAAAAACAAAAACACAACCTTATCAGGCATTGTAACCCTGGGGTCTGTTTTTTTTTCTTTGGGAAGTGAACAGCAAAGAAATAAATAAATGAGGAGAGTTAAACACAAGGAGAAAGAGAAACCAGAGATGCCTCATATGGGGAAAACCCTGATCATGTCTATTCGGACCTTCAAGCTTCGTTGTGGTAAAGCTCTTTAGAGTTGCTTTTGGACAGACGAGAACACAGCCGCTGGCTTCATGAAATAACAGGCCAGGGAACCTCCCACAGAGTCACGCCCCTCAGACTCAACCCACTGATAACAAGCACTGTCACCAACCATATGATCTTGAAGATACACTAAAGCTTTTTTTTCCTTGGTCTTTGTCTTTGTTTAGGGATCTTTCTGGCAGCGCTGGGAGTCACCAGGACCCTGCCCATGGTGCAAGGAAGGGTAGGTAGTGCTGAGCAATCAAAGCTAGGGCACAGTGCATGTCATACATACTCCGACCCCCTAACTTACCTTCCCAGACCCAAAACTTAAAGCTCGGAATGTACCGCGCACGCCAATAGAATAGAATATTTCTGAGAGGACATGACATCAGCAAAGATCTGTGATGCACATTTCAGACAACAGAACCTGGTTGTTATTCTGACTGAGCCCAAAGTTCAGCTCAGATTATTTTTTGACAATTTTGGGGGCGTTGAGGGTTTGAGGTGGGGACTATACCTTGTTTGGGAAAGTAGGTAACCCCAGAGGTGTTCAAGGTCCGTACTTCCTACATGCCTAGCACTCAGCCTCTTGAGCTATCATCTCTCTGACCCATCTCTAGGATTCTTCATCTCAGCAAACTCACCTCTGACTGCTCCCAAACCCCAGCCTACTGTATGAAGCCATGTGCATTTCTTAGCTTGTGGGTCTTGCTGAGGCAGTTCAAGGAAAAGCCATCCTTTATTTTCTCATGTAAATAATTGCTTCAGCCAAGATCAGAATCTTTAAACCAGAGATTGACTACCCAATCCTCCTCCCCACTGCCACCATTACTCTTTCCATTTGGAGTTTGAAATACACAAGGAGCACATGAAAACATTCTCTAGAGAAACATTCAAGCAATAAGCCATCACTCTTCCTACACAGGGTAATAGAATCTAATAGAACATTTTCTAGCCCTTCTTTGGAGAAAGTGTATTCCAGATGGCAACCAAATACCGATGTCAGGAATGTGTTCAGCAGCGGAAGGCCTGAGAAGTGCAGACATTCCCTTGGTGCATTAGCCTGGGGTCACCCCAATCAAACATCCACACTTAGCTGCTGGCATGAAAGAAGAAGCTTTGTGTCTCAAGACAGAGGACTGAGGCACTTCAAGACGTGTGCCTAGAACATTACATTTCCCTGCTGCGCTTTCATTACACCTTCTAGAAATGAACATGCATGCTCATCTCCAGGCACATTAACATCTCTCAGTATCCCTGGTGTCTGGTCCATGTCTAGTATAAACAAAAGCAGTTAAAAGAAGGGGAAGTAAAAGGTTCCTTAAGCCATGGATTGTGTACATGGGACTAGTCCTCATACCCTAGCGTGGCTCACTGACCCCTAGAGCAGGCTCCTTTACTACTTCCACTGTTAGACTACTCAGGCACCCACACACAGCTCCGGGAAATCAAGCCACGTAATGGAGCGAAAAACAGGTCATGTTCAGAATCGGGATTCTGTAGAAGAGAACATCTCATGGTAGCAAGTGCACTCCACACTCAGTGATGCTTTAGTATGTGGAATCCAGGTCACATACCCTGACACAAGCTGCAAGGAAGGCTGAAAACCTGCCCAGGCAGACTGCCTCTTTCAGGACACAGAGTGAGCAAGGCCCAGACCTAGAAAGGGGGTTTCCCAGAGCAAACAACTAAAAACAGCATGCAAGAGCGTGGCCTAAGCCATCAACCACAACTCAACTAGGGTGGTTTTTATTTTCTGTGGTTCAACCCAAACACTGCATTTTCTGCCAACCTGACCAGGAAAAGGTGTTAATCGTTGTCAATATTTGCTAAACCTGGGCTTCTGTTTGTTTACTTTCATCTTCAGTTTTCCCTTCTATCTTTTATGCTACATTTTTATGCCTGGCTTGGAAATGTTTCAATATTTTATATGCTCTTAGTTTGGTTGAAGGAATAGCAATATCCACACTCAGGAGACTCATCCATTGCATGTTTACAAAGCATGTTTATGTCTAATTTTAAAAGACAAAGCAAACCAGGCAACCCCAATGTTCTAACAATGTCTCAGCAGCAAATGGAATCTGTCAGACATAAAGCAAGACCTTCTTCTCTCATTGAATTGACTGTAAGACAAATGAGTATCTTAGCTGTCCAAAGTCAGGGGTAAAAAGTTCTATGTGGACTAAAGATTATAAATAAAGGCAAGGAAAGGGTTGTATTTGCAGTGAGAAAATCATTCAACATCTCTTTCACTTTTATGATCACCAAAATCATAGGTAACATGGTATGCTGGACTGTGTCTGAAATTTCTACCTCAAAGATTTCTTCTAGTTAATAAGGCCAATCTATTACTAATTTGGATGAACAAATACTAACTGATGAGCTAAGTAAGAAAGGCAAATATGAGACTCAAACCCTGAATGCTGGAGATGACTCTTCCAAAATCCTTTATAAAAAGTCAGTAATTACACAAAAATATTTCTAGTTAATTACAAAAAAATTCACTGGGCCTTTAAATCACTCTTTCATTCCCTATTACAGCTTTTAATTCTTCCCTGGAACTAGTCTAAGTTCCATTAGCTCTTCTAGCTACTTAAAAAATAAAAATTATTATCATGTACTGGCCACAGCAGGCCTCTTTGGAAAAGGTATAGGACTTTCTGCTTATGTGAAGTCATGTTAATTTCAAAAAGGAAGGTTTATGACAAATCAAAGTAAAACTGAAAGGTCAAAGAAATAGCACAGCGGGTAGGAATGTGCTTTGCACACCACCAACCCAGGCTTGCTCCCCATATGGAGCCCTTAGCACCATCAAGAGTGAATCCTATGCAGAGCCAGAAGCCCTAAGCACTGCCACGTGTAGACCCAAAACAAAAACAATAAATAATACCAAGACTTGTGGGGATGAGGTTTGAAACCTAAAGGTCAAAAGTTCACTTGTGTACATCTGCCAAAAATGATTTTCTGGAGCGGAACAAGGCTTGACATAGAAGGTGACACCTCTTTATCAACTCTCAGAACTCCAGGGTATGTCATTAGCACCCAATTAGTTATTAATAACTTAATATTCACACATCTGCTGGGACTCTGTAGGTGCACAGTATAATTTAAATGTGATTGCGATCATATTGCATCTAGGGTAGGTGCAGTGCACATAATAGACGTGCTTCTTCAGAGCCCTTTTGTAGGTGAAATGGTCAACTAAGAAAAAAAAATGTTGTCCGGGGGCCGGCGATAGCACAGCAGGTAGGGAATTTGCCTTGCACAGGGGCCCACCTGAGTTCGATCCCGGCATCCCACATGGTCCCCGAGCACCGCCAGGAATAATTCCTGAGTGAAGAGCCAGGAGCAACCCCTGAGCATTGCCAGGTGTGACCCAAAAAGCAAAGAAAAAGAAAATGTTCTAATTGATCCAGGAGAGTTAAACTATTACACAAATCAAACTGACAAATGTTAATAAGAACTTGCTGACTACTATTTGGAATCACTGTCACTTGTCACTTGTCTTCCCGTTGATCATTGATTTGCTTGAGCGGGCACCAGTAAGATCACCATACATCCTGTCACATGCTCATGTAGTCCAAGGGCATCTGCTAGCTCCAGGAACATAAAGAGCCTCAAACCATTCCATTAGGTCATGGGAATGAGGTCTGTAATTGTTACTGGTTTTTGGCATATCAAACACGACACAGGTAGCTTGCCAGCCAGGCTCTGCCATACCGGTGGAATACTCTTGTAGTCACCTCTAATCTCAAGCATTTATTGAAGAACTGGGCTTACAATCAGCTCTTCCACTGGGTGGAGCTCTGACGAATAAGGAGTGCGGATGTGGAAAATGGAGGCCCTCAATGTGTGGGGATTCTCTGGCTTCTTGCAAGGCTCTGCTGGGGTGGTGGGCCAGAGCTACAACTCACCTTCCCTCCCTATGTGCTCTTAGATAAAATGCCTTATGTTTCCTAAAAATGCAGAATATAACTTATTTATAAATGCCAGTCATTGCTCTAGTCACCTATAATGCATCTATTTATTATTTCATTATTTACTCCTTACCAGTAAATGGGTTTACACAAGGCAGGGGAGGTGGGTGAGGGGTGTCCCTTTGGCTGCATTCACAGAGAGAGGACTGTTGGAAACCTTGTTCTCATCATTAACATTAATTTCTGATGGATTACTTCATTTTTATATTGTAGTTTTTTTTGTTTTGGAAGATTTTTTATAGGGAACACTCTACACACCATGCCTGGCCCTGAAGCAGGCAAGGCAGTGCTGTTTAGCCTGGTATTATCTGGGGCCATCCGGACTACATCTGGCAGGGATTAGGAGCCGATTTGTAATGGGGATCAAATGGGGGGACTGACATACGCTAGTCATATACTCCATCACTTGAATTTATCTCTCCAATGACCTAACGATGCTCATTTACAAATTAGGACTAACATTTCTACTGCCAAAGACATAAAATCTCTCCACCCGTACCCTGACGTTCCACAGCCACAAAGCAACATCGCACTGTGATTACTGAGACTCTCTCACCAAGAGATGTGGAATGGATGAGCTCAGATGGAAACTCATCAATTTCATGTCGGTCCTTTCCAAGAGAGGCCAGTCTCCCACTACTGGACTAAGGGAAAGAAAAAACACAGGACAGAGAGGGGAGGTGCAGAAGCCACCCTAGGAACACAAAATCTCTTTTGAGGAGGTTTTTAAACAACCCTAGTAGGTGCTGCACCAAGCTACCCAACCGGAAGCGTCGGAAAACCCTGATGCACTGTGTGCTTTTTCCACACCTGCATGGGATGCCAGCACTGAGGAGCCATTTCCTTGCTGTTTATTTCATTTCTATTGTGCCTTGCTTAAAAGGAGATTCTACTTTCAGACTAATAAATGTCAAACCAGTCAGTGAGACTTATTTTTTCCTTAGCTTGATGAGAATGTTGAATATTCATTTTATTTCATAGACACTATTCAGCCACACCTAAACAATAAAGAAAGTATATTCCTTGCCAAGCTCCAGTAAGAAAACTGCCTCTTTGGAAGGTCAAGGGAACAACAAGCAGTTGTATAAACATTTGTGGGCATGCAGACAAGTTTACAAAGCACAAAGGACATTGAAAATAGAAGATTGGCTTCAAAAGCTTACTATTCTGGAAAGAAAAAAAAAAACTAAGATCATTCAAAGAAAACTAAGAAATTCCTAAGTAAAGCGTGCAAGTGAAACTATCCAAACCCTGTGATGAATACTATCCTTAGTATTTCTGAAGAATTTAGTTAAGAAAAGAAAGCTATGTGTTCAGATTTAATTAGGAGGATTTTCATCAGAGTACTCATAATAGGCAAAGGTGTAAACCTCATTTATTTACAATAAGTAATCAGTGCTACAAAGGCACAGTACAAGCATTAAATCAAGCACTTATGGACAGTAGAAACTAAAGGTAGTTAATGAATATGTAATGGTCTTAGGAAAACAAAATACAGTTTAATGAAGATATTAGAGCACAACAGTATTCACTTTCATTAAGGAAAACAATGTTTACACACACACACACACACACGCAAACAAACACACACAAATGCCAAGATACACAGACTGACTAAAAGTATAGTCCAGGGGAACAGGAGCATACTGCCTGATAGTGTCTAGAGCTTAAGCAACACTTTTGGAGATTCTTCACCTGCCAATGTAGATATGATTTAAGAGCGTCAGTGCTTAGCCCAGTGGGGTGAGATCTGCGCAGGGTGGGCGTAAAAAGCAAACAGTGCCAGGGATCAGAGTCAAAGCCCTGCGCACATCATGCATGTCGGCCAGCCGCTTGAGCTGTCTCCCTGGACCCCAAATGAATTCTTTCCTTCTCTAATTCTTACAAAGAACATATGTAGCTTCTATAATAGATGAAGTTTTATTGCTCAGGTGGGGAGCACGTTCCATAGAGCTCAGCAGTTACTCTGGCTCTGTGCTCAGGGAGCACTCCTGGCAGTGCTCAGCAGACACGTGTGCAACACATGGAGTACTAGTGGTCAATCCAGATCAGCTATGTGCAAGCACGCACTGTACCAGATTTTTTCCCACCATCCCCTGGGGGAAAGGTTCTGGGACTACTATATCATGTTTTTAATCTCGAGAAATATTCTGACAAATACTAATATATTCAAGCCCCAGCCTCTGCACACTGTCAAGCTCACATATCTGAACCCATGGCCCATCTTGTTTCAACCTACAATTCCTCTGTGCATATTACAAAGTAAAACCCAATTCTGCAATCTTTATAAATATGGATTTATGGTGACTTATAAATCCAAAGCATGTAAAACAAAAACTTTATTACCACCCCTAAAAAGCTTAAAAATAATTACCTGGGAGCTAGGGAGACTGATTGCTGAAAGGCCTGGAGCAGAGGTTTGCATGCAGATGTCCTGGGTTCAGGCCCAGGCACTTCTGGATATGGACCCTAACAATAAATAAATCCCTTAATACTGTCCCATGTCCAGTCAAAAATCAAATAAAGTCAGCATGAAGACTGGTTGTATCTATTTTCCAATTTTTCATCTAAAATTTTTTCCTTTCCATCTCTTTTGTGTCAACTCTGCAAGTTATTTGCTTTAAAAAATTTCAGATCTGGGCCAGAGCAATAGTACAGAAGGTACGGTGCCTCCCTTACATGCAGCTGGCCAGGGTTTGACCCCCAGGACCCCTTATCATCCTCAGAGCCCGCCAGGAATGATCCCTGAACTCATGGCAGGGTGTGACCCAATACCCTTCACCCCTCACCCATCCCCACAAAAAGAAATCCAGATCTTTGGCCAAGCAAGAACCTGCCTGTGGTGGCCTTTAATGTGTTTTCAAGCCCTCCATAATCTATGTAAATTGGTATCTGGGACACTCAGGCAGTTCAGAATGCTACTGGTTTTGTTTTGGTGGGAGGCTTGGCCACTTTTCAGGAGGTAATGTGTTCGACTTTAGGTGCTCATAAGACCTTGCTGTCATTGCTTTTGTATTATTAATGTTGATGCTCCACACCTAGATCCATCAATCTGCTAGTGGGCTATAAAATGATGCTTTATTTCCACTACTTCATCTTCCTTTTAGCAATGGTAATTTCATAGAGGAATTCTACTACCTAGCTAGGAGATTTAAAAAGTATTGGGAGTGGGGAGCACACCTGGCGGTACTCAGGACTTATTCCTGGCAGTGTGACTGGCAATTTGTTTTTGAGCCACAACCAGCTGACCTCTCTGGGCTTGCTTCTGACTCTGTGCTCAGGCGGTCACTTCTAGAGGTGCTCAGATGACTCAAGTTCAGGGACTGATCTAGAGTTTGCTACATGCAAGGAAAGTGCCTTAACCCCTGTGCTATGGCTCTGGTCACCCAGATGTGCTCAGAGTTTAGTTCTGGATCTGCACTCAGAGATCACTCCTGGCGCTGCTCAGCATATTGGACACCAGGAATGGCAAATGCCTTAAACTTCTGTACTATTGCTCCAGTCCTAAAAGATATTCTAAATCTTACACACACACACACACACACACACACACACACACACACACACACACACGTCTTCACTGAATATAGAACGATCAGAAGCTCTAACCCAAACCCTGTTGTTGCAATGCTGGGCATTGCTCACACATTTAGCTGTGATGCCCGCCATCAGGCTTTGGGGCTCATACGAAGACCAGGAGGCCCCCCTGGGGCTGCACTCCTCTCCTTGTGCTGCTCATACAAGGCTCACCAAGTCACCCTTTCTAGCAAGGGTGCCTGCACATCTTTTTCATTTTCTAGTTGGTGCTCACTAGGGACACACCTGCCACTGCATGCACCTGGCCAAGGCAAGAGCACGTAACTCCTGCGGCACTAGAAACTGCTGACAGCAAAGCTGCCAGACTCAGAGCACCGCCACCACTGTACCCACGCACATGGAGACACCAGATTTGATATCATGTCCTTGCAAATGAGGCATTCGAAGCCCCCACAGCTACTCCACTAGGCCCATACCTCATTATTTTGTAATCAAAAGTAGATTGGGGGTGAAGAGTGTAGCAGCTATTGCACTTGCCTTGCACAAGACTGATCTGGATTCAATCCCCAGCACCCTAAATAGTCTCCCAAGTCCACCAGAAATAATCTGAGTGCACAGCTTGGAGCAAGCCCTGAGCACTGCCTAGAGTGGCCCTAAAACAAAAACCACCTAGAATTCAAAGAACTCCGCAAAGGACAAGGATTAACATATTGGAAGTTACGTTTACTCAGTACAAAGAGCAACATAGAGAACACGAGTCATCTACAAACTCGGGCTTCTCCTCTCCTGTGACGGCAGCACAACACAGACCTGGTCTGCAGTGGTGGCCTCCGTGGTGGGTCCTGCAAGTTCCATTCGACTCTTGGAACCAGACTCCTCAACTGCTTTCCCAAAGGCTTCAGAGCCCTCTGTTCTGCTTCAGGCACCCCAAGCAGACATCTGTGAACTGAACAGACAATCCCCGGAGGCTAACCAGGAAAGGTCCTCGCATGAGGGCAGCAAGGCAAGAGAACTGACAAACTGCACATGAGAAAAATAGAATCAACAGTCTGAACTCAATTTAATGATGGCTTTCCAAATTGGAAGGCTGATGGGCCTGAGGCGGAGAAGCACATGCCCCACATGGGGTCAGGGTCTGTGGCGGGTGGGCAGCTCTGGTGGTTTTGAAAAATGACCAGAAGAGCAGATTTAATAACATGGGGTCGGCACAGGGGCTTCCGCTTTGGTCCTTTGATTTTTACAAACTAACAATCTAGGCAAGTGGAGAGCAAGAAAACAACTCTGCAGGTAAACCCTGTGGCTGTTCCGCCAGTGACTGTGCCAGATTTGTCTCAGAAGGTTCCAGATGGGGAAGCTGGGCATGACCTCCTTATTGCCAAGCAGGTCTCCTCAGAAAGCATTCATTAGCTAAATGTGCACCAGTCCACAGGAAAGAGACCCAGGCCATTAAATATAAATGCAAAACAAAATTAGGCCCATCCATCCTAAATCTCAGATCTTTGCAGCATTCAAGGTCCGCTTCCTGCTTTTAATTTTTTCTAAAGGCAGAAACAATGAAATTACAGCCAATGAATACTTCTAGATTTGAGCTCCATCCTTTCAAACCAAAAATATGAGTGTGTTGGCTTGTTTTTTGAGGTAGCTATTTCCAGTGTGTGGCTCAAGAGCTGCTCACAGAGGTGTGGGCTGAAGATCAAAGAGGGGGCCTGAGGGGTCCTGCAAAGAAAGTCTGCATGCCAGCCCTTTGGACCATCTTCCAGCCCCTCAAAGATAATAGCTTTTTTCTTAACCTCTGTCAGATTCACAAAATTCCTATAGAAATATTAATGGTCAATTTGGGGGTGAGGGGTAGGAGAAGGTGTGAGGAGTTATGTGGTGGTACAACAGTTGTGCTCAGGTTGTTCAGATATCATCCTGGCACTGTTCAGGGGAGCATATATAGTGTAAGGGTTCAAACTAGGCCCTGACCCTTCTAAACGCAACCACAAGGCCATCTATAGCAGTGCAAATGCAAAGGCTGGGAACTCAGAAACTCTGATTCCTTTTTTTTTAAGTATTTTATTATACCACCATGAGATATACAATTAAAAAGATATACAATAAAAAGTTCATATTTGGGTCTTGGTCATACCCATCTTGGTCCAGCACCCATCCCTCCACCAGTGCCCATCTCCCACCACCAACGCCTCCCCCGGTCCCTTTCTCTCTCTCTCTCTCTCTCTCTCTCTCTCTCTCTCTCTCTCTCTCTCTCTCTCTCTCTCTCTCTCTCTCTCCTCCCTCCTCCTCCCCTCCCATGGATTACAGAACATACATTAAAGGGTTGTCATGTGTATCTAATTCCTCTTTCAAAGCAAAAAATAAAAAGGGTAGCACAGAACAAACAGAAATACATGCTCACAAAAAATTTTAAACTATTAAAATTTGCAATAATAAAAATTATTGCCTAAGAAATTGCACACAATATTAACTGTAATCCACAGCTTTCCATACACATCAACTATAGCCCACTGCTCGCCGATAATGCCTCGTCCTCTTTGCCTCACTGATGGAAAGCACTGCACAGGGATAATTTTCAAGCCTGTGTTCACTAAATCCATATGTGCTCGAGGAAGGGAGAAAGTAGAGATATAAGGAAAAAGGACTTTGATTTATTTCACTAAATACTCTAAAATATTAAACACTTCAGGATCTACTAAATATTCCAGGATATAAAATACCCAGGTAACAAAATACTCCAGGATATAGCCAAAGAGAAAAAAAGGCAGATTCTTCACCATTCCTAAAATATAATTTACTGACCTCCTGTAGCCTGAATTGGTGAAACTTTCCACTACTCTCTCCATAGCTCCACAGGAAAATCTCCAGAGACACAACCCCCATGCTGAAACAGTAAAAGCACCAACAATTCCCAACAACTTCCCTTCTGATCTGCAAATACCTTACCACTCAAAGCAGTACTAGAAGAGAAAAGAAACTCCAAAGGCAGGGATCTTATTTTATTCCAGCTCTACTGTGAAAGTGAAATATCCGTAAGTGGCTAGTAAATAAATCACTGCACTGGCTTTAAAATAAAATAAAACCTAAAAGCCCAAGTCAGCAACACACACACACACACAAAAAAAAAAAAAAAAAAAAAAACCTGGAGCACATACTTTACATGTGGGAGGCCCACATGCTCTCCACCACAAACATGCCAAGAGCAACGCTGAGCACCAAGAGGGAATTAGCCTCAAATTGCCCTGAGTGTGGTCCAGAAACAAACAGCAAAGGAAGAGCTGAAAGCCCATTCCACAGGCTAACTTAAGTTGCATACCAAAACTTAGGCTCTAGGAACCAGAAAGGTAGTGTAAGATTAAGGCTGCTTTGATCTCATCAAGCAGGGCCAGGAGTGACCCCTGATCATATAGCCAGGAGTAAGCCCTGAGCACAGCGGATATGGTCCTAATCAATGGCTCCCACCCCAAGGTTCTGGACCAGGCAGTGCAGATACATGACAGTCACCGGGATTTAAATAAGGACCTTGTTTCCTCCCTGCCCTTCAGCTTCATCTGTTGACTGGGATGATCCTAGCACTCTGCCAAGATTTGGATAAGGATTCACTACGGTGCTGTGTAAAAAGCACTTGGCACAGGATCTGGCTTTTATAAATGTTCAGCAAGTTGTGTTCATAAGAAACAGAATGAGGAATAATGATGATTGAAATCATTCCCATGCACTAGACAGAGAAAGACGATGTTAGTGCTGAAAACAGCCAGGTTTATACACCATGTATTCTGACTTCTTTTATCTGAGGGAAGACAAGACTGTGATAGCTGTTCCCTGTCTACCAACTGCATCAGCTTCATTTCTTCCCTTAAAGTTACCATGAATTTTAATCTTCACATAATCAATCGGGAAGAAAAGCCGTCAATCAAGGGCTATGGGCAGGGCTCTCAGAGGGTAGCAGGTGGGAGGGGAAAAGTCTAGGTGACAGGAGGGTAGTGAGCTCAAAGCAGAAAGTTACTCAGTATCTGAGCAGCATACTCGATAAATACTCAAAGTATCTCACAAACCTACTCTATGCCCAGAATGGACTAGGGTTTTGTTAAAAGTAAAAAGGGAAAATAACTCAACAAGAAGCCAATACATCACCTAGTTCTTAAGACAGGAAAAAGAAGCTCTCAAAAACGAGAAATATTTTTCTGCTAAGCATCCAGCAACCTGCATTTGTGCCTTTGTCACAATCAATCTAACACTGTAGCATATGGCAGTCAGCTCAACAGCATACTCTACCCAAAAAAAGAGAAAAGTTGATGACAGCCTAATGCCAGAATCTATGGCCATCTACCTTGTGTAGTTAAAGCAGAAATGACAAATATTACTTTACATAGCAAATATGATTAAGTTAAGGATTTTTGTTTGGAGACTACACCTGGGGCAGGCTCAGGAGCCACTCCTGGCTCTATGCTCAGGGAGCACCTAGTACCGGGACTGAACCCGGAATGTGTGCATGGAAGTGTGCACTCCAGCCCACTGGCTCTATGTTTTAGGTCTGAGGCTGAGAAAAGTCATTTATCTTAACTATGCAGACAGGTCTATGCATGTAGGTACCAAGTAACCTCATAAGAGTGAGGTTAAGGGAGATATACTGTGTGGAAGAGGGAAACTAGACTATGAAGACAGAGAGAAATACACACCAAGGTACTACCAGGCAACAGAAGTTAAAGAAGCCAAGAACATGTTCTCCAAATAGATTCTCTTTCAGAACCTTCAGAGGAAGCATGGGCCTGATTAATTTTCTGACTCCAGGGTTCCAGAGTGTGAACAATAAAATTCTGAAGTCTCTCAGCTTTGCTTTGATCCCAGAAGACTAATAACCATACCTCACTGCTAAGTATGTATACCCCAGATAAGAAATGCATAGTTATTTCGGCCCTCTTAAGTAGTCCAAGACCAATGTAGATTGAATGATGTAGGTACCAAGTAAGAAGTAGTGTCACAAGTTCACAGTGCGGTCAAAGGCAACTGGAATAAGGCAAGGAAGCAATGAGGTAGCGTACAATTATCAGCACATAAAGAGACCAAGGCTGTCAGCTGGAACTAAGATTGTCTAACACTTCAACTTGATACGTCAAACATTTAAATCGCACAAATTACATAAATGTACTTAATCAAATTTTATTAATGCAATTTTTTCTAATTACTTGAAAAACTTAAAACCTCCAGGTCACAGAATCCAAAGTAAAAAGATTACATTTTTACAACCTCACCCTGAGTTTCAACACCTCTGAAGACAGTAACAGCTCTTGCTTTCTATCATGGACTCATGGAGCAAAAAACAATTACTAGGATATTTTCAAAAGTCCACAAGTTCTATAGATTTCACTTGTAGCAAGAGCCCTAATAATTGTCAGTCAAAGACACTTTTCTGCAATAAAACTTTATCGCACCTTGTATGTGGGAATTATAGACAAGTTATAAATTATGGATTTCAAAAAGAAGTCACAGGGTTTCTACAATACTTTCCCCTTGCAACAGGGGTCCACACACTACTTAAATTTGATTAGCACCATTGTACGGCAGTTCTGACATTTAGCTATGCATAGAGAAAGAAAACTAGATGAGAATGTTAATTTAAATATCTTTAATCTTGAATACAAACTCTTTCGGCATCATTTCCATAACATCTGAAGAGAATTAGCAGGAAGACATATCTCTTCTCTCAGCCTCGCTCCATGAAGCCTCAACAAGCTGTGCTGTACGAAGAGCTGCTCTCAAGAAAACTCGATACCACAACTTTGAAAATAGGGGTTGAAGGCTTGACAAATCTGAAAGACAACAACCACCCCCTTTAAAAATTAATCAGGAGTGCTTTCTTCAAATTATGTTTTTAAAATTCCACCTGACTGAATCAGAGCTCCAAGTGAGAAGTGAAATCCGATTACGATGCAGAGATTACACACAGTTCTCATAACAAGATTATTCCAGTCTGAATAAATAATAATTCACAAACTTGACTGATTAGATGGCAACCCTCATTTATCACCAGCACTAGGTCGCCGAGATCCTCAAAGGGCTAGAATGTATTCCTGTATCGTGTTATCCAGACAGAGACACTGACAGGTCAGTGACGCGACTGACCTGTCAACAGGGCAGGGCCAACAGTCATACTCACACGCGCACGCACTAGTAACCAGTACTGAAGTATCGTCAAGAGGACCATTTCTCCTCCTATGAAATCTACATTTCCAGAGCAGGCTCCAGTGGCAATAAAGCTTCATGTCCTTCGAACAAGGATCCGGTGGGGGGGGTGGGGGAGCGTGTTCTGCTTGGTCTCTTTGGCTCCAGCTTTGGTCTTATGTTTTATTTTTTTCTTTGACTTCTTGGGTCACACCTGGTACTCAGGGGTTACTCCTAGCTCTGCAACCAGAAAGTACTCCTGAAGGTGTTCAAGGGACCATATGGGATGCCAGGAATCGAACCCAGGTCAGCCTGGTACAAAGCAAATGTGCTCTACTATCGCTACAGCCACAAATGACTCCAGCTTTAGCATTAAGAATCAGCAAATTCTTGGGCTTCTATGTTCTCCTGTGAAACAAAGCCTTTACCACTGGGTTCTGTAAACCCATGTATTTCTTCATTTGCTTCTTTCCAAAACCTTGTGAAATATGTGGAAATTAACCATCTTCAATTTAAGCAACTTGCCCAAGGTCATTCATTTAAGAAGCAGCTGAAGAGTCAGAATTCAAATTCTGATCTGTGCTGGAGCCTGAGACAAGTAATCTAACTAGAAATAGGAAACTGGCATAGATAATCCTGTAATACCAGAACATCTTGTTGCTGGCAGCAATAATAGGATATTTTTATAACCTGAGATACTTCAAACTAACATAAACATGTGTTCAGTTCCTAATTATACACAGACTGGTGGCTGGAAAGAAGATGGTCTTGCCTCCTCAGTGATAAGTGTGTGGTAGAGAAATCGCCCAATACAGAGTGGAATTTTAGTCTCTAATTTGGATGAAGACAGGCTACAGGATTTAGCTAAATCTGGCACATTATATAAGACTGGAATGAATAGATCATAAAATGAATCAAAAGATTAAAACATCAAATATCCAGCAAAATGGAGCCATGCTAACATGAGTTTTTTTTTTTTATTTTATTTTTATTTATTGATGCTGGCCTTTTGGGTCACACCAGAGATGCTCAGGGGTTATTCCTGGCTCTGCACTCAGGAATTACTCCCAGTGGTGCTCAGGGACCATCAACATAAGATTTTCACCCTAGAAACTATTTTATTCAGATTACCTAGCAAAGGCCTAGAGTACAGGTACGGGGGACCAAACCATTTAGTAGAAAATCATTCGGTGCAAATATTTCCGTTGGCCTTAATCGTAACAGTTATCAAGTGGAAACTACTCATATGTCCATCAAGTGACAAATGGCTAAACATAATATGCTACAACCTTAAGTGGACTTCCACTTGTCTATAAGAAGGAATAAAGTTTTTATATATGCAGCAACATGGATAAAACTTGAAAGCATTTTGCTAAGTGAAAGAAGCAATCACAAAAGGATACATATTATGTGACTTCATGTCTATGAATTGCGACGAAGGTAGCCTTGTTGTTGACTAAAGCTAAGGAACCTCTGGGGCCGGAGCGATAGTACAGTGGGTAAGACATTTGCCTTGCATGCGGCCAACCTGAGTTCAAATCCCGGCGTCTCATAGGGTCCCCTGAGCATCGCCAGGGAGTAATTCCTGAGCAAAGAGCCAGGAGTAACCCCTGAGCATCGCCCAGTGTGACCCAAAAAAAAAAAAAAATAAGTTAATAAAAAATAAAATAAAAAAGTGAAATAAAAAAAGCTAAGGAAACTCATGAGACTATGAGGAGGTGACTGGTGAAGGGTCTGTGGCTTCTCTGGGAGTCTGGAAATTCTAAAATCAATTGCTAGCTACACAAACAACTGTGGAGCAATTATTAATGTATAAGAATAATGCTTCAGAGGAGTGAACTGTATGATATATGACTGCTACCTTAATAAAGTTGATGCCCCCAAAAGCGGCATCTGAGCATTTAGGCCTGTATGTTTAGAGAAAGTAATATACTACAACTGCTAGAAAAGCTAAACTGAATTTTTTAGATCAGTTCCAAATAAGAACTTAAAACAGGCCGCCAAGATAAAGTTCTGAGATTTTTAGTGTTAAAGATATTCAAACAGGGTCAACATGGTTTTCCTGGTTAAAAAAAAAATCCCTTAGTGTTAATTTCAACTTGGGAGCTGACAGCTCCAAGGAACCATCTCTAAGAGACTAAAAGCGCTGTCATGAGTGGCATTTACATGATTGAAGAAGTCATCGTGAACTAAGAAATGTTTAAGAATACAAAATGTAGAGGCAGGCTGCCTGGAATACATCCATACTCCATCATTTCAAAACTCAGTTGTATTGTGAAATAAAAATCCATCATCTTCATCATCACCAATACTTTATAGTCTAATCAGTAAAAATTTTTAATGTAAATGAGCTCACCCTCTTCATAGACTCTCATTCTACTTTTAGAACATAACATCTCAGTATTTTTAGTTACAAATAACCTATGAACCAAAGTAATAGAATTTTTTTTTTTTTTTGGGTCACGCAGTAATGCTCAGTGGTTACTCCTGACTCTGCTTGGGGGACCATATGCAAGGCAAGTTCCCTCCCTGCTGTACTATCACTCCGGCTCCAGGAATAGAAATTTTTAAACAAAAACTAAGTATCATCCAGTAGCAATTTTAAAGCGGGCAGGAGTTTATTCTAAACAGATATTCTGATAATAAGGAAGTTCACTTTAAACATGTTATTTCTCTATAATAAATAATCAAGCTCTACACTTGATCTTAGCCAAAAGGCTTAGAAGCAATAATCATCAACAGTTCTAAGAATACTATTGTAATACTTTACAAAGGCATAGTATAATGTCAGAATTCTCCCACCAAAAAAAAAAAGTCTCTAATTTTTTAATTTTTAGGAACCTTACTATTGAACTTTAAATTAACACAATACATTATATACTTCCTACTCTTTCCTTAGTCTTATAGTTGACAGAACTATTTTTCACCAATTCAATTTACTGGGTCTCATTTTCACATCAAAAATTAACAGACGTATACAACCAAATCATGCCTGTAGTATGGCTGACAGGCGTTGATGAGCAGAAGTTAAGTCTTTATTACACACTCAGAAAGTCCATATGTGTATTTTACAAGGTTTCAGCTCTCCTTTGAACCTTGTCTACTATAAATACAGGGTTTAGATATATTCTCACTTGCGATCACTTACACCACTGACTATTTGCAGGGCAAAGGAATGCAATCAAACACTAAAGCTTCAAGGAGATTAGAGAACTGCCAAGGTCTGAACTATATCAACAGCTCGAAATCAGCTCATTCAACAGCGCTTTGACAGCATTATACCCACAAACCAAACATGGCATCAGCGTGCGCATCAGACACGGCAGCACATTCCGGCACAGCATTCGAGACTTGGCGGGAAAGATCCCATCATCAGGGCTATTCCCAGCAGACAAGCACAGGCACCTGGCTCACATCCTACCCTGTCACAAAGACTATCCAGGGAGGGAGGGAGCTCGAGAGAGCAGAGGAAAAATCCCAAACCCACACTGACTAGGATCAAAAGAGTCAATGTGTCTTGCAACCTGTTCCTTAAGATGATTCAGAGAGGGGCTGGAGCAGTAGTAAAGTGAGTAGGACCTTTGCCTTGCAGCTACCACAGGTTCCATCCCCAGCACCCACATGGTCCCCGGAGCCTGCCATAAATGATCCCTCAGTGCAGAGGCAGGAATAAGGCCCAAGCATTGCCAGGTGTGGCCCCAAAAAAACTTTTTTTAATGAAGTTTTTTTTTTTTTTTTTTTTTGAGGGTCCCAGAGAGAGAGAGTATAGGGGTTAAGTCAACCCTGATTGGCAGCACCACATATTGTGCTCAGAGAGAGAGAGAGAGAGAGAGAGAGGGGAGAGAGAGAGAGAGAGAGAGAGAGAGAGAGAGAGAGAGGTGAGCCCTGAGCACATAGCCAAGAATAAGCCCTGAGCATCACTGGAGTGTGGCCTCAAAACAAAACATTCTTTTTTTTTAGGAAAGAGAGACAGAGAGAGAGAGAGCATAGTTTGAAAGTATTGTTTCTACAAGAAAATCATTTGACAAATTCCAACACAGCTCATAAAAAAAGTCAACAAGCGGAATGAAAAAATCAAAATGATAAATGGCATTTGTGGAAAAACCCACAGCAAATATCATATTCAATGTTAAAGTACACTTCCCCCATTTTTATTCTGGAGGTCACTTTTACCTACTTCTATTTTAAAGTCTCTAGTCAGGGCAATTAGATAAGAAAAGAAATTTTAAGTGGCCAGGGAGATAGCTGAAAGGCGAGACCACAAGGGTTACATACGTAAGACCTAGAATACGATCACCGACCCCATAGAACATCCAGAGCTGGACATAACCCTGTTGACCTCAAGCACCTCCAGTCCCAGTACTCAAGTGTGAGACCACACATGCAGAGTACAACTTGGGGGCCCAGGTGAGGGGAAAGGAGGTGAGAAGAAGGAAGGAAAAGGTATTAATCTCTTAATTAAAAAAAAAGCTGGGGCCAGAGCGATAGTCCAGTGGGGCGGTTGCCTTGCACGTGGCCGACCCCGGTTCAATCCCTGGCATTCCATGTGTTTCCCCAAGCACTGCCAGGAGTAATGGAGTAATTCCTGCGTGTAGAATCAGGAGTAACCTCTGAGCATCCCCAGGTGTGACCCCTCCAAAAAAAAAAAAAACTATATTTGCAGGCGACATGATTCTGTATACAGGAAATTCTTTAAAATAGACACACATGATTTATCCCTAATAAATTCCAACTGTCCACCCATAGGCTGGAAGTTACACAGCAATACAATGTGATATTTCTCTGGTTCTTGGTGGAATAAAATGATCAGCAGCATTCAAACATGCTTCAGGAAGCATCATGTAGCTCTGGGTGTTGCCTGCCTCCCTGAGCCAACACTGAATAAAACTCAACCACATCCTGACTTTCAATGTGACCAGTTGATATACTTAAAAGCTTTTTGCAAACTAAATTTGTTGCTTAAACATACAGCAAAATTATCATCATCCTTACAGAGGCCATCCCTAAGACCCTTTAAAACAGAAGTAGTTTCTTTATAAGCAGGAACATTTTCTCTATTTACATGAACACTTATCACTTGTTAACCCAGCATAGTAAGCATTATCTATGTGTTTTATTATTTATCCTACACATCAGATTGACTCAGATCTCATCATTACTGGAATCATCATTTCCTATCACTACTTCTATTGTCCTCACATTAGACTAGAATTGGAGAACCTGTGCCACTGTATTGCATCTCGGTCATTTACATACTCATCTTTATCACTAGGCTATAAATTCCTTGAAGAAGTTTCCGTATCTATTCACATCTACACCTTCAGTGACTGCATCACTGAAAACCATGGGGAGCTTTTCACATGTTAGCAATTCCCCTTTCTCTACTGATCAAGAAACAGTCTCCTCAAAGAGTGAAATAAACACTCAAGAGTATTTTAGTTATTTACCAAAAAAAAAAAGATTCAAAAGCCTTTGGCAACATTTTTTGTACACAAAATATGTAATTTGAGGGAAATAATAAACTCATTTAACAAATCTGGGGAGGATCTTTCATCTGGCAAATAATTGGAAGCCATTCATCTATTCATTTGTACTGGACAAATTCAAAGTTGTAAGACTACAATCATTAGCTTTGATTCCTCTATCCCAGTAACAGTTCCTGCCTCTAATAAAGGGAGGATATTAATTTTAGTTCATCTTAAAGAAGTGCTATCTTCGTACTTGACAATTATTAGAGCACTTAGGGGAAAGGATGCTTATATTTCTTCCCATCGTTGTTGTCAAAAGAAACTGAGATGATAAATATTTTGAACCATGCCAAACCACAACCACACTGCAAAGAATGTCAACTGAACTGGAAAATTCCTTCAGCTTAGCTGTTTTTAAAAATGATCCCCGAAAAGGCTCTCCGAAGAAAGACAGTAACTTTTTATTCTGATTGGGGTGGACAACAGAACAAAACATTTTTTGATCCGGAAGAAAACTACTATTAATAGAGAAGCAGAGAATCCTGATGAATCAGGTTTGCATAGGTTGGTACTAAGGAAAGCACTGAAGGCTCCACTGTGCTATTCTTCGTGGCTTTCCAAAGTCACACAGGGCAAAAGACTGCCAGAATACTGGAATTTGTTGATACCGAGTTAGTCCAAGTAAACTACTTCAGAAATGAGGTTCACAGCAAGCTCTCTAAATAAAAGCTGATCTCAAATCTTCTCTGGTCGGGGCCAGAGCAACTGTACAGTGGGGAAGGCATTTTATAAGCCAAGGACCAGGGTTTGATCACCGGCATCCCATATGGTCCCCTGAGCACTGCACTGTCAGGAGTAATTCCTGAGTGCAGAGCCAGGAGTAACAACCCCTGAGCATAGCCGGGTGTGACCCAAAGAGCAAATAAATAAGGCTTTCAAAAAAACAATATTTCATGGTCAATAACTATATTTAAAAAAAAGATTCCAGGGGCCCGGGTGATAGCACAAGGGTAGGGTGTTTGCCTTGCATGCAGCCAACCCGGGTTCGATCCCCAGCATCCCATATGGTCTCCCATGCACTGCCAGGGGAATTCCTGAGCCTAGAGAGCCAGGAATAACTCCTGAGCATCACTGGGTGTGACCAAAAAAAAAAAAAAAAAAGATTCCAAATAAGGTGCAGGAAGCAAGTCTGGGTCCCCCCCACCCACCGCCCACTCCAACACTTGACTTACTAACAATAAGACATCTTTCACTTGAAAGATCACATCAAGTAAGGAGTGGTAGCACAGGAGTTAAGGTACACCTTACTTGCAGCCAACCAGTCTAGATAACCCAGCACTGCATGGTCCCTGAGCACCACCCAGAGTGACCCAAGTAATATGCCTGGAATGGCACCCATGCACCACCGGGTGTGATCTAAGAATCCCGCCTTATGAAGAAATAAATTAATAAAAAGCACATATCCAATTGACCAATCCTGCTATCCTATGACCAAGAAACATTTTTCAATGCGTGCCCAGCCCAGCAGCTCAAAGATCTGAAGCACGTGGGACTGAACCCATTGAAAATGCTCCAGTCTACCGCCCAGGGTGGTCTAAAGACATGAGAAGGAAAAGAAGAAACGCACATCTAGTCTGAGCCCAGGGCCAAAGGACGATGGGCATATTATCACTGGCCAAGGAATTACTCCAAGCTCATTACTTGAAATCTATATTCTCTATTCATCTGTTTTCAAACAGTGTTTCTATGTTGGTATTCCTGCTTTGGCCTCTCCTAACCATCCTTATGCAAAAGTCCTTGAAAGGGCCAGGTGGCAGGGCTGAAGCTGAGTACAGCCGCTACCGAGGTTAACCAACAAACTCTCTAGGAGATCAAAAGGAATCTGCCATTTATTATTACTTCCCAAACCCCACATGCCTTCGGAAGAATCTACACTAAACCTTTACCCTTTTTTATCTCCCTCTTACCTAAGACCACAAAAGCAATATCAGTTGCCAGCTTTAAGAAGATATTGCTTTCCTGAAGGTGCACAGGGCTCATAAAGCTTTGTTCACACAGATCTAGGTATATTACATCACAGAGACCTTTTCAACTTCAAAGTGCAAACAAGTCGCAATATGTGCAAGTTCATGAAGCCACTGTACAGTAACCAAATCTACCACTGTCTGCTCCAACTCTGCTCTCTTTCATCCAGAAATTATTAGAGCTATAGATCTAATTCCTGCAGCCTTAAGGGTTTTGCTAAAGCCTAAAGTGAATAGCTTGAAAGCACAAATGCCCATGTCCTACCAGGTACCCCCTTCCCTACCATGGAATCAATAAGCAGCAATGTCACGGGGGCTGGAGAGAAGGTACAGTGCATAAGGAACTTGCCTTAGACGTGGCCAACCCAAGAGTAATCCCGGACACCCATATGGTCCCTCAAAACCACACCAGGAGTGATCCCTACAAATAGAGCCACGAGTAATTCCTGAGCACCACTGGGTGTGCACCCCACAAACACACACACACCAAGAAAAAGCAGCATCACAAAGAGAAGAGCTTCCAGATGTTGGCACAAGTTTGCTCAGGCTGTTAAATGAAACTGTTTAAAAGACACAAAACACTGAAAAAAGTTGTTCGAGTTCTCCAAGTTTCCTTTCCTTCCTTGTAACAAAGGAGTGACTTTCCCTTGGCAATGGTTTTGTATGGGCAATGTTAGACATTTGTTCTGTCAGTACCTGGCACAGAGTAAGAGTTGGCTCAATACCAGTTACTCTTCCTGCTCTTCCTCACCCTAACTCCAAACGACTGTACCTCAGTCATCTTTCTCCCCCAAATCCAAATCCACCACTACTATGGCTATTACAGTATCAAAAAGGAGAAGACAATGCTTGGAGAAAATGAGGAAGGTGGGCGAGACAAGGAGAAAGGGGAGACAGCTCACAGAATTAGAGAGAACTCCAGGTGGAGCCCGGGTACATGAGCCCCCCAAGCACCGCTAGAAGCAATCCCCAAGCACTGAGGTGGAGTAGACCCCAGTACCAGTACTACTGGATGAGTCACAGGTCAGGGGGCAACAATAAAAGAATGGAAGGGAAGAGGGCTGGAGCAATAGGCACTCTACTTGCATGAAGCCAAACCGGGTTCGACACCAGGCATCCCGCATAGTCCCCTGAAACCTCAGGAATAATTCTTGAGTGTAGAGTCCAGAGTTAACCCTGAGTACCACAGGGTGTGCCCCTGTCCCCCCAAAAAAAGATTGGAATGGGGGGCCCAGAGCAATAGCAATCAGTAGGGCATTTATCTTCGATCCCCAGTATCCTTTATGGCCCCCTGAGCACTACCAGGAGTAATTCCTGAGTGCAGAGTCAGGAGTAACCCCTGAGCATTGCCGGGTGACCCAAACAGCCAAAAAAAAAAAAAAAAAAACTAGAAGGGAGGTAATGAGAGGGAGTAGGAGACATTTATTTTCAAGTTAGAAGAAAAAGCCAAAACAAAATACAGTCCTAACTACCTGGTTCTTCATTGCCTGCACAGCTAGAACACCGGGCATTTGAAAGGGTCCCTGTAAGCAGAAAAGGAATTGCAGAAAACTATCTGTGACCCCCCAATAAAAATCTTTGAAACTATCCCATTTTAACCTGGTCTCCTTCCCGGCAATGTCTGGTCAAAGGGCAGAAATATTTTCCTTTGACTCCATCTACACTGAAACAAAAAAAACATGAAACCTCACCTCAACAGACCTGAATAAACTCAGGACAAAAAAAAAATTTATTCATTTCCCCCAAGTTCTCCAACTCGATTCTTTCATACTTTAAACTCCTTTTAATGACTTTCCTCTGCATTCAGCAAATAAAGAATCCTCCCATTGATAATTAAACACCTGCTAAATCTTATGAAGGCATTCTAGACATTTTTTTTCTTTTGAAGGAAAGTCTGTTGAATAAAACATCCCCTGTATTTCAGAGTGATGAGTTCAAATAAAGGAAAATGGACCATTAAATGCAGCCTGTCAATTCTTTGGGGTTGTGTTACTACATTAAATGATTATATATTAAAATAGTTACACCCCCACAAAGTTAAAAAGTAGGTCTCATAGAGTGAGTAGTTATCATGAAGACTGGAATTCACTATCATCTTTTAATTTCCAGTTAAAGAAATGTCAAGCATTTAAAAAAAATAAAAGGAGGGGCCTGAAAGAACCGAGGCTGACGAATTTTGATAGTGAGCACAATGGCCCCCTGCAAGCAGTACTGGTTATGCGGCCCCTTAAGCACCACTCGGTAGAGTCATCAAGGTCCAGGAGCATCACCAGATGCAGCCTTGGATGCTCAAAAAAGCACCTTGGGTGGCCCAAGTCGTCTCTGGCATCCTGGGTTTAAGCAACATCACATCCTCACCTCCTGGGGTACCTGTACTGAACCACACCAGACTATTGGGCAATGAGAGAGCACTAGGGTCTGTGCTCACCATTTAGGCGGTAGCTCCCAAAATAGAAGGAAAACATTAGAACCCTCACATGTCTATCTTGGACCCTCAACAATTACCACATATGGAAAACTTACTGTCCTCATACCCACTCCCTATTGTAAATGGATAAACAAGATAAATCCCAGAAATTACTCCCCCTCCCACCAACTAATTTAGCATCTACCACTAAAGGATGAAAACTCTTTAAAAACTTAATTCTAATACAACTATCTGGTCTATGCCTAAAAAGTAACATCAATGTCATAAATCAGATAACATCCAGCATTCAAATTTCTCCATCTCTAAACCAAAGAGAAGATGTTCAACATTGATTTCAAATCAGGATCCAAAGTCCATGTGTTACATTTTGTGGACATGTCCCTTTAATCTCTTTTAATCCAAAAGGTTCTTCTCTGCTCTTTAAACTACTCAATATATTTGTTAAATAAAAGAGGTCAATGAAACATAGGATTCGCCTTCATTCTGGGTTTTGTTGATGGCATCCTGGACCAGGCACTGCATTTTACTCTTTCCCTGAATTTGTAATGGGAGGCTTAGATGATGAGAATGATAATTCTTTTTCCTAAGATTACATGAGAGGGAGGAGATGGGTCAAGAAGTTAAGCCGGATGACAATCTAGTGATTTATCAACCAGACTGAGTCTGGTTGAGATAAGCCCCCCCATCTCACCCATGTGCTCCTGGGGGGCCAGGCACATGCGGAGTGAAAGAGCAACTACCTTCCCTGCTAGCTGAAGGTGAAGAAATTGGTCAACCCAAAGAGAATGAACCTCAATGTCATGCGCCTCCTACCTCCCATGTAGAGTCCCCAGTTTCTCAATACACGGAAGTTTGGAGCACAACACTGTATACTGAAGACCACATTCGAGTCACCCACACATTCCTCATTCTGAAGACTCTCACCTCGATGTGTTATGCTAAATAAAAATTGAAATTCAGGCCATAAAATCCCCCCATTAATGGTACAGCAGCCGGCAAATACAGATTTAAGCAATAAGCAATTTCTATTCTCACTGCTAAGGGAGGGGGAGGAAAAGCCTTTCTCTCGTTCTGCTGTCAGGATGGCCGATTAGAGAATAGGAAAATGCATTTTTAGTTGTACAAAAAGCTTTAACGGGAAACAGGCCACCACAAACTAATTCATCTATGAAGCAATAAGGGATGTCATCAGTTTTACCTTACACTTAAGACACATTCTTGATTCCCATTCAACTGCATTTCAATTATTACTTCTATTTGAAGACAAGCCCCTACAAACACATAATGTCACCTAAAAGTGATCATTAAAAGAAAAAAATTCTGTAGGGACAGGGAAGTTATTTATTTAACGCATAAACTACTCTGCTTAACTCAAAAAATAAGTCTCAAAGCTTGAATATTTTACAAAGAAAAAGAAAACAGCTATAAGAACACAGAGTTGATTTTTTCCCCCAGATTTAAATACAGTTGAAGAAATTCTTCAATGATAGAAACCTTTAGCATTTTTACACTTTTACACAGGAGATATAATTTAAGCAAGTCCCACCCAAATCATCTTATTTTTAGCTTCAAGCTAAAAATACTTGGAAGTATTGTTCCAGATACTTTAAATACCCTGAGACATTCTGGCTGGGGCTCACCACACGACGGCACCTGGGTATACTGTCACGTGATCTATGTAGGTCACACACAGCCTATAATGTATGTGACTGTGACCATATGTATACTGTCCTCAAAGAATTCCCAGGACTGTGGCATCACATACAGTGGTCTCTGTACTGCTCGACCACCGGCTTGCAAACTACCCCAGGGGGATACCAGCTCCAACAGTGCCATAGAAGCTAATCCTCAGTCTTTTTTTTCTTCTTTTTGGGCCACACCCAGCAATGCTCAGGGGTTTCTCCTGGCTCTGCACTCAGGATTACTCCTGGCAGTGCTCGGGGACCATATGGGATGCCGGAGATCGAACCCCGGAACATCGAATGCCGGCCACGTGTAAGGCAAACACCCTACCCACTGAACTATTGCTCCGGCCCTAAACCTCAAGTCTTAACACCATGATAAACGGCCCTTCATAGGGATAGGACCAGATGCAGACCAGCTGCTTATTCTAGACTCTAGAAATTAAAATTGGAAGTCATTTGCAAAACATTTTCAGGAGAAGAGGGGAGGCATTTTTCAAAATGACAAGTTTGATATATGATAGAGCTCTGATACCCAGAAAAGAGTAAAACTAACACCTCACTGAGTTGGGCTAGAGTGATAGCACAGTGGGTAGGGCGTTTGCCTTGCACACAGCCGACCCGGGTTCAATCCCGGCATCCCCCAAGCACTGCCAGGAGTAATTCCCCAAGCAGAGCAAGGAATAACCCAAGTGTCACCGGGTGTGACCCGAAAAAAAAAAAAACCTCACTGATAATATGCAACATACAGAATTATTATAGGTTAAATTATGACACCCTAAAAGAATAAAACTTGGAATATCAGGATAGGGGAGGTGACACAAAGGGCTAAAGTGCTTATTTCACATGTAGGAGCCCTAGTTTTGACACCCAGTGACAAATGGAACCGGAAACACCTCTGGGGAGCAATTCCCAACCACCAGGCCAGGAGTAGTTTCCCAGTTTGAGAGAGGAGTAGTCAAAAGGTTGGAGTCCTAACCCTGACTACCTCAGAATGTGACTTTAGGGGTCTTTTTTTTTTTTGGTGGGTGGGGTCGGGTATTGAGCCATGCCCAGCAGTGCTCAGAGGCTACTCCTAGGATCTTTGCTCAGAGATCACTCCTGGTGGTGCTCATGGGACTGTTTATGGTTCCAGGGATGGAACTGGAGTCAAGTGCACACAAGGCAGGGATCTAAACCCTGTACTGTCTCTCTGGTCCCCAAAGACAGAGTCTTTAAACAGATAATTAAGCTAAAATAAAGTGGGACCTTAATTCATTATAACTGATGACCTTAAAGGAGGAATCTTGGATACATGAACCTGTGAAAAGGGGATTATAAGGACATAGAGTAAAGATGAACATTCACAGGACCTGAAATAAATCCTGTCAGTCCACAGAAATTCTAATCACAGACCTCTCATCTCCAGAATTGCGATATTATATTTCTGCTGTTCAAGCCAATTTATGGTAGTTTGACAGAACAATCACAGGAAATTAATACATGTACCTACATGTGATATGTAACATGTGACAACAGTGGCTAATTTTTAAAATATGTATTAGCTACTAGTCACAGTGGTAAGCAGTTGCAGTCGAATTCCTTTGAATGTCCCCCACAATAATTATTATTATCCTCAATCTGCAGACAAAAGAATCTAAGGTTTGGTAGCATGCATTTCAATGAATTATCAGAGACCTAATTCAAAGGACCTGAACACATAAAGGCTTATTTCTTTCATAAAGTGAGAAACCTGAGAAGAGAGGTCCTCAACAGCTTGACAAGGCCCTACTCTCTGGAATCTCCTTGGTATTTGGGACTTCATGGTTCCAAAATGGCAGCTGTAGCTCCAGACATTATTCTATATTCACACCAGAAACGCCAAAATGTGAAAAATCATGGAGCACATTTCCCATCTGAAAAAACCCTTTTACAAACAGGTTTTACAAACAGGTTGCTGTTTGGGGGCCCTAAACAGCAACTTCTGTTTGTAAATCATCAGTCATTCCTACTTGCATGTAAGTTGAGAAATACATTTTTTTTCAGTGAAGTTCATCATCATACCCCCAAAATGAAAGGCTTTGATTAGGACTTTATCTTAAGCATATCTACCCTAAAGGTTTAGAAAAGTTAGAAAAAAAATGGCCAGGGCCGGAGCGATAGCCCAGCGGGTAGGACATTTGCCTTGCACGTGGCGCCGGCCTGTGCCGGCCTGGGTTCGATCCCCCGCATCCCATATGGTCCCCCCGAGCACTGCCAGGAGTAATTCCTGAGTGCAAAAGCCAGGAGAAACCCCTGAGCATTGCCGGGTGTGACCAAAAAAAAAAAAAAAAAAAAATGCCCAAGCTCTCAGCCATTAAATGGGAAGTCAGGATTCAAATCTTGAATCTTATCTTGATCTCAAGTCCGCATTGGCATCATTGCTATACCAGTCCCTGAGCTAATCTGATAAAGCCTTATATAAAGAGGTGTTCCTCAGTGAAGTGGGGTTGGAGAGGGTTTGGTCTGACCTACTAAGAGTTGCTTCTCCTAAGTTCACTGGCCTCTCCTTTGGGGTTTCAAGGTAAACTGAGAACTCTAAGCACTAGTGTCCAAGAAAAAATACAACAGAACAAGTCTCTGATGTGCTCCCAAACAGTATTTTCTGAACGCTAGAGACTGTGGCAATAAAATTCAAACTTACCCTGCTGACTACTAGCCCCTCAGGTATTTACTTGTTCAAGGTGTATTTATATAACCCTCAAACAGGTGAAGTCTTTCACACGGAGTTCTTTAAGTACAAACAGCAACTGGAGTTTTCTTCCCATCTTCTTTAATAGCTCCTTTCTAATTATAGAAAGCCTATATTTATAGGCATCCACTCTGCTTCACTGTCAATACTTTATCTCTGCTAATTGAAAGAGATTTGCTTTCCCAATAGCACCACTAAGGAACTAAATTCTCTAGCCTGGGGCAAAGGCAATGAAAACTAGTCTGAGCACCCATAGTCCCAGTCACTCCTGAAGAAGCCATCAGGGTTTTCTGGTTTTGTTTTATTTTGTTTGTGGGCCCCAGCCTGCAGTGGTGCCAGCAATCTAACTGGGTCTCTCTCTGGAAGGCCAGGGATACTTTCAGCCCCTCCGAGCCTTCACCCCAATCCTGCCATGCGCGCCTTCAGGAAGGAGGTAAAGCCTTTTCCTGCTCCATCATTGGATCATCAACTCTATGATAGACATCCTGTAATGGGTAATGGATAACCACCAAATATTAACCTCATGATTTCTTGTTCCCATTTCTTCTTATAATCCTCCAGTTTTCTTTTCCGCATCATCCGTGAAGATGCCACATCCTGAACTTTCCTACCAACCGTCCAGCTCTCCCAAGGAGGGATCTGGCTCTCATCATCCCTGCAAATAAGGCTTGCAAAGAACCAACACACTCCACACCAGCTGCCTATGGACTTCCCTTAGTTCTATCTCTTTCCCATCTCGGTTCCATCCCTTTCCAAATTAATTACCCCACTTTCGTTCTGAGAAAAAAAAAGCTAGTTTTAGTCAAAATCTGGCCGAGTCAGTCAAATTTTGTCCTACTGCTAACAGCCATGGAAACCCTTTTCTGTTAGCTGAATGTGAGATACTCTATACCTCCCTATAAACCACCATGCCTCTATTTCTCTCTCTAGCTCTGTCTATCTGTCTGTCTGTCTGTCTGTCCCTCCTCTCTCTCTCTCTCTCTCTCTCTCACATACACACACACACACACACAAACACACACTTTTTATCTGTATTGGCACCACTGTGCTATACCAGTCCCTGAGCTAATCTGGGACTGGTAAATAAACACACCTTATAACCTATAACCTCGCTTCCCTTAGAGTTTATCTTATCTCTTAATTCAAAGGACTACTTTCATAGAGTGTAGTGTGTGTGAGTGAGAGACAGTGTATGTGTAGGTGTGTATATGTGTGTATGTCTGTGTGTACGCACGTGCGTGAACGCTATATGTTTGCATGTTTTGGCCTCACCTGACTGTGAGAAGGGGGCCATGTGAGACAGTGCTCAAGGGACCATTTGTGCTGCCTAGACTCAAACCCGGGCCATGACTGCTGCTGCCCTCTTGGCAAGCACCTTGACCTTTATACTCTCTCTCTGGCCCCACAATGTATGCTTAATGTAAAACAAAGACACGGAAGGGAGAACCGCAGAGGAATAGGAGAGAACCATCTGCAGGTCCTCTGGAAAGAGATCCCTCAAGCTGTCCTTCAGGCTCTGGGGGCCACAGATGACTATTTCCAAGCTTGCAACAAGATTCAGAAACACCATCATCACCAAACCTTTGACATCATCCAACAGCGATGGGACTACTCACCACTCATGGTCCCATTTCCTTTTGCCCCTATGTAAGCCACAAACTCTACTCTGAGAGTAAAGGTTTGTTGGGACAAGCACCTGAATAAACCTATTTTCCTCTTGCACACTCTTGTCTTTGAACTATTGACTTCTGAGTGGCAAACAACTGTACCTTGGTTCGGTGACAGTATTAAGATACACAGTCTAAGATCAGTCTACCTCAGCTGTAGAGGATGACACCTGAAATTCTGGAACAGGACATAACGCATTATTACTTTTGGTAAAAGTAGCAAAATAATCATTTCCCCTTTATCATAGTTAACTAAGGACTCCTTTCTCAAAATTAACATGTGAAAACAAAAGAAATAACTGAGCACTTAATTTGATTTATTGAGACAGTTTGCTAACTAAAATACCCAATATATATTGCTCTTCATTTTTGCTCAGTAATCTATACAACTTGCCTATTAAGGTAAAACTATTACAGAATGAGCAAAACTAGAGAACAGATTCTAAATGCCATGAAAAGTTTCACTTTGCTCAGTTATGGGATTTACAATTATTTGCATAATAAATCAGAGAAAAACACTTTCAGTTGCAAGAGCAAAGTAATTTACAAAATTCATCAGTCCCTGTTATTTAGTAAAATTAGATCTTTACCTGCAGTGTCTAAAAACCCAACAACATCATCTTTCAAATCAAAATGTGTGGCAGGTCCTAAAATATGTACTGCAATCTGTCACTTAAAAAATAATAGCAAAAAAAATTATCATCCAAAGTGATTGGCAATGGAAAACTACATAAGTGTACCAACTTCTGTTCAGCACTAATTACAATTAGCAAACTCTCCTTTCTGAAATTCTTCCAGGTCCCCCTTCCTCATTTACCTTCTCTAAATCAAAAACAAGCCCTCACATTCTACCAGAAGCTGACAACTAAGAATTAGTTCTTTGATGACTCACTCATCATGGTAATAAGGGAAAGAGGTAAGAAAAGGAAACCAACCACAAAATGAAGGGAAAAACGTATTAGGCTCCATCCTTCAGAAACTGAACTAAGTATGGATGGAAAAAAAAAGGCAAAGATCTAAGAATGACCATTTACTGAGCCCAACGAAAATACCACTTGTCATTTGGGAATCTAAGTTCCTAAATGAAATTGAGGAAATTCACATAGGCCAAAAAGAGTGTAGGCTTTCAATAATTCCAAGGACGAGAAGCTCCGAGCAAGCAGCTACATCAGTTACTATAGATAATATAACTTGAAGTAAATAAGTGTCCCCCTGTAATAACATCTGGATCTTGGGATGGCCACTTTGGATTCACCATTCTTAATCCTAAATAGAATCTTAGAGCTCACAATGGTCTCCACATCAGAGACAAGAGAGGATCAGAGGCATTTACCACTTAGCTCACCAATCTGCCTAACCAGAGAGCTATGGAGTTTGCACTAAGAGCTTTGGACTTTGTCATTCATTCAAAAACTATAATTGTTCTAAACTCAAATATTATACTTGCTCAGGGTTGTGGCTCAGGGTTGTGGCTCAGTTACAAATGCAACTTGCCTTGCATTTGTAAGGTCCTGCCTGGGTTTCATTGCCAGTACCTCAATGTTAAAAAAAAAAAAACGAACAAACAAAGCAAAAAGCAAAACACAAATTCCCTATCAATGCTACTTGACCACAGAGAAGAAATTTATTTGAACAACATGTGTCCAGGTTTCCTCTTGTACAAAGAAAAGTGAAAAGGAAGAGAGGGAGGGAGTGAAGCCTTATGTAAGGGAGTGGGGAAGGGGAAAGGGATTAATTACATTAAATCAAAAAGTACACTTCTAAAGCACAGCATCCAGAGGTGAGCTTTGTTTGATTACTTATTTCTATCCTTCACTTTACACCTGGGAGGAAGAACTACTTCTGAAGTTCTAGTATTAATTCAATCCCATCTGCAGCTCCCACTGCAATCATAGTAAAGGCTCAGGATTAAGTCACTTGTTTTAATGAGAGGCCTTCAGTATGGAAGGCAAAGCATTTCCACAATCTGTTACCTGGCACTGCGATTACCTGCGTGCTGCCTAAAGCAGGACTAGTACCAGCACTAAGCAAGCAGGGGTGCATTTGATAAATGCCTGCTGGGCAGAGAGAATATATTTAATCTTCTGCCCTAATGGTTCTAACCTCCTAAATTAAAGTACTAGATTTTGTTGGTTTGTTTCCTATGTGGGGGGGCCCACAGCAGATGACAGTAAAGGGCTACTCCCAGCTCAGTGCTCAGGAATCCATGCAATGTGCCAGGCAACTGAACCCACAATTCCTATACAAACAGCATGCACTCCAGCCCTGTAAGCTACCTCCACAAACACAAGTACTACTGCTTCTTTATTTTATAATTAATGTTATGCTATAAAAGATTATGCATGACTGTTTGTAAAAATACATATATTGGGTATGTACGTGCAAGTTTTAGTGATGCAAAGTGAATGAAGTCACTGATCCACCCTTGTATTCAAAGGGTAACTTGTTAACTTCTAGTACCCTCAACAGCCAAGCAAAATGACATCACCTTGGAACCACTCCATTAGTAGAGGAGAGGAAGTGGGGGGGAAGAAAGAAAGGAAAAACTCTCAAATTTCATTTCACTCTGTCTTTGAAAGGCATTTGATTTCTAGCAAATTCTGTGCACAAACAATGGCTGACCATTACAAATCTGTGGGGCCACCTCATTACGAGTTCATACTGCAACCAAATCCCATTTTCCCTCTGCAAATTCAATTCACATCAATAGCCCCCATATATCACTGGCTACTGCTGTTGGCTGCCTGATTTTGAAACATAAAAATTTTTTTTGAAAGATTACTGCCAACACATAATAGGCAAACTGCAATTTCAATTCCCTACACATGTGCTTGGAGGAGGGGGCTATTCAAGCTACAAAATGTAAATGAAGCCTGTTGTTATCAGCTGTTTATAAGCCCCCTGACATCTCCTCCCTTTATTCTTCCAGTCACGTAAGATGCGGGGGGAGGGGGAACCACCAACATCCAAAGTGCTACCATTCAAGAAAGTCCTTTTATAATTCAAGTCATTCCTAGTTCTCTTAATTTTCTGAGCTCCGTACACAAAATACAACAGAATTAAGCAGTGGTAGCCAAACACAGCCAGTCTTCATTAGGGAGAACCAGTGTGAGAAACAACGCAATCTTGTTTACTGAAATATTTCCATCAGCAATGTTTTGTGATGAGAACTAACATCTGAGGGTGAGATCTCCAACAAAGACGAACTTCCTGGGAAATCTAGCAAATCCAAGTTCATCAACAAAACCACTACCTGGTCGGCTGCAAATTTCTGGTTCTGTCTATAAAAGCACTTAGCTATTACACTGCAGCTTTTCCTCACCTTCATCTTTATTGTTGATTTCTTGCAGAAAGCACAGTCTACTGCATGCAAAATACTATCCTTTCAGTGCTGTAATGGTAGGATGAAATGTGGTACTGTAGATCCATGGTGAATTCATTACCATTTTTACAGTGGGAAGCAAAACGAGGCGTGATGAGTTCATGAGTTCAGTGTTGAATTTCTCAATAGCCTCGATACTGATATTTTCAGTGGGATAATTCCTTTCCAAAAGAGGCTTTCTGGAATAATTATTACCTGTGGAAATCTGAGTCCTATAGGACAGCTAAAAGCCTCCTGCATTGATTTACCAAATGAGAGCACCACCTCCCAGTTCTGACTTTGACGGCTGTTTCCCAATATCACCAAATATTCCTTTGGAACAGGGAGAAGGGTAAAAGTAGCAGCTGTGGAGAAAAAGGTAACTAATATACATCATACTGCATTAACAGGTAGGGTTGTTTGGTATTTTAATGTATATTGTTTCTAAAAAAGAAGGAAGAAACGAATAAATCCATTGTACACCCAAGCAAGCAACTATCATACCCATTAAGCTTTCTGTGCACCACACACATTGCTTGCTAACAGAGGCAGGCTATGACAGGGCAATAATTTTGATCATTAAAACTCTACTAATAGTCACACTTGCTCTTTATAATCAAAAGCACAAGATTTCATTATTGCATTGACACAACAATTCAAAGCAGAACCCCTGTAAAACACCTGCATAGTTTTCCATATTAATGAACAGAAAGTTCAGTGTTGTAGGCCAAAACTTTTGCTTTAATCAACTGCCCAAAAAAGTCTCATTAAAAATGTCTTCAGTCAGGGCAAAAGCAATAGATAGTCCAGAGGGTAAGGCATTTTCCTTGCAAGCAACCAACCGGGTTTGATACCCGGCATCCCATATGGTCCCCTGAGCACCACCAAGAGTAATTCTGGAGTGCAAAGCCAAGAGTAACCTCTGAATATTGCTGGGTATGACCCCAAAAACCCCCCGCAAAAAGAAATTTCTTCAGTCAAGCCTCCCAAATAGAACATGACTACGCCATAACATTTTGTTTAATGGGAATAAAGGTTAAAATTGTGAGGTTTTTTTCCCACCCCTAAGCAGCTATCACTATATTTCTGCAAACCAATAGTAAAAAAAGACAATTTTTATTTAACAGTTAAAGAAACCAGCTTCCAAAAGCTCAATTGCCATCTGCAATTATAATCAGGCCTAATTTAGAACACCCCACCATGTTTTGGTCTTAATTAAAAATGGCACATCCTTGCAGGGAAATGCAGTAAGAATTCACAATTCAATGTTTGCAGGGAAACACACACACATGCGCATGCGCACACACACACACACACTCACTCACGCATACAACCAGACACCAACACTGGATTCTATGTTCCAGGCAAGAGGAGACGAGTTTGTTGATGGACGTGGCTTTATTATAGACTTTGTTTCACTTTCATGTTCTAAATTAGAAGTGCATGTGGATTATGTGAAGACAATTTGCCAGAAATACAAATGGCTTTTTTTAAGCCTCCCATCTTTCATACAGCACATTGCTGATCCTGTATTCCAGCCACTTTATATTTATTTAGTATAAAAGGCACAATGTTTCAGTGTAATACTTCCACTGATACAAAATCATTTTTCCACCACACTAAATAAGATTTACCAAGTAACACTAGCCTTTCTAAGTTTAATAATTGGTTATAATAATGCATTTCTGTACATTTATAATTCAGTGTAACTTGTATATTATGATTCCTTAATATGGTCTCCAACACAATCAGGCCTTTACCTACAGAACATTAATGCCGACATTATCCAAAAACCCTATATAGACTCCTGCTGTGGGTCAGTCACTTAATAAAGACAAAATACAAAGACAGCAAAGAATGAAGAATTGAGAACACCAGCGCACCTTTAACTCACAGGATCCAAGAGGAATATCTTCTGATCTCTCCACTACGTGATGAATTGACTCAAAAAAATCAACCTCTCCCTAACTGTGTTAGTGTGAGACTCAGGTTCCCCCTATCGAGCACACAGCCTCTGGCAAGGCAGGCAGGAGGGAGATGGAAAGCTGTAAACAATAAGCGTGCCTCCCTCATATGTCTGTAAAATTAAGCCTCTCTCAGTTGGACAATTAGCTTTATATAGCTAATCAAGAAGAAAGAAATGAAGGCCATCTGGTTCTTGGAAGAAGTTCTGTAACTGATTAACACTATCTTCTTGAAAGTAAACTTCCTATGTACAAGAAAGTAGAAGAAAGCAGGTAGAGGAACACCCTTCTAATTGCACCTGCAACCAACTGATAAACCCACTGGTAGATGGAAACCCATAACTCATATATCAAGAATCCATAGAAAGAGAGACTAATATCAACACCTTAACTGGAAAAAATCTCATTTTATTCCCAGTTCTGCCATTTACTCGCGGGTTACTTTTTGGCAAACAAATTAACATATCTGTAATAGAATAAATAGTTGGCTCCTGTATATAAGTCCATTGCCAATCAACTCTGCAGTTCCTCCCAGAGTGGATGGCAGCAGCATGGTCATGTGACTTGCTGATGTTGGTCACCTGACTTCAAGAATGGATTCAGTGAAGGTGGGATTGTCACTGGAGTAGCAAGTGCAAGAGTGGAGCTGGTCTCCTGCACAACTTGGATCAGGCACTCAGTCCTTAAAGGAAACTACTATTTCATGCCTTCTACTTTCTTCCCCTCTTCCTGAGTCAGGTGTTCACTGTTTTCCAGGCCAGGGCCAGAAGTTCACTCCCAGCAACACCCTTTCTCAGATCTCACTGTTTCCACACAGCAGCAGCTGCCAGAGTAGAAGCCAAAGAGACTGCTCAGAAAGCCGGAGCACATGCCATGCGTGAGGCTCTGAATCTAACACTTTATGGTATCCCAAAGCACTGAGCTGTGGGAGGCGCCTCCACCGAAACAAACATGAAAAAGGACTTAGTAACCCACATCAGGGCCACATAAATGGCTCTAAGGGCTGCACATGGTTTGCATGTGGGAGTCTGGGGTACCACCTCGAGCATCACATGTTACCCGACAACCTCTGTGGGTGGAATCTGAGCACTGAGCCAGGAGTAGCCCAGAAGTACCACCAGGTGTGGCCCCTCCTCAACTAAAAATGGGACTAGTCGGAACCAGAGCCAATAGTACAGTGGGTAGGGCATTTGCTTTGCAAGTGGCTGACCCAGGTTCGATTCCCCAGCAACCCATTTGGTTCCCCAAACATTGCCAGGAGTAATTTTTTGAGTGCAGTGTCAGGAGTAACTCCTGAGAATAACCAGATGTGATCCAAAAATTTAAAAAAAAATAAAGAATTGTCAAGAATAGAGCCATCTGTGTTGCCACATAAATGTAGATTCTTGGGGGCCAGTGTGATAGTACCAAGTAAGGCACTTGCTTTGCACAAAACTGACCAGGTTCGATCTACAGCATCACATATGGTCCCATGAGCACAACCAGGAAAGATCTCTGAGTACAGAGTCTGGAATAAGTCCTAAGCACCACAGAGTATGGCCCAAACTCCCCTCAAAAATAAAAGGTGGGGTGCTTAATGGCACAATCAGAAGTGACATCTTTGTTCAGGTAAGTACTTTTGGCCATACAACTGCTACTCTCAGCTCAAAGGACAGGTACCTTTTGTTTGTTTTGACAAAGGCACATGCTGATAGTGACATCCATGTAGACAGATGAAGGTGCTGGCTTATGGTGATGTGGGAGTTCTTTTTTTCTCGTTGGGTCACACCCAGTGATGCTAGGAATCAGGGATTACTCCCTGATTCTGCACTCAGGAATTACCCCTGAAAGTGCTCAGGGGACCATATGGGATGCCAGGGATAGAACCCCGATGGGCCATGTGCAAGGCAAAAGCCCTGCCCACTGGACTATCACTCTGGCCCATGGGATTTCTTAAAAAAGTAAAAATATTCAAGATAAAGGGAGTCAGTCTATTCACTACCAAGTAAGAAAATGACAAATAAGAAAAGTATGAGTTGGAGATATGGTTTAAAGGGCTTCAATGCATCTTTTACATGTTTCATCCCCACTCTCACCACACCAAGAAAAGAAAACACTAAATGGAATCATGTGGTATTTAAATGGAAGTAGAGACAGTGAACTTGTGATTTTAAACAAACATACGGCATACAGACTGGTAAGAACATGTGCATATGCACACACGCACCCATAATCCCTGTGTGAAGGGGCCTGGGAGAGAAATTCCGTACACATTGCAAGCACTGAATGCCAACATGTTGGTTTCTAACTATCATTTTCCTCTAACGGACTCAGAGTGCCTTGGCTTCTCAATTCCTCTGCTGAATCAAGGTCTCAGAAAAGTACCATACAAACCAGGAATCTCTTCTTGCAGGAAGAAAGCACTCAAATAGTGATGGGGAACACGTTAAAGGGCCTGAAGGATTATCATCTATCTAAATGGGGAGAATATTTAGTATCAAAATAACTTAACATACTATAAGCCACTGCTTAAAAGAGAAATGAGTTCAAAGTGATAAGTGCAAAGTCTAAAAAAGAATGAGCTCGGTGTACTTATTCACTATTAATTATGAAGGGATGTGAGCAAAGTGACTTCACAAAGGAAAAGTCTAAGAGGTGCTAACTTTACCCAGGGATCATAATTAGCATCACCAGCAGTGCACACGTATGAATCATGCGCCAGCAGATAAGACACAAAAAAATGAACACCAGCCTCACGTGTGTGATATTCTCTCTGAATGCAAAAAAGTGAATTTACTCATGAGTAAACTTCCGACCAACCAAACTGATAAACAGTCTACTAAATAATTCATTCACTGTCTTCAATGGGGGGGTGGAGATATAATACAGTGATTAGGGTGTTTGCCTTGCATCTGGTCAACCTGGGTTTGATCCCCAGCACCCATGGTCACGCAGGCACCACTAGGAGTGACCCCAGAGTACAAAGCCAGAAGTCCTGAGAATAACTGGGAATGGCCCAAAAACAGAAATAAAAAGCATATAGATCAAGGGCTGAAAAGACAGTACAGTAGGTAAAGTGACTCACTTTGCATGCAGTCAACCTAGGATTAATCCACCACATCACAGATAGTCCCCGAGCAATGCCAGGAGGGATCCTGAGCACAGAAGCAGGAGTAAGCCTGCCAGTGGCCCAAAAGAAAGCTTGAGAATTTATTACAGAAACACTAGAAACATAACAAGTATGATCCCAAACAGCTCTTTTTATCACTGAGATGTTCATATTAATTCTGAATGGGGATCAGATGATTAAACAGGTGTTATCGAAGCTACTTTCCCAATGGCGATGGGTGCACTGTGGTACTGTGGGAAAAAGCCTTTATACATTATGTGCTGGAAATACAGGCAGAGAAAAGTTCCAAGACTGCCAATGAATTCAAACCAATTCAAGTAGGAAAAGCTTTTATGTGCTGCTACACAAATTCACCATTCTTATGATGGTGGTAGAGAGGAGGTGTGGGATCACATCGCAGTGCTGGGAGAAGGGAGCCCGACTCACAGCTCAGTGCTCAGAGGTAGTCTCCATGGTGTAGACAGGACCAAACAGAGCAGAAATCAAACCTGGGGTTTCTGCAAAGGGGCTGTGGAAAGGGTAGACTCTTAAAAGGTGAATGGAGGAGATAACCTGCGGAAGATCCTGAAATGAAAGAAGTCAGAGGGAAAAGTCACTATGAAAAATAATTCAAGAGATAGAGGATAACGATGCTGACTTTGGAACAAGACAATCAGTAGCTAATCTTAGTATTGAGTGGGTACAAAGGCAGCGGGCTACTTTGGAAAACAATATGGGCATTCCTCCGAAAACTAGATATTGAGCTCCCATTTGATCCAGCAATAGCACTCCTGGGAATATACCCTAGAGACCGAAAAACACATAGCAGAAACACTATCTGTACTTCTTTATTCATCTCTGCGCTATTCACTATAGCTAGAATCTGGAAACAACCTAAATGCCCGAGAACAGAGGACTGGCTAAAGAAACTGTGGTTCATCTACACTATGGAATACTATGCGGCTGTCAGAAAAGATGACATTATGAAATTTACCTGCAAATGGAGGGACATGGAGACTATCATGCTGAGTGAAATTAGTCAGAAGGAAAAGGACAGATATAGAATGACTGCATTCATTAATCACGACATAAATAGATACCAGTGTTTTACTAAATGTGGGAAATGGTAATGGCAGATTAAGACTCACCATTGAATATACACAAAGAGACTTAAGTGATAAACTCTAAATACCTGCAGGGCTAGCCACAATGTGTAAAATAAGAGGCTGAGAGATGCAGAGACAGAGAGAGAGAGACAGAGAGAGAAAGAGGAAACTGGGGTACCTGCTATTAAGGCAGCATGGGGGTGGGCAGGAGGGGGTGGGGTACATTGGTGGTGGAAATGGGGCACTGGTGGAGGGATGGGTGCTGGTATACTGTATTACCAAGAACCAACTATGATCACCTTTGTAATTGTATGTTTCACTGTGGTATAATAAAAAATTAAAAAATTAAAAAAAAAAAAAAAACAAAGGCAGTGGGCTAAATTCTTTCCATGTTATTGTTTGTTGGTTAGTTTCATTTTGGATCCACACCCAGTGATGCTCAGGACTTACATCTGGTTCTGGTCTCAGGAATCATTTTTGGTGCACTTGAGGAACCATACAGGTTGCCCGAAACTGAACCCATGTCAGCTGCATGCAAACACCCTACCTAGTCTACTATCGCTCTGCCCCTCTTCATGTTTTAACTCATTTGTTCCTCACAACAACAACTTCCAGTACAATTATCATTAATCATTAACCCAACATGAAGATGAAAATGGACACAGAAGGTTTCAGTCACTCGCCCGGGTCCCAGGGTTCCTCAGCAACGTAGTCAGGGCTGGACCCCACCAATCTGGCTGTAGGTCAATGCGCACCCATTGAGTGAGCATAGCAAGCCCTGAGGCCTCGAGCTAGGACTGCCCGGCCACCCTGGGCCAAACTACGGTCAGTGAAGCAGAGGAGAAATAAAGGCAGATCCAGCATTAGCCTTTGGGTTTGGTTTCCTTTTGAGCTTTTTTAATAGGCGATGGGAAGATGGTTCTTCCCACTGCACATTTAAGAAAAGCAAGAAACCACTTTAGAAGGCTGTCACCCATTTTGTGTTGTTTGAGGCCAGACCTAGCTGTGCTCAGGGGACCAGATAGGACGCTGGAGATCCAACAATGGTGGGCTGTATGAGAGGTAAACACATTATCTGCTACACTACGGCATCAGCCCTGTCACATTTTAACTCAGACAGGATGAAGGCCTAGAGCAAGCCACTGGAAGACTCTGAAAGCATAGGCCAGAAAGTCAACATTTACTCTGGATGGAAAGTCAAAATAACTGTGCTTAAGAGTTGGCCCAAGGGCGGAGAGATAATACAGAGAATAGGGTGTTTGCCTTGCATGTGGCGAGCCAGCATCCCACATGGCCCACCAGCACCTCCAGGAATAATTTTGGAGTACAGAGCCAGGAATAACCTTTGAGCCTGGCCCAAAACCCAAACAAAACCAAACAAAAACATTCATAAGATCACTTTTCAGGTAAAACTGTCTTCAGTTTTCTGGATTACACTGAATCTAGAGGCTGCAACACAGCGCTGAGAGTTTTCCACTCTGGTCATCTCAAAGATCCTAGGTTTTTAAAACATAAACTTTTGCAAAACCAGACCCAACCCTCTCCCCCCTTCCCTCACCCTTCATCCTGCTTTTTGCTATGTGCCCATACCCCCACCATTAACCCACCCTCTTCCATTACAAAGCATCCAGTAATGGCTCACGTTTTCCGACACTGTTCAATTTATGTAATCATCCCCCCCCCCCAGTCACAAACAACGTCCAGTTCATTCTGATTTCATAGCTTCCCTCCTACAAAGAGAAATCTCTCTCTACTGCCGATTAAGTCATTTGTTCTCCCTGAATCTCATCAAACATTTTACCTGGCACTGTAATTGGGAGGGTTTTTAAACAGATAATTTAACCTTGAGAGGATGTTCATTTGACTCAACACATCCTTCCAATCTAAGAAACACACAAATTCCCTTTCACCTCAGCACGTCTGTCTTTAATTGTGACAGCAGTGCCAAGAAATTCATTTTCAAAGAGCTGATTGAGCCACAAGGGAATATTAATACCTAAATATTGAAGCAATCCTGATGCTCTGCTTAAAGGGAAACTGGATTTGCTTGATGAAAGGGTTCCCAAATGTCTTGGGTCTATGCCTTTAAAAAAAAAAATCTCTTTAGCATACTTCTCTTAAGTAAACAGCAGCATTTATTTTTCTTAAAAATGAAAAAAGAGAAAGTCCTTGCTCTCTAGTGCCAGTAATTGCTTTTGCTAGAATGCTGCTAGATTTTTGAGTTTCTGAGTCTACTGGGTGTGATTTTCTTCACTTTTGAAGATGGAGGAATTGATGTTCTTTCGGTTTTCACAGTCTAAGTTTAGTGAACTCTGCAGTGAGGCTGTGGTGACTAACGTGTCTCACAGCACAGGTCTGAAGCTCAGGAAACAAGGGACAGAAGTAGTATGGCAGACACTCCTGACCTATTCTTTGTCATCCTTTATTCACAGTAGAGGCTGCTCCATCAAATGATCACACATATCAAAAAATAATCATTTTTAAATTCCAGGAAACCAAGATTCAGAACAAGTAAAAAGGTCCCATTCCTCTAAGCTGGTATCATAGAATTCTCACACATGATTTACAACCTGGCAATCTTGCTCTTTCCATTGATTATCTTACTATTATGGGCTCTAACTACTCTCTGCCCATTCCAAGAACTCAAGAGTGTTGCACCGAGAATACACTAATGCACCTTTAAAGCAGAGCAAAGGGGAGTGGAGGGACCCAAGGAACAAAATAAGCTGAAGAAAGCATAAAGCTGAAGTTCTTTCAAAAGCAGTGGAAGTTAACAGTTTTTCAGAAAGGTAATCAGGCAATTCATTCTCAGCAGCAACCTGGGCTCAGAGCATTAACATTTCTGCCTGGAAAAAAGCCACATGCTAAGGTGAACCAAAAACACATGGCTTTGCACTTTGAGCAAAGGCCATGAAAGAAAACAGTGTGTGAATCTGGTCAAACTGCTCAGTTGCTTCAAACGTTACAGAAAGATGCTTCCTATCAAGTCACTAGCTAGGAAGATCTTTGAATCAGTCTTCACTGCTGCATGAATATGGTTTATCAAAACCTTCATTAATACACGGTCAAAAACACCTGATCTGCTGCTTCTTTTGGTATAATAGGAAAACTAAACGTAGTTTTCATAAAAAGTATCAAAAGAAGAATTGTGACACATAAAAAACATACTCAGTGCCCATAAACAAAGCCTCCCTGGAACCCGCCAGCCCCATTCACTAACACACTCACTGTCTGTGGCTACTTTTAAGTCCTAAAGCAACAAGTAGACACAAGTGAGATATATGAGCTGCAAAGCCAAAAAAATGTTAACTATCTGACTCTGCACATAAAAAGTTTGCCAACTCCTGTCTTAACTCACGCACACAATTCAGGAAAACAGCTCCAAATACACGAAGGCTCACTGTAACAATGGAGTTCATTAAAAAAATTTTTTTTTTACTTTTCCTTTCAACTATACTCCCTTCTAAGACCATGTGGCAAACATAGGACAAACGATATTCAGTCCGACCCAAAACCTTTCCATTTGCTGACTTGGTTGGCACAACGTGGTTAGAAGTAGAATAGGAAGATGGAAGTAAGAGATGAGGAAGGCCAGAGAGGTAAGAGAGTGGGTTGAGGTGCTTGCCTTGCACGGGCTGACCCCAGCACCACCTCCATTCTATTTAGCACTGCCAGGAATGAATGTCCCAGAAAAAAAAAAAAAAATGGGGGGGGTGGGAAGAGAAGGAGAAAGAGAAGAGGACAGTACAAAACTGGTCACATCATATCGGATTCCACTGGATATGCACATTAAGTCCCTGGGGGTCAGTCATCCTCATGTGTTTTACATTTCGGCCCATACCTGAGGTGCTCAGGAACCAGTCCCAGAGGTGCTGGGAGGAATAGGTGGTACCATGATCAAACCTGGTCTTCTGAATGGTAAGCAGGTGCCCTGTTCACAGAGCTATCTCTTCAGTTCATTACCCCATTTTCCAGTGAGGAAACCATCTGAGGTTTCCTAACCCCACAGAGTCCCAGGAGAAGACACTGTCCTCAAAGCTCCAGTTCAGATTTCACTGGCTCTAGACCCCATGCTTTTGACTATTCAAGAATGAGCTGTACGAGGGTCTTTGGTAGCAGTAAGGGCACATTGGTGGTGGGACTGGTGCTGGAATATTGAATATTTGGAACTGTACTGTGAGCAACTTTGTCCATCGTGGTATGCAGTTTTAAACAAAGTTTAAAACAAATAAACTGCATTCCTGTTTAAAACTCATAGTACTTTCTGCTATTCAGAAAAAGACCCTTAGAGATTGAGAGAATAAGTAATGCTTTAATGAGTGAAACAAGAGAAATACCACCTCTGAAAAGAATGGTCATTTAACAGGGAAATGTTTATCTTACTCAATGTTGGATGCTTTAGCGTTGAGCTCTTAAGTAACAATCAGTTCTCTGTACTTATTATCACCCTTAGTACAGGCAAACTCATCTAGGTAAACACACTCCATAATCTCTTTATCCATCTGCTATGAAGCCTGCTGGCTGCAGCCCAGCATCCTTGCCCTGTGGAGATGCCTTCCACCACAATTACCTCCCAGGGCAATTCTTTATATCCAGCAATAAATCACTTGTAATCTAAGAGACAGTGACACTACATCTACTAAATGATCCAGGTCCTCAGAAATCTCTTAATAAAGCCTGATGATGCAGCTGCTCAAGGTACTGCAGTTTGCAAAGCCATTGCCGTGACAATGCCTTGCATCTGAAAACAGGACTTAGCATGTGTCCAGATGTATCCCCCAGTCCTTTACAGGGACTCCTCTATTAAACCACCAACCAACAAGACAGCATTTCTTCTATGTTACAAATTAGAAAACTGAGCAAAAAAGAGGAAAAAAAAAAAATCAAAGACCCACGGCCAGTAGGTGGCAGAGCTAAAATTTAAACCCAGGCCATGAGGCAGGGGAGTCAACACTCCTTACATCTTTCACTGTCTCTCCAAACGAGATCAAAGAAAGGCATATACTTAAATGAGAAAATTAATTGTGTGTGGTCAAGCTTACCTGCAGAATTAATAGCAGAAGGAAGGGCAATCTTCATTTTTTTTTTAACTAATTGGGAAAGAACAGTCAGTCCAGACTAGCAGAAATAAAGTGTTTTCCTAAAATGCAATCACATGCATTTTTAAAAAGAAGAAACATCTGGACTGTTTCAAGAAAGGGAATTTCCAGCTGACTTTATGTTCATAGAAAACTAGGGGTAAGCAGAATCCCTGAAACTTACAGAATTATTCTAACCACAGTTAATCCCTTTCTCAAAGGTAAAACTGATTCTTATGAAGGTGTAGCAACCTGAGTAATAATTTTCTAAAAAGGAAAAGGTCGTATGTGAATCATTATCAATCTAAAGGTCTACCAGAGGCCTCTTATCTTCTTCAGACTGAACCTGACGTCAAATCACTGATGACGGTCAACTCATGGTTGACCCATCACAACTCATTTTCAACACCCCGTGAAAGCTGTAACAGATCATGTTCCTCTTCCAGGAGTCCATCCTTCTCTTCAAAATAATGTAAAGTCATTCTGGATAATAACCCCGGAGACCAACAGCAAAGGATCAGAGGGAAAACAAAAGATGAGAGCTTTCCTTCATGTAACCCGAATTAGTGCTGGTCCAGTCCACCATAACCCAGCCATCAGGGAAGGTATCCTTTACCAATCAATACTTCATGGGTTCTGATATTTCACGGGGCCTGAAAATGCACCACAGACATCCTTCTCCTAGGTGCTTCTAAGGCAACATTACACAATAAAGAATATAGCTTGTTACACGAAAAGAAGTCCAGTGGAACGACAGGCTTCTGGGTTAGTTAATTCAGCAAAGCAATCAAGAGATTACTGCCTTCCCCAGCTTCAAAGTTTCAGCATGCTGTGGAGGAACCAGGGAATATATGTTTCCATTCCACTGGACAGAAAGAGATCACATGACTACTGCTAAACCAATTACTAATCAAGTGTAAATCAAATAAACCCAACCCTGGAGCAAGGGATTAGCTTCCCTCCAGCTATACAACTTCCTAGCAAAGAGTAGATATTCTATAAACTGAGGACTCCAAGAAGATGTCAAACAGCAAACAGCATCCACAATCAGTGGGTGTACATGTGTGTGTGTGTGTGTGTGTGAGAGAGAGAGAGAGAGAGAGAGAGAGAGAGAGAGAGAGAGAGAGAGAGAGATTGGGGCAGGGGGTAAAGAGACAACAGAAAACAAGAGACCCCATGCATGGTAAAATATGAGCTTTACCACTGAGCCACAAAACTGGCCCCCAGAGCTACATTTTCACAGTAAAGAAAAATGCTTAAAAGGAGAGCGTGAGAGTGATCCAGTTCAGTACCGTCTCAGATTTAGTGCAATGTTTGATGCATCGGGCTAGCATTTGGCTCCAGGCAATTCAGTCTTAATGAATCCCAAAGAACATAGTTTTATTCAACTTCTGAATGCATAAGGCGCTTTCTCAGGACAGTTTTCATAAGTCTTTAAAGAAGACTCTTATCAAGACAAGGTTCACACAAAATAAAACCCTGTCAGGGACTGCCACTTATCCATGCTTTGATTTCCCAAGGTATCATCCACACTCCATCCACTCCAACAGCTATGGAAGGAAGGACCAGCACTCTAAACGGACCCCTGAAATAATGCCTCAGCAGTCCATTTAGGATGTGCCCATCATCTCACCTTTTTTTTTTAACCAGCTCAATGCACCTTTCTCTTTTCTTGGCAAAGATCATCTAAAGAAATTTCCTGCAGTGGGGGTTGAGGCCTGCCTCAACCACAAGTGAAGGCTGAACCTGCCCAGTTATGGCACCAGCTGAGTATGAAGTAAGTCTTAACCTGCCCAGTTATGGCACCAACTGAGTATGAACTACATCTTCTTAAGTAACAAGACACGCTATCTAGACCCAGAAGAATTTCTTTCCTTAGAAATAAATGGCTGTGGTGCTGGAGATATCTCAGAGGACTGAGTGCATGCTCCTTGCATGTAGGAGGGCTGAGTTCAATCCTCAGCTCTGCAAACTCCACTGAGTACTGCCAGGAGTGATGCCCTGTCAAGCACTGCCAGTGTGGTGCAAACCACCACCCCCACACTGAAATAATTTTTATTGTTATATGCCCTATCTACAATTGTATACATATCAAATAATACAGTACAAAAGAGTGAGGGTAGTATCTGTCGAGAGCACAAGAGGTACCAATAAAAGGTAGAAGGGAGAGGCATAAAGAGAAAATAGTGAGGAGACAGAGAGGCAGAAGAAGGAAGAAAGGGAGACAAACACTATACATGATTTATGTCCCATAAATCACCTCCACCACCATATAAGCTCATCTTTACAAATCTTGTTCCAGAGACTCAATCAAATCTCAAAAAGAGAAAAACTAGCCACAATAACTTCTCAGACACCTGAACCTGGCTGAGACACCAGGGGCACTTTTAGGGGGGAGGGCAACGTCCACCCAAACAAAGCCCTGGTAGCTGCTCACTTCAACACCCCAAAACCACTGCAATGCCCAGCTGGACTCCACCATCTCAGGACTACTGAGTCTCACAGTGAACCTAGCCCTGCCAAAACCTCAGGTACTTCGGTTCCTGTGGCTCAAAGCTCTGTTTCCTCGGAATCGGGATGGGCTACCTGCCCCCACTTCCCTGCACTTCGGAAGCGCCCGCAGTCATACCCACGAAACAAACACCAACAGCTGCCACATAAATTCAGTAGTAAAAAATTAACTCCAGCTGGACTGACCAGTTAAGAACTGAATTTTCTGGAACACACAGCCGCATTCACAGCCACACCACCTCTCCGAACTCTGTAACACTGACAGTTCAGCAGTAGAACAACCAGATTGGATGGGATGTAATGTAGAAGCCAACCAGTATTGACCAACTAAAATGTCAACACAGGAGTTGTAACAACATCTTAGTAATCCTTCAGACAAGGACTTAATATTCACATGATGAGATACAACTATTTTCAATACTTTTCATCCAAGGAAATATTTTCTTGATCATTCTGTTAGCCATTTAAATTATCATGGGCCTGCTGTGAGAGCACGCTTGAGGAGTGGTTGGGAAAATGGAGACAATAGTGGAGGGAGGGAGACTGTGGTGGTGGGATTGGTGCTGGAATATTGAATGCCTGTAACAAATCATGAACAGTTTTGTAAACCACAGTGTTGAAATAAAGTGTGAGGGAAAAATTAAGTTTTTAAAAAACATTTTAGGACCTGAACCCACTGTATCACTGTCTTCCCGTTCATAATCTATTTGCTCAAGCGGGCTCCAGTAACATCTCCATATGTCCTGTCTCATGCAAGTAGAGCCCAAGGACACCTGCTTGCTCCAGGAACATAAAGAGCCTCAAACCATTCCATCAGTTCATGGGAATGAGGTCTATAAGTGTTACTGGTATTTGGCATGTCAAATACGACACGGGAAGCTTGCCAGGCTCTGCCGTGCGGGTAGCATACTCTTGTAGTCATCTCAAAATCCAGCATTTATTGATGAAACGCATGGCCGCTTGTGGCTGCGCGAGCCAGGCTGTGATAGGCTGGTCTGCTGGGTGGAGTTCTAACGAGGGGAAGTCCGGCTTGTCCACAAAGCAAACAGTCCAAGACCCTGGTGGATATACAGAGCATTAAAGCCTATACAGTCTATTCTTGCCTATATATACATCTATGATCATTTAATTTATAAAGCAGAAATTTGTACACAATAAAAATTAACAGCATTACTAATAACAAAATGCAACAGTTATAATACGTTATCATAAAGTTCTGTGACTGTGGTCTCACAAACAAAATACACGTGCTTTCAGAACGCACATGACTGCAGGTAACTGAAACCAGAGGTGTGTAACCACAGATAAGGGTGGCTGCACACTAAATACATCACTACATCAGTAAATTCTAGCTGCTTGATTATCTATCTCCATTTCTCTCTTCAAACTAAACATTCACAGCAATACTCCCTTGGCGATCTGAAATCAGATTTTTTTTTGTTTTCCTGGCAGAGCTGGCGAGAGGACACCCAGGACCTCATGCATGCAAGGCATATGCTCTAGCACTGAACCACAAGCCCAGTCAGAAATTCAAAATGTTTAAGTTCAGTCAGGGAGAAGGAAAAAAAAACCAGCAAGCAGGGTTGTTTGCCTTGCACACACAGTCAACCTCGGTGAGATCCCCAGTACACTACATGGCTGCCTGAGCCCACCAGGAGTGATCCCTAAGCACAGTGAGTAAGTCCTAAGCACAGCTGCGTGTGGCACAAAAAACCATAAACGAAAAGAAGAGAGAAGAGTAGGTAGTCTGCTTGCCTTGCACATATCTGACCTGGTTTGATTACAAATGGTCCTGAAAGCAAAGTCAAGAGTGACCCATCAGCACAGAGCCAGGAGGAAGGCCTTAGCACAGCCAAGTGTACCCTGTCCACCCAAAATTGTTTAAGTAGGGGCCAGAAACGTGGCTCAATGGTGGAGTATTCACCTTGTATATGTAAGTCCCTAAAAAATTTTGTAATGAAAAGGATATTTAAGTACAAATAACAGAAGCATTAAAACCATAGAACTGGGACACTGTGTAATGACCGATCTACTGTACTATCTCTGAAGCTATAGAGCAAAAACCTTGTATTAATCAAGAATTAGGCATGCAAACCAGTCCAAGTTTAGGCACTCGGTGTCCTCAAACCATGATTTGCTTGAGAATCATGTGGATATACCTGTCCGAGGAAAGAGAGGAAAAGTGCACTATAGCACACACACACACACACACACACACACACACACACACACACACACACACTTGTTCCTTTAATATGAGAACAACTTCTGGTTTTCTTTTAGTTATAAAAATGGCAACAGTGAAGGGATTTTGTGCATGTAATTAATGTCTCTAATCAGTAGGCTTTAATTTAACAGAGACACTGCAATTTGTGTTCATTACATCATGTCCAAGTGTGAGCCACTGGTGGTGCATGGCAGCATGAACATATTAACAAACAAGGAATTTCTCTTAACTGTTCTATTACCTGACCTAATCAGTCAAATTAATCAGCAAAGGCCCCCTAACCAGCAGAGGTCCCTCCTCCTGGCCTTGAGAAAGCAAACATTCCTTTGACACACATGGCAACACAATAGGCAACAACAGGCAGCCTTGGAGGCCTCACCCTCACAAAATGCTGAACAGTGGCAGCTGCGAGCCTTGAGAACACAGAAGGACTTGCAATGAAATCACGCTGGCCCACAACTTGCCTTCAGTCTGGACGCAAGTCATTCCTAACTCATGAACCACGAAACTGTGTTCTTGGATGTCTTTGTGTCTATTGTGTTGGACTACACACCAACAGAAAGAAAAATACACCACAAGATGGGTTCTTTCTTCTCCACTAGGGAAACGGCAGAGACAGAGAGGAAAGTCCATGACAGCTGAAGCAAACGCGCTCATGGTGGGCCGTCAAACCTTCTAGTTCTGGGGCTGGAGTGACAGTAGAGTGGGTAGGTCACTTTCTTTGATGAAGCCAAAATAAGTTCAAACCCTGGTGCCACATATGCTCCCCTGATCCCAACAGAAATAAGGCCTGAGAAATATGGATACGGCCCCAAAATCAAAAGAAAATTTTTTTTCCTTTAAAAACCTAGTTCTGAGAATGGAGCTGTTTTCATGTATTACACATCACAATCCATCTCCTCATATGCCCTTTGTCAGGGTGCTCTCTGAATCAAATGAATTACAAACTGAAGGAGAAAATAAATATACGTAAGGATGAAACTTCAACAGGAAGGGTGAGTACAGGATGTTCTTGTTTCTCTGAGAGAGATGAGTGAAGGCCACAGAACTACAGCACCCAAAATAAGTAGGGTCTTGGGGTCCAAAGACCTGAGTGCCTCTCTCAAGCTCAATGGTCCTGGACAGTGAACAAGGCTCTCTTGCGAGCTCCCAGTTCTCATTCTCTAGAATGAGTTGTTATCCTAGACGACAGACAGTAGCAACAAAAACACAGCCATAAAAGTAAAGACAGGGACTACATATAGTGTTTCAAGGATACCAGGCTTGATACCGGATTTGTCAAGAACTTTTTTTATAAAAATAAGACCTTTCTCTCTCCTACTTTACAATAAAACCCCCATGCAAATTTGACACAGTCAATGGGGCTGTGGGGAAATAAGACTCAGAAGGGCAAGTTGACAAAAGGCAGTAGTACTGTAGTACTAAGCTTCAAATACCTAATAGGCTACCTAAGACAAACTGTCCCAATTTGCCCAGACCCTGAATCCGACGCTGTGAAGTGAGTAACAGTGGACATATATTACAAGCTAAGAGTGATAAAAATTTGGGGAGGGGGTCAAAAATGTGAAAGTCTAGTACAGAAACAGTGACCTAGTAAAGCTCGTGCATATGTGAATACACACATGCTCTTATGTTTATTTTTACTACTTGCGTCCACAGAGACAAAATGTCCCAACAGGTAGATGTAGTAAGTCCAGGTGAAGTAATACTGCAATAGGAAGGATCCTTGATTCAGTCTGACGGGGGTGAGAGAGTGATTCAGAAAGAAGGTAGGAAGGAAAAGACACAAACCTTGGGAACATGGTGAGTGAACAGGAAACCGGACACAACAACGCTGCACCTACAGGCCAGGAATGTCCAGGATCAGAAGGGACAAGAGGCAAGGAACAGCCTCCTTTGGAGCTTCCAACAAAAGAACGAACCCAGCAAACACCTTGGTCTTAGACTTCTAGGCTCCATAAAGGAGGCAACACATTTCAGGTTTTAGAGCCTCTACATCTGTGAGCCTTTGTTCTGGCGGCCATAGGACACTTACAGAGAAGGCCCCAGTGGTGTAGTTGAAAGGGTTTACCATTCAACACAGGTGTGGAGTGCAGCCTTTGGAAATATTTCCATCACGGTGAATTTCAGAGTACCAAGGTAGCATCACTAAATGGGGAGCTGAAAAAGGATATGCAATAGTCATCAGCTCAAGAGCATAAATAATAAATGAGGTCAACTAATCAGAAAGGAGCAAGCTTGCAGTGTTTATTACATACCATCTTACCATCCTTTTACATCACTTTTGTGCTTTAGAAGATTACTTAATAAGCAACTAATAAAAAAAAATCCTAAAAATGGAATGATCACTTTCACAACCCACTACACACAAGCAAGTTCCAACACACCAGTGACCTGCTGGGAAAAATAATAAGAGCAGAAGAGAAGCAGAGATCAGAAAAGCAGAAATCCTACACCCTCCCAGGCCTAAACTACACCTGGCCTTGGAGGTCTGATCTTCAAAACTGAGCCCCTCTGTAGAAGAGGAGGTCACTCTTGCTGTCAGATGGTAATAGACAGTGTTTGGTTAATTAACCAGGTTTTAGGGAAGCTAAAACCGTGAGCCTATCTTTTCCCTGATCCCATAAAGCATTTGTGGCAGTTTGGTTTTTAACCAATACAGGAGTAATTTGAAATCAATTTCCCCTATCCTTGATGAACAATGGCCTATTTAGTGTGACCCACAGAGAAAATTAGAAGCCCATGTGCGTGAGGCAGCAACCTGGAGCCCTACAACAGCAAGCTCCACAATTCTCACTCAAAACTGCTTAACTGGTTCCACGAGGAAGCTGGCCTTATATCTCTATGAAATGTGTTCATCTATCACCACTGCCCTGCAGATTTGACCCTTCCTCTGAATTACAAGCAAGTTCCATGCTTTATCCTTCTTATTCAATCAACACACGTATAATGAGCAACATGGTGAGCTAGGCACTCAGGAGACCCAAGTGAGCAAGACAGATTACAGCCTTGACCCTTCTGGCATCTACAGGCTGGCAAAAGGCCATAGGAGGCCTAAAACAGAAGCCCAAGAAGGTGTCATTAGCACAGTCACAGAAAGACAATTGTCCAATTAACCAGCTGCATCTCAGACCCAAACCTTTAGCCACTTTAATGTGTATTATAACATTACCTGTTCTGACAGGGTTACTGTGCACTGTGAGATCCAAGTGAGATTAAACATCAGTTTATTCTCTCTGTCCAGCCTTACTACATGGTTCACTTCACCTTCTCCTTTGCTCAATGTCAAGCTCTTCCAATAAGGAGTATTTAAAGGGGCCTCATCTACCTAACTCAAAATTTCCCCTGAATGTCACTGTCTTTTTTCTGATACTCTTAATCTTCCAGCATAGTGAATTTGTTTACCCTGCAAAAAAACTTAAGCTCCACTAAAGATATTATTTGTTTGCTCTGTCACTTTTCCAAATGCCTAGAATGAAAGGGAGAGAGCCCACAAGAAACATTCTACAAGTATGAAGGACAGATGGGTGCATGGCCCGACATCAAATTCTCTACAGAGGACAAGCTCATCGATCTTCCAATCACCAACATCCCGGCAGTCCACACACTACTCTGAATTTCTGTTGAATAAACGAACAGAACATATCATGAACGGTGATTTGTATTCACAAAGTATCTGAGATTATCCAAAGAATTTATTATCGTTACATATTTGATTTTGCCTTTACATGACAAAATTCTAAACACATGGCAAACGTGCTCTTATTAAGGTTTGCACTGCTTTCTCCAACTGCATTCTGAATGCGAGAGCTCAACCATGGATGTGGGAGAAGCAGAGCCACTACCCCAACTTAGAAATATTTATTAAAATCTATTAAAATCAGGGGGCGGAGCGATAGCCCAGCCGGTAGGGCGCTTGGCCGGCCCATGCCGGCCAGGTTCGATCCCCAGCATCCCATATGGTCCCCCAAGCACCTCCAGGAGTGATTCCTGAGTGCAGAGCCAGGAGAAATCCCTGAGCATCGCCAGGTGTGACCCACGCAAAAAAAAAAAATCGATTAAAATCTATTTTCCTTATAACAATTTTCTTTTTGGCGGGGTGAGTGGTCACACCTGGGATGTTCAGGGGTTACTTCTGGCTCTGCAGTCCAAATTACTCCTGGAGGTGATGGGAACCATATGGGACGCTGGGGATCGAACCTGGGTGAGCTGCATGCAAGTCAAATGCCTTACCCACTGTACTACTGCACCAGCCCCAATATAATAATTTTCTACGTAAGGCTTTATTTGCAAAGCAGTTTCTAAAATACGTTACTGAATGCAGATTTGAAAACATTCCACTTCAAGCTCCTTTTTTTTTTTTCTTAAGATGACCAGAGTCTGGGGAAATAGCTCCAAGCTATTTCCAAGTTCAACCCCAGCACAATATGGCTGCCTGAGCAGCACCTCACTGGCAGGCTTGAGCACTGAAACAGGTTCCCACAGGCAGACTGAATATCACCCACAATAGGCCCCTGCTCCCTGAGCCCTGCTTAGGAGGTCTCCCAACAAACGCACAAAACATACAAACAGATTACCATTTGAGGAAATGAGATATTTAAAAGGCTATGTAGAAGGTTCAGCAAATCAAACTTACCTTGGACACATACCTCGTAACACACACACACACACACACACACACACACACTCGTACAGTATATTTTAAGTTAGGTTATAATATGTGTTGTATGCGTACTATAATACATATGTATATATAACATAATGCCAACATCTGTCACCCACTGAACCTGATTATCAAAGTTTTCATGCAAGTGGCTAGGAATTAGAACTATTATCTTTTCAATACCCAGAATAGGTCAGATGATGAGATTGTGGAGAGCTCTTGTTCATTGATAGTGTTTACTTCATCCTATCCTAAAGTCTATACACACTTCATAGATAAAATACATTATGCAAGTTCTGTGAAAACACCTAGAAGAATGTGTCAAACACAGCAAATGTTCATCAATCTACAGACTGCAGTACTGAAAACACTTTTGTTTATGCTCTGCCACTTCTAGAGAAGCTCTGCCCATGGTGCAGGCCTGAAATTCTGGTGGCCAAAACCCAGCCATGGCCCAACCAGCAAAGCCACTGGAGACACCAAAACCAAGAGGCAAGGCACATCACAGATTCAAGGAACAAATCCTGCCCACACAGCTGTCTCAGACTTTCACCCTAATTTGAGACAAACACTTTAATGTTTAAACTCTGCAGACTGAGACGTCTGTCCACGGTAGCCCTGTGGTTGGCTGTGACCCCACTCTAGCCCATCAACCTGAGCAGCTCCTGGGGCTGGGCCTCTCATTCCTCTACGCAAAATTGATTTCTGGGTGTAATGAGTGTGTGTGAAATCGCTCCCCTCTATCATCAAGTTAATAATATGGAAACCAGAAACAAGATCTGTCGCACAGGAGAACCCACCTGCTCCACAGTAAAGACAAAAAAAAAGAGTCTCCAAGATGGGAAGAGACAGAGACCCGAGCCACCCCCTCTTCACTCAAGCAAGAAAAGGCGTCTTCTCAATTTCTCCACTTGGCTGGCCCACACTCCTTTTCTTCCCCGTGTTGAATAAAAACACCCAGGGGAAATGCGGACTCATTCATCAACATTCCTCGCCAGACAGTGAGCTGCTTAATAGCTTTATCGATTCCTTGTTTTGCTCTACGTTATGTGTTACATTGGCTCAAAGAGTCCATACAAGAGGAATCAAGATGGTGTGGGCAAAAAGGCATTATTTTGGTTTAAGCTTGTTACCAACTGAGGCCAGTCAACCCTGAACAGAGAGTAGCCCAGCTGCAAAACAAGCATGTGCAAAATGTCTATTCATGCCATGCCAACAGCGCCTGTCCGTGGCCAATGCCCCGAGCTTTCAAAGCCATGTCTTGGTAGAGCAAAACAAACTGTGGCAACAACTGTGCTTTCAAGGGGATTTTCATGCTAGAATAATGTTTTGTTTCATTTTCTATTCCAAGATAATGGTTCCAAAAAGCTCAAAGGGGATAAATTTCACATTTGTTAAAACGACCCTAATGACAAGTCACACATCACTGTCTATCACATTAATATCAATACAGGGTGAGAGAGAGAGAGAGAGAGAGAGAGAGAGAGAGAGAGAGAGAGAGAGAAATGGAAAGATTAAATGACTTAGAAGATCTTCCAAAAAATACATTTTATGTATCTATAATTGGGGCCAGAGAAATAGCACAGCAGGTGGGCGTTTGCCTTGCAAGTGGCTAACCCAGGTTCCATGCGGTTTCCTGAGCTCCCTAGGGCAGAAGCAGGAGTAAGCCCTGAGCCCCACCGACACTGCTGGATGTGAGCTCCCCACCCCCAAAAAAAGACAAAAGTATTGTTTCAACATAGTATCAGCAAACAATATAGATATTAAAACAAATTCATGAATTCAGGCATAGTAACTTAACTGGCAACTGACTGTTATTCCATAGCTAACAATATAAAAGAAAACAAAATTTGCTATTCATGTTCCATAGCATTTATTTTAGTCACACAGGAAAAGTTAGGTTAAATGGCATAAGAACCTTGAGAAAAATCACTAATTCCGAAATGCAGTTGAGATTCAACTCATATGCATACAATTATCCTTTTTGTTCTGTCAAAAAGGAAACATCACGGGCAAGCAGCTGTGAAACAGGAGTCTGTAGACCTACTTCTGCCACCAAGCAAACCCTACAAGGACCTTAAACACCTCCCCACCCCTGCCCCATCATGCTCAAATAAAAGTATCCGCTGTCTTGTACATTCGGGGCTTCAACAACAAGAAATTAGAGCTGTTATGAGTTGGTTTTTCATTTATTTGTTTTGGGGCCACCACGGCTGGCAGTACTTGAGGACCACTACTGGCAGGGCTCTGGGGACTATACGGGTGTGGGAATTGAGTACTGTTAGCTGTGTCTATCACTGTACTACCTCAGGAAGTGGGGGGGGGCCCTCCGGTTTAACAAAGGATTCTGTGCTTTAAAAAATGGGTAAAATTTAGTCTAGGGTTTTGTTTTTGTTTTAGTTTTGTTGTAGTTTTTCCTAAATAATCCTTTTATGAATATGTGTAGTGATACACTCATAAGAAAAGCATTGCAAACTTACAGTAAAATTTCATTTCTTTTAAGCTAATGTGGCTAACCCGCATTCTCATATATAAAAGCTTCATATATACAAAGCTGAGAGTAACTTTAGGGGACTACAAAGTGAGGTAACCACAAATAATTTTTGCTTCAATCACTGCATTTCCAAAGAAGCAACTTTTGAAAATACTTTCTATTTTAAAATCGTTTATGGGGGCTGGAGCGAGAGCACAGCGGGAGGGCATTTGCCTTGCACCACGGCCAACCAGGGTTCGATCCCAGGCAAACCCTTATAGTCCCCAGAGCACTGCTAGGAGTAATTCCTCAGTGAAGGGCCAGGAGTAACCCCTGAGCGTCGCCGGGTGTGACAAAAAAAAAAAAAAAAAATGATAGATAGAGAGACAGACAGACAGAATTAAAAAGTTTATGGCCAATGATATTACATCCAGGGTCGGAGAAATAGTCCTGTGGGTAGGACATTTGCCATGAACCGGGCATCCCATATGGTGCTCCAAGCACCACCAGGAATAATTCCTGAGTGCAAAATAAGGAATAATCCCTGAGCATTGCTGGGTGTGACCCAAAAAGCAAAACAAAAGATATTACAGCCAACATAAGAGCAAAAAAAGGAATAGCATATTTGCTTAGAGTCTCCACCTTGCAAGCAGATGGCCACAAGTTCAAACCCCCAGTGTCCTATATAGACGGAGCTCAATCCTGGCATTTCTGTGGTCTGTGATCCTCCACGCCACAAGCAAATTCCAGCAGCAGTCAGAGGTGCATAAGCACTACAGCTGTAACATGTGTGCTTCAAGCAAGTGAGACTCAGCACACAATGAAAGCCTCAGTGAGCACCACAGTCAGAAAAGGAAAAGACGTGCGTGCAAGCACCGGGGCCAGAGCAATAGCACAGCAGGGAAGGTGCTTGCCTTGTACAGCCAATTTGACTCCCCACACTGCATGATTCCCGGCACCACCAGGGGGTCACTCCTGAGCACAGAGTCAGGGACAGACCACCTGCCTTTCCAGGTCTGACCCCTCGCCTTGGCCCCTCCTAACAACCCCCCCCCCCCCAAAATACACATGTGTGTATGACTGTCTGGTATAGTAACATCATCATCAATAACAATGAAGATGGGGGGGGGGGTTAAAATTGCTATGAAAATCCCATTTTCCGGGGCGGGCGATGCCCAGTGTGGGCGTTGCCGTGCGGCTGGCCCAGCCGGCCGGGTTTGATCCCGGCACCCATATGGTCCCGGGCACCGCGAGTGGTTCCTGATGCGGCCAGGAGTAACCCCTGAGCGTCGCGGGTGTGACCCAAAAAGCAAAAAAAAAAAAAGAAAATCCCATTTTCCATGCTTGCTGAGCCAAATATAAATTGAAATAGTCCGATATATTTTCAAAGCGGATTGCCTGCATAAATAGGTTTTGCCTTTAAAATGTGAGAAAGGGGGAAAGAACACTGTTTTCAAATGCGGATTTAAACTGCTGTTAAAGAACACAAGGATGCCAAGGCTGAGAAGCAGGATCCAACGGTTGGAGGCTCCAACCTCCGAAGCCCCAACTGGTCTCCCAAGCCTCCAGGCAAGCAACCTCTCTTCCTCTTCAGCACAAAAACCAAAGTCAGGGCCGGAGCGATAGCCTAGCAGGTAGGGTGTTTGCCTTGCACGTGGCCGGCCTGTGCTGGCCGGGTTCGATTCCCGGCATCCCATATGGTCCCCTGAGCACCACCAGGAGTAATTCCTGAGTGCAGAGCCAGGACTAACCCCTGAGTATTGCCGGGTGTGACCCAAAAAAAAAAAAAAAAGAAATGAATAAATACATACACAAAGACAATACAAAGATACTAACACATGAATCCAAAGTTGCGTCAAACCACTGTCTACTTAAAAACAAGAACTTTTAAAATGCAGTCGATAGAGAGATACAGTACAGTGCCGGATGCTTGCCTTGCACAAGGCTGACCCAGTCTGATCCCCAGCACAACACCGGGTGGTTCTCTGAGCACCACCAGGAGTGATTCCCTGAATGCAGAGCCAGGAGTAAACCCTGAGCACAGCAAGATGTGACCCAAAAACCAACCAAAAAAAATGCAACATAATAAATGTTCTCTTTTGCCATGATATCAACAGGTAAGCTACACTTCTTATTCAAACCGGTTACCCAAACCTGTAGAACTAATAAGACTCACAACCCAAATCCAGTTTGACCTGGACATCTTGCTACAATTTCACCTAGAGTTCTATTATTGCAGTGTACAGTCATGCGCCCTCCATTAACTTACCCTTCCCCCAAAAAAAAAAAAAACCCACTGGTCATTTTACTTAAGAGAAGCGTCAAGGTAGAGGACCAAACTATCAAATTATAAATAAAGTCCTTATATATTTACTCAAACAGCTACAAGAGACACCTCCTGGCCCAAGTTCTGACATCTAGACCCGTTCCTGAGACCGTAGAGCTGCCGACACTCCCGGAGAACACGTCAACTCTGTGAATACATTCCCGCAATAAGAAAAGATGGGCTCAATGTCCAGTTCTACTTCAGAGAACTCTCTTGAGCAGCTGTAAATGCTGCAACACTACACGTCTCTCCCATCTGCCAGAGCCGGAAGTACAATAACCGAATGACATAAGCGTGCCTACGATGGTGCTCTTTCCACCATCCACTCTGACAGAAACAAACGGTTATCCTCAAGCACAGATGCCAAAACTCCCACCCTCAGGGTTGCAAAATAAAAATAAAAACCCACCCCCATTTATCTGGCTCATTTCTGCCCAGGAGACTGGAGATTATCCCTGCTCGGTACACAGATGCAGGCAGCACGTCCAGATGGAAACCCAAAATCCCAGAATGTCATCTGCCTGTTTTGACTAAATGACAAACATCTGTAAACAAACAGACAGGCGTTCTCACTTTCCATCCAGATTAGGAAAAACTCCGTTTTCCCACAACAGATTAAGAGTCTGTTTGGGGGCTGGGGAAAGGAGGTACACTGATTGTAACAGCTCCAGTCCATCTCAGGCTTTAGTGACACTTGCATCAGGCCAATTTCCTTGAAGACACCTCATGTTTCTTCCTGAAAACTATTTCTCCCAAGGGCTGCAGAGATTTCTGTCTTGCTTTATTGGTAAGAGTTGGGCTAGCAAGGTGGGCTATTACCTTAGTAGCATACACTGCACACTGGCACTGGCTGTGCCATCCCAACCTCCGAAATGGCAGAGCTGAGGCCTAAACTGCTATACTGAGAACTGGCACAAAGTACCTACTTAACACAATTTGCCAAAGTGAATCACACTCTACCTAACAAATACAAAACAGCCTGGATCTGGGTGGGCCTCTGCGTCACCATGGCAGATGAGGTGAGTTGGTGCTCGGGCTGCCCTCAGAAGCCACCGCTGTCCTCCAGATAAGCAGCATTTTCAATCACTGCCTCTCTTCTGCTCAGACACCCAATGTCTAATAACCACAACTCAGGCCTGACCCACTTGACTAGAGCCTATCAGCTCAGCAGCCACCAAGTCAATTCATCCTTGCTCAGACTGGAAGAAATGAAGGTGAAGCTAAGAGCTTACTGCTGCACCCACAAACTGCAATACAGCACTGGGCACTGTAATCCCCGGTGCCCTCTCTCGGAGGAGCCTTTTCATCCTCTCTCCGAGTCTGAATTCACTCTGGTCCACAGCATCCTGGTTAGTCCCGTGCTGGGCAGAGGCACTGGCTTCCAACGACTTCCTGATTCTACCCAAATACTAAGGAATATGCTGGCTACTCGGTCAAAAACCACACCTCATTTCAGAGTTGAGAATCTGGTTTCAAAGTTGCATATTTTTTTAAGTAATTCTATCAATCAATACACATTCATTACATGCCACAGTGAACACCCTGAGATGCATTTTATTTTTTTAAACACAGCTGTCCATCTGGTGCCTACATTGCTGATAAAGCTCTAAGTGATTAAGGAAAAAAGAGAACTCGTTTGCTGTGATAATACACAGATCTGTGTATCTTTCCAATTGCCTTCAAGGTTGAAAGAAATGAGATCTTGATGAGTACCAGCTAGCTATTAATTAGATTTAGTAGCAACAAAATATTACTTTTCGAGCACTTTAAAGGAACTGAGAACAGCTAAAGAGCTAGCAGAATTTTTCTTCTGTGTTTTGGTTTCACTGACCTCCCTTTCCCCCTCTTTTCTCATTAAAAATGCGTTGATCTGAAAGGAAATGAAGAGAGCAAGAAATGACGAGTCAATGTAAGTGGTTATTATAAAAACCTCATTCATCTATCTCTAATTTCTTAAACTGGTTTCATTTTGCTTAGCTAGAAAAGGGATGTAGACGCAGCTCAATTTCAAGGAAAAGACTTCAGTTCTTTAAACAGTACTTTCTACGAATACACAGCTTTGACTGTGGGCAAAGTTGGGGCCACCGTCTTCCTTTTATAATCAGTTATTTCTTCCTAAGAAGGAAATGCTGATTCCTGGACTGGAAGAAAGGTCCGAGTTCCCTCTAAGAAACTCACTACAGTGGGCCTTTCTGGGGTGCACTGTGGTAGGGCTCCAAAGGGGTCTTTCTGATGCGGGGTGCCAAGTAACACAGCAAAGAGGGGATGTATAAGTAGCCACGCTGTCCTTTCTTGTCCTGGCCTGAAGTTGCTCAAATTCCAGACTGCCTGGGATCACTTGGGGAGGGCCTCTTACATACAGGTCCAAGGTGAGATATGAGATTCTGAATTTCTGGCAAGTTACCAGGAGATGCTGATGTCAGAGCAACAAAGGATATTCTGGGCCCATTGTGAATCTCGGCTCGTTCTGTCCACATGATGGGATAGTGCCGACCCACAAAGACATCCAGGGGTTAAGAGGGAGATTTTCTTCTCCTTTTTATCTTTAGTAGGGTATGAATCTCAGTGATTGTCAAGGATGAATAGATTCACTCCCCTTCCCATACTGGGTGTTTCTTCCAGTTACTACTATGGAAGTGAAATAATTTGGGTGATGTGGTTTACTATGAAAATAAAACAATGCAGCCAGAGAGACAGTACAGGAACTAAGGAACTTGCTTTGCTTGCAACTGACCCAAATTTGGTGCCCAGCACTACCGGGGTCATTCCTAAGCAAAGAGACAAGGATAGTCCCTGAGCACCACTGGATGTCGGACCAACGAACACACACGCACACATTGGCATGGCGCACACACACACAAGTGTTCTGGGAAGGTAGCTCCAAAGATTGGACCATGTGATTTGCATTGGGAGTCCTAGGTTTAATCCCCGGTACCACACAATTCCCCAAGCATTGCCAGGACCAGCTGCAGAGCACCAAGTCAAGAGTAGCCCCAGAGCACTGCCAGGTGTGCCACTCCCACAAAGAAAAAGAGGGTGTGCCAATCTGCACTTGCTGTAGTATAGTTAAGTTCCAAAGAAAGGGAAAATTCAGTCACTGTTCTGTGAAAGGGATAATTTAGTCACTGTTCTGTCCAGGGCCTTAGTGTGAATTCTTGTTCCTCCTCTGGAAAGTTCAACATTTGGCATTTACAACATTTACACGCCCATTTCTCATCATCGAGTGCTGGAAGAAAACCTCCTAACTAATGTTTCTCCTAGCCCCCGACTCAGTAACTGGAACACAGCAGAGAATGACTACTTCAGGGGGTACTGAGTATGGCCCTCCAGGAACCCCATTATACTCTAAGAGCTCCCCTATGAAAACCATTCAAAGCCAGAGCGAAAGTAGAGCAGGTAGAGTGTTTGCCCTGCACATGGCCGACTCAAGTTTGATCCCCAGCATCCCATATGATCCTCCGAGCACTGCCAGGAATAATTCCTTAGTGCAGAGCCAGAAGTAACCCCTGAGCACTGCAGGTTGAGACCCAAAACTGAAAGCAAATAAAAAAGAAGGAAAAGAAACAATACACAACAGAAGCAAGGATAAGTAGACAAGTCAGGGAAAAGGTCATCACACCCAAGAACAGTCCAGAAACAGGGTCTGGGACAGAGATGCAGGTCCGGCTTTTCTATTATTCATTGATCCAGCAGCTCCAGTTCTGTGCTCACCCTAAACAAATACCAGTAAGTGAACACAAGTAAGTACATGAAGATTGTGCACTGGACAAAACCATCAATGGACAATAGCTAATAGGTCAAGTACTCCTTTAAGATAGGCTGCTGAACTACAAAGAGCCATGTCAAAGACGTTAGGTATCAACAGTAAAACAAATTCTATGACTGTTACCATGGGCAGTGATCAAGTGATCAAGTTACCATGGGGCCAGAGAGTGAGCACAAGGGTTAAGGTACTTACCTGGCCAATGGCTGATCCCAGTTTGATTCCTGGCACCATGTGACCTCTAACACTACTGCAGGGTCCAGGAATCACTCAGAGGCCCCCAAACGTCCTGAGCACCATCTGGGAGGACGACAGCCCCCTCACATACACACATGCAAATACAAATTAGTACTTTGGAAGTTGTTTTGGGGGTGGTCACACCCAGCAGTGTTTACTCCTGGCTCTGCACTCAAGGATCGATCCTGGCAGGATTCAGGGGACCATGTGGGGTGCTGGAGATTGAACCCGGGTGGCTACCCCCAAAACAAAGGATTTCTTGGGGCCAGAGTGATAGTACAATGGATAGTGCATTTGCCTTGCATACGGGTTCAATCCCAGGCATCCTTTTAGTTCCATGAGCACCGCCATGAGTAATTCCTGAGTGCAGAATCAGGAGTCACCCCTAAGCAGGAGTAATGGGGTGCAACCCCTCAAAAAATGATTTCCAAGGGCCCGATGGAATAGAGTGGAGGCTTAGTGCCGGGCTTGCGGGTGGGAGGGTCAAGTCCCCGATTCCCCACAGGTACAGCTCATGTAGACACTGCTGGCACTTCTGCTCTCTGCAGTCCCTATGGTGACTTCAGCAGCACCACACCCAGAAGTGTACAAACGCCCAACTTGGTGTGTGAGCCCGGCAAGCACTGTAAGCAAAGATGACGGAGCTCCAAGCTCAGGGCTAAGATCCCCGCCAGCACTACAGCCAGGGCACACAAGCGCACCACAGCTAAAGGGGTATGCCCTGAACACAGTCGCGGCTTCTGGCTACTTCACCCAAGACAAAGCAGCACCACCAGGCTTCACCTCGAATTCTTTATGCCTTGACTGAGTTGCTTCGTCCTCGCTGGTTGTTTTCCCGGCACCAAATTTTTCAAGGTCCCTACGTGCAGTTACTTAAGTTATTTAACTTCACAATTTAAGAATAGGGATTAGATGGTGAACTGTATTGATTTTACTTTCCTCCTGTTAACTTATTCAGCGTGTATGTGGTCTAAAGGGAAAGCACCATCCACGCCCCTCCCAAAAATTTAGTGTGCAGAGTGAGAAAGAAAGTAAATATGTTTAATTAAATATTTGGGGAACTGAGTTAGACGGAGATAAAGGAATTCCTTGTATATCTTTTTAATTTCAATATTTCAAATTTAAAAAATGTAAGGACCAAGACTGAATGCTACAAATTCTTGATAAAAGCCCTGTTTGCAGAGCATGTCTGTTTGCTTGCTGTTTCCACGGTACGAAACAATGGACAGGGATAGTTACCACAGGTACTATAAAGACTATGACTAATGTCACTTAAGGGCTGGCTTTCTAACCCTGGGTGAGACAAAAAAGGAGATAAAACCTTCTGGGTTCATCACCAGCGTCTGGCCTGAGGTAACCTCTCTACAGAGCAGGGCGAGGGGGTCCGTGTGACCCAGGGTCCTCCTCTGAGCTGAAACTGGAAGCACGCAGACACACCTGAGCTGATATCGCGGACCCTACCGGCAAAAGGAACAGACACTAGGCCAAGGGAGCCAACAATCCCTTTGAGTCGGCCTGTGTACACAAGCTTGGTAACTCCATTCCAAGAATGAAGACACCACAGAACAAACAGGATATCCAGACAATAGGGAAGGTTCCATGGACTCACCCACGTTGCTGACAGCACCACTGTGGCCAGCTTTCTCCCAGAAAGCCACCTCCCCCTTGAACAGCAACTTTTTAGAACTATTGGTCCTACTGTTAAGACAACTTCAGAATCTAGTGGCTCAAATGAAGGTGAAAAGTGCAGCAACAGCCCAGTGCTCCTTCCCACCTCCTGCAAGTGACCTGCACCAAACCCAGGGGGCAAGATCTAAAACTATGCCTGCTCCACTGCAGTTGTTGCAGTAGACTGCTGCCCAGAGCCTCTGCATCTTGCCTGGAGTTACCTCCTGCAGGCCACTTTGTAGATAAAGGGGCAAGAAAACAGTTTGAATGTGGCAGTCTATCTTACCATGCATTCTATGTTAGCTGGTATAAATATTTTCTCTCACGCTACTATAATTATCATGGGACTAGATAGATCTTACCAGTATATTTACCTGGCCATGTTGGATCTCTAAGTAATTAGACCAGAGAGAAGGCTGTTTGCCTCCAAGGAAGCAAGCCTGGCTCTCTAATAAGTCTAAAGGTTAATATATAAAATAATTATTAAGCAAAGATGAGAATCTTGTGACGGCTTGGAGAAATATATACCTGGCTGTAGAATATCCATTGGTACAGGGGCATGCCTTTGTATTCTGAGATACAGTTCATCTCAGATGCCCCTCCCCCATCTATCAAGGACCAGCAGCCTTGACTGGGCAACATTAACATTTCAATGGAACAAGGTGAGGTCCAGGGACTTACCTGAGGGGGATTGACCCTAAGTGCTTTCTGTGGGTGGTCTGAACTGAAAACTTATAAAAAGCTGTACACCTTTTCACCTTATGCCTTTCCTTCCTCTCCTCCTCTCCCTTTTCTTCCCTGTTGGGCCTTAGCACACAGTAGCAGCCCTCTTGGCCTAGAATTCTGAGCCCACATGGCGGGGCCCAGATAGTAACCTAAAGTCCAGGGTTTTCCTGTTACTAGATTTTTCACAAGTGTGAGTAAATCCTTTTCAAAGTTTGCTGGATTCTCGCATCTTTCTCCACCTGCCAGCCACTGATCCCCTGGGGCAAACGTGGATCCCCTGACCCTGCTCCCGGATTTTGTAGGGGCACCCAGCACACCCCCACAGAGAAGGTGCCTACTGGTTGCCATATCATCGTCACACTCCAGAGTCTGATCTCAACACCCTTACATGGAAATGACCTGCTAATTGGGTCCCCAGTGCCTCCATCATAAATAGATACAAAGACTGGCAACAGAATTAGCAAGCTTCCGCTGCCAAGACAACCACCTTTTTTATCGCCTCACAAAGAAGTTGTCCTTTCTGACCTTAAGTTTCAAAACCTAAGTATTTTGGGATGGAAAGGTCTACTCAATCAGAGAAATCTGTAAATTAACGAAAGCAATTCAAGCAGCAATTAATTCAAAACCTACACTAGCAAAGCAGGAATTGAAAAAGGAAAATCAAGTGAAAAGCAGGCTAGATTTATGATCTCCTTTGTCTCAACTGTTGAGAGGCTTTACCAAAATAATGTCCATCAAGTATTCCAAAGACCAATGTCTTAGTATCCATCCTCACCTATTGTTGGAGTACCTGATATATAGAAGATCTATAAATAACGAGTGGGAGAAAAAGACCTTCAAGTATATTGTGCCACTGACCAGAGAAGTTGGATCTTCATCTTTCATCTAAAGAATTAAGTCTTCTGAACAATATGGAAATTTTTTTTCCCCAATAGGAACCAGCCAAGACCGCTTCTTGGCACACAAAAGTATTAATTCAAACCGATCTATGCACACCTAGAATCATTCATTGTTGCACTTAATACAACAACCTCTGCCCCTCGAGGTGTTGCAGATGTGGTTAAAGTGCCCAGCTGCATTAGCAGGTGGCAAACAGGAGACAGGCTTGTCTACACTCAGGGCTCTGCACTGTGGGCCCTGGATGGTTGATGGTCTAACATTGGAAAAGACTGGGCCCTCTGGAATGAACTCAGAGCCACGACAGAGCCTGGCAAGCTACACGTGGTGTATTCAATATGCCAAAGACAGTAACAATAATGGACCTCATTCTCTGTAATGGAGATGTTACTGACACCCACTCAAGCAAATTGATGAACAACGGGAAGATAAGAGACAAGTGACAAATACAACAGCCAGGACAAGAAACCACCCAAATCCAATTACAGATAATGAATCAAAAAGTTATGGTACATATACAGAATGGAATATTATGCAGCTCTAAGAAAGAACAAACTCCAGCCTACATCAGTAGGACTAAATGAGAGCATGCTGAGTGAAATGAGTCACAAGGAAAGGGATAGAGACAGAGTGATCCTCTCATGCAAGGGATTTAAAGATACACAGTAAGGAAGCAGCAAATGGCAACAGAACCAGAGAGTTGGTCCAGAGAACCGAGCTGGGAGGTGGCAGGTATGGGGCTGAAATGATGCATACATGAAACAATAATTAACACTTTTATAAACTACAACATCTCAATTAAAAAAAATTTAGAAAGCAAGGTTAGAAACATTTTTTTTTTCTTTTTTTCTTTTGGGTCACACCCAGCAATGTTCAGGAGTTAGTCCTGGCTCTGCACTCAGGAATTACTTCTGGCAGTGCTTGGGGAACTATATGGGATGCCAGGGATTGAACCTGGGTCTGCCGCATCCAAGGAAAACGCTTTACCTGCTGAACTATTGCTCCGGCCCCAGAAAAATGCATTTTAATGCTTCGCAATGTGATTCGAACATTAGTTCTTTTATTATTTATAAAAATATAATCTTATAACAGGCCACCAAAAGTCTATATGGCAACATGGTATGTCACCAGTTGAAACTGATGTTTGAACTGCTACAATGCTTTAGTTTGTACCAGATCTTGCCTTACTAGGCGAGGGTTCCCCAGGGTTCCTTTTCAACCCCAGCACCACAGATGGCCTCTACCACTAGGGGCACTCCTGAGCACAGCCCTGAGAACCAGCTGGCATGGCCCAAGTCTCTGCTCTCCACCTCCAGCAACACACACACTCAACACACTTTACCAATTTCTAGTATCAGCCACTTACAACAGAAAAGGATTCTGGAAAACAAGGAGATGCAGCTAATATTCCCACTCAAATCCAGAAAGCCGTCTTCAAACTCTACAGCGGTGAACCAGATGCCTTAGGTTGTTAAACCGACTCTGGATTCACTGTGGAAGGGGTGGAGGCACCAAGCCAGGGAGGTGGAGGCCCTAAGGAGCTCCCACATGATGGCTGGACAAACCCAATGGCATTTTGATTGTCAAGAACCGATAAAACGTGAAAGTGACTTAGGTGCCAACAATCCCCCTTTTAGAGATGATGATGGTAAGTAGGCCTTAAATCAAAGCCAGGCAACATCAGCAAAGTCTTACAGTGAAAAATTAATGCATGTGGAGCAGCAGCCAGCAAAAAGGAAGAGAAAAAGAAAAACACCCCAACTTTACCTGAAAGTACAGTGCTCTGCTGGAAGCGTTTGTCTTCACAGTTAAAAACAAATGAAATTGCTTCTTATTGATTTTAATTTAGGTTGGAACGCTTGCTGTCCAATAATGCCAGAAGAGGAAACGGTGAGCAGGAGACATGATAAGAGAGCAGAGATTGGAGGCCATCAGACACGCTGCCAACCTCGGTCCAAGCTCTGGTGACAACGTGACAAGCAGGATTAGGTGTGGGCAAACACATGCGCAGACACACAGATTTGCATTAATCTCATCCTCTAGGGCAGTCACCATCACGTTCTCATTTTATTATTTTTCTTAAATTCAGACTCTAAATGTTGTTCAATTAAGTTTTACTGGTTTCCTTACAGATCCTTAGGATTCTCATTTACAAATAAAATCAAGAGAAGCAGTTAAGGCTAAATGATATCAGCATGTCTCCTACAGAGATGTCGTCCCCAGCACCAAAATAAAAGTCCTCAAATTCCTGGAGATAAAATCCTCCAAATGTATAAAGGAAGGAAGGAGGGAGGGAGGGAGGGAGGGAGGAGGGAGGGAGGGAGGGGGAGGGAGGGGAGGGAGGGGAGGGAGGGAGGGAGGGAGGGAGGGGGGAGGGAGGGAGGGAGGGGAGGGAGGGGAGGAGGAGGAAGGAAGGAAGGAAGGAAGGAAGGAAGGAAGGAAGGAAGGAAGGAAGGAAGGAAGGAAGGAAGGAAGGAAGGAAGGAAGGAAGGAAGACCCAAAGGAAGGTCTTTGGATGAGACATTGTAAGTGGCTCTTTGGGGCTGGCAGAGCGGGTTGCTGTGTTCTCAATGCACTCACTCACCTTCCCCTTTTTATACCGGCACCCTCTGATTGAAAAATGACCAAAACCCCCTTGGTTAACAGAAGCCAGAAAAAAAAATAGTGAAAAGATCTTGGTCATCTTAAAGAATCCAATCAGCAGCCAAACAATCCAGCTTCTGAAAGGTCAAGGATGAGAACAGCCCAGGGGATAGAGGCTGCAAGAACTGAATGAGTTATCAGGCAGTATTCTTGTGTCACTAGGCTTAACTCCAAAGAAATTCCAGAATTAAAAAATCTGAGAAAATGAGTTCCTCACAATTCCAGAGAAAATGTATGACCAGTCTGGCCTGAGTCCTACATGACCTTCCACCTGTGGTCTAAAGAAAGTCCCTTGATCAGCAGAAGACTCCATAAAAAAAAAAAAAAAAACCTAAAAAGCCTTGTATCCAGAGTAGTAATGATGCTATTAACAAAATAGAATAATAAAGGGAACCTGGCAGACAAAAATCAAAAGGAAAACACACTAACACCTCTGGGTCTGTGTCAGAGGCCAATTTCATACTTATTCTTGTGTTTAATTTTCCTATTGACTATGTGAGGTAACAACCACATTACAGAGAAGGAAACGGAGGCTCAAGGACACACAGCTTGAGTAAGATGCTTCAGTTTCCAATTACAAGACCACTGAGTCCCTCAGCCTTTTCCTGGGCTATTTTACATCATCCATGGACAATACTATCAAGTATAACTGCTCAGCCAGGCACTCAAGGGTCAGCCAATGCGTCCAACACCAGCTCCCACACTGCTCGGATCTCTGCAGGGTCTTATGTGCTGACTGACAAGTCATTTTGTGTCATGATAAAGTAGCTAACACAAAAGGTAAACATGGATTTAAGTCCAGAAATGCTGGACTGCCCTTGAAATAAGTTCAGACACCCACTGACCAGCCACCCTAAAAGGTTCTTTATTGTCCTCTATTCAGGAGTTCCCTGGCTTCAGCTGCACAAAGAAAATACAAGTCAGGAGCCAGGAATACGGCTCAGTGGTTAAGGCATATGTCATATACGTGTGACTCCTTGAGTTTGATCCCTAGCATAGAGATGAGAGGAAGACTTTCATCTCTATGAAACCCCCTCCCAGGAGGATACCTCCCTCATAGTTGCTGCTCCTGAATACTCAAAAGACTGAGTCAATAATCCATCATTCCAGATCCCCGTCTCTCAGACAGGTGAACTATTTGGGGGAAACTTATCTTGCTTTCCCAACCTATAGACCATATTCAGGAAGCTGGAAACACCAAGCGGAAGTGGAATTTCGCTAATATCTGACTTGAACCCTTTGCTTTCATGCTATTGTATGTAAAAAGATATTCCTATCCACTGAAAGTCTCACACATATGCTTCTGTCTCTATAGACTGGAAACAATCAAGTCCAAAAGTTAAGATCTCACCCATTCAGTGAACCTGGACACCCAGATCTTCCGAGAATCACAGACATAAAAGCACATGGTGAAACTGAATGCTTGGGCCAGAGAAGACAGCGCAGGAGCTTGCAGGCGGTCAATCTGGGTTCTATCCCTGGTAGCACATATGGTCCCCCAAACCAGTGGTGAACCCTTAGTTCAGAGCCAGGCATAAGCCCTGAGCACAGTCACGTGTGGCCTAATCACCCACCCACCCCAACACACACACACACACACACACACACACACACACACACACACACACACACACACACACACACAGAGCCACAAAATAAAGAAGTCAATATCCCATTTTTATCACACATATGCAGAGACTGACTCTTTGGGATCAAATTAGGCTACTTCCCAAATGTGTTTGTGACTTTGAATGAACTATCCAATCATGCAGTCCCTGTCTCTCCCAGTCCCTGTCTCTCCCAGAAGCAGAATGTAGTTCAACATTGTCACACGAGGCTGAGAAATAATGGACCAAAAATTACCTCTCTGGCCATTTATGGTAGTTCTCCTTGTCATCTTTGTCATTCCCACACTCTGATGTATATTGAGTACATTACACAGTCAGTATTCTGACCACAAAAATATGGGCCTCACCAGTGGGTGGGCACAAATCTAACATCAGAGGGGACAAAACGCAGCTGTGTGCTGCCCGCACTCGGGAATGAATCACAGGTGTTATTTATCTGAGGGTGAAAAAAAAGGATGCTACAAACTCTACTGAAACAAGGGCTCTGGTTCCATGGAGAAAGACAACTGATCTGACCTTCCTTCGCAGCCCTAAGCGTTCATGCCTGGCAACTGATTAGCCAGTGTCTGAAACTAATTAACAGGTGTGGCAAGAATGAAAGAAGAAAACAAACCTTAGCAACTTTCTCTGGGGAATTGATGACTCCTGATTTACAACAGCTCCTCCAGGATGGAGCTGAGAGCCCAGTGAGGTGGGTTGATTATTCAAAGAGTGTCTGCCTGATGTGCCTTGAGAGAGCCAACCCCCTTCACAGGAAGCAAGTCAAATACCCATCGCTGCCTACATGAATGCTTTCTGGGCTACAGATGGTGCCAAAAATAGCCCTGACAACAACACCTGAGTTAACCAAACGCTGAAACCTTTGCAAAGTCAAGGGGCAAGAAAGTGTGTTTGCTAAGCACTGGAATTAAGACAGCAATGAAGGAAAACAAATATTTTTCCTCTGTCAGTGATATTACTTCTCTTTGTCTACTAAGAAACCCGTAGAAACCACACATTACACCTTGCGAACTGGCCCTCTGCAGACAAAAGCTGTTTATTATATACCCTTTTACCTGAGGTAACTTGAAGTTCCTGGAAAGTCTCTACAGCCTCCCCCTCCAAACAAATTCTCTTTAAGTGCTTTTTCACTTTACTCTTGTTCAAATTTCTTGTAGTTCTTACTTTGGAGGGTTGGGGGACAATCTCCCGAACACCAAGCTACCCCCAGTAGTACCTCAAGACACTGCAAGGCTGTACCCTGAGATGCCAGGGTCTGTACCCCCTTTCATTAACGCACATCATTTGCTGAGTTTTAAAGGCACGACAGCATTTCATCAGCCATGTCAGACTGCCCTTATTCCCAGCTTCCCCCTGGTGGCCAAGAATAAGTGAATGAAGACACCTAGCCACAGAGCTAGTAAAGGGTGTATTTTGTACAAGCCCACCTTGCCACCCCCAACATCCCATGGTCCCACAGGCACCCAGGAGCAACTGCACAGCATAGGGTCAGGAGTAGCTCCCAGCACTGCTGGAGACACTTCCCAGAAACAAAATAAATACCTAAACCTAAGAGAGCCTTGCTTGACCTTTCCTCTTTTCGGGACCCAGACCAGTCTCAGAGAACTCAAAATGCAAGCCTCTCTGTGGAAGTGGAAGTCACGAGACTTCATTGGCGCCCAGCCAGTGAAGTCCATGTGCATAAACATCGCAGGAGGGGGAAAAGGTCACACTGGCTTTGGAGTCATAAGCACTCCTTTTTTTTCCATTTTGGGTCACACCTGGCGGTGCTCTGGGGTTACTCCTGGCTCTGCACTCAGGAATTACTCCTGGTGGTGCTCGTGGGACTATATGGGATGCTGGGGATTGAACCCAGGTCGGCCGCATGCAAGGCTAACACCCTACCCGCTGTGCTATCGCTCTGGCCCCCAGAAGCACTCTTTAAGGTAGCTGATAGGTTCAACAACAACTTGAACTCAACAAAGCTGGTTGTTTGCAGAAATAACGAGGATGATTTTCAGTACTGGTGTGTTCAAGCCCTGAACATGAAGCCCACTGTGTGCATAGTGGGAGCTGACCAAGGAGGAGTTAGCCAGATCAAGCGCAAAACACCTGTAGGAGCAACAGCTATTGCAATTATCACACCCACAACCATAACCCTCTACAAAACAACCTAGGGCGTGATCTTTCTAGAGCTCCGCAGGAAACAGGCCCAGGACCAAGGGCGGGGAGAGCAGCTGGCAGCAGTGGCAGGTGCAGGTGAGCCGCATCCTCCCAGAAAGGTGTTTGCCTTGGGGTCAGGGATATGACTCAGAGCTAACACACATGCTTTGCATACAGGAAACCTAGGTTGGGTCCTGAGCACCGCCCGAGGGAGGGGTGCCTTGAGAGCTTGGCAAGAAGAATATGAAAGCTCGGTGCAGACAGAAAGGCCATAGGGAAGATGCTTTCCTGTCAGAGTCACCACTCTCAAATCTGACTTTGCTGAAGAGCATGAGAAAGGCGCTGGAGTACCCTGGTGTCTTCCCCTGGGCATGCTACACTGTGCTCCCCTGGGTTCCCAAAGCACCCAGTAACGTTCTTTAATATGCTAACCTAAAGACTTCAACATCCTTGTTTATTCCTCCAAAAGTACTTACAGCTTAATCCCAGATTCTTATCACCTGCATGGAACAAAGGGCATGTGTCCACCCTGCCAAGTGTTCCCTGGGAAGGAAGCAGCCCTATCCAGAACCTAAAAAACAATTAAGCAGGAATGGATTTTTTCCCAGCTGTACCACTGGGTCCCCCTAGCACCAGCCACCCTTGTCCAAGTTCTCAGCCCAAAGAACCCCAGGCAAGAAGCCCTTTCTGCAGACCCAAGTGTCCCGATGAAGTGAGCATGTGTGCCTCTCGTACACTCCCTATCTCCAAGAGTCTGGTGAGAACACCTGCTCCACTTGGAGGAGTCGTATCCACAGGAACATTTCCTTGGGGAACTCTGAGGGGATAAGAGAAACAGGGAGACACCCAGGGCACTCAAGGTTATTTAGGGCTCTGGACGTGGTGGGCAGATCACTCCTGGTGGTGCACTGAGACACGTGTTGCAGAGATCCAAAAAGGGGCCAGCGGCATGCAAGGCAAGGGATTCGCCCTGCACTAACACTGGTCCCCGACAACTGTTGAAAAGGCGCCAAACCTATGCAGGGGAAGGAGTGGGAGGATCAACCATCTCTATATGCTACAACTGAGACCACCAGTGTAGTTCTCGATTAAATCCATGATGGTAAAATAGCCTAGTCTAGAGTTGAGAAACTGGGATAATCTTACTAGTAGAATTGAATCTCGATCAAGCAATATATTCAGAAGGGTAAACACTAGGGCCCAGGATGTTGCATGAAGCTCCCAGAACCTCCTCCATGAGGCAAGAGGAAACGAGCACTGGGAAGGGTGAGCATGTTTGTCAAGAAGCTTCTGGGGGCCATCTGCTGTCTCTGAAGATCTCCAGGGTCCTCTCTGTGCTTCAAGTTGCTACACCGGAAGTTAAATCATCATTCCCAAGGTTCCCTACACAGTCCTCGGTGCAGTATGCTCATTGCCGCAACCCTCACCTGCCCCACATCATCTGATTGGGTGCCAAACAACGAACCCCACTAAAAATTCACTCTCAAACCGGTAAACTAACAATAGTGAATATTATTTGCGTGCTTACTACTAGGAAGACCAATGTCAAATGCCTTACATTCATTCATTCATTCATTCATTCATTCATTTATAGCTTTTTTTGGGTCATACCCAGCAATGCTCAGGTTACTCCTGGTTCTGCACTCAGGAATTACTCCTGGCGGTGCTTGGGGGTCCATATGGGATCGAACCGGGTCGGCCGCGTGCAAGGCAAACGCCCTACCCGCTGAACTATCACCCCGGCCCCCACCTTACATTTACTCTTTAAGCTAACTCTGCAGAGCAGGGACTATTTTCCCCATTCACAAAGAAGCCCACTGAGCCAAGTAACGCCAACTTACTAGTTTCCACACTATCCAAGACTCCCGGGCTTCCCAGTGACAATGTCTTCCAGCAGGCAACCCTGCCCACTGCCAGGAATCTCTAGGCCCTATGTTTCAGAGTAAGGAGAGAAGAGTGATTATTGTCACACAGGGCGATACCAGTGTAAAGTGCTTTTCTGGAAGGTAAGAAAAGTATCCCAGACCAGTACTGCAATCCAATCCAAGTCATGAACCCAAGGCTCAGATATAATTTCAAATTTATGACAGTCACATGAAACACATAATACAAATAAATCAGGAGGCCAGGAGATAGTAGAGCTGTGTGACCCAGCACCACATACCCCCTGAAGACTCCTGAGCACCGCCTGAGCAGCCCCCACAGCCCGTCACTGCTTGGGTGACCTGGGTATCACCAGCCCTCCAGAGTCCCAGCCTGAGCAGCACCACATCCTGCCAGACCCTTGCACTGAACTTCCAGAATCTACAATGGGGGCCATGGATCTCCAGAGCACAGCATAAAAGATTCTCCAAAGTCCCCCCCCACACACACATACACATAAAAAAAAAAAGAGCAATAGCACAACAGGTAGGGCATTTGCCTCGCACACGGCCAACCGGGTTAGATTCCCGGCATCCCATATGGTCCCCCGAGCACCACCAGGAGTAATTTCTGAGCGAAGAGCCAGGAGTAACCCCTGAGCATCACTAGGTGTGGCCCAAAAAGCAAAAATAAATCAGTAAATAAATAAAAATAAAAATATTTCTTTTTTTTTCTTTTCACTCTTTATTATACCACCGTGAGACATACAATTACAAAGGTGCAATTGGTTCTTGGTAATACAGTATTCCAGCACCCATCCCTCCACCAGTACCCCATTTCCACCACCAATGTACCCCACCCCTCCCACTCACCCCCAGGCTGCCTTAATAGCAGGTAGCCCTGCTTCCTCTCCCTCCCTCTATCTCTGCATCTCTCTCCCTCTTCTTCTACACATTGTGGCTAGCCCTGCAGATATTCATTTATTTATTTATTCCACCTTTTCTCCTTTTTTTTTTTAATTGAAGGATGCTCATGTGGAGTCCTGGCTCCACAGGGTTCCAAGATGCACCCTCCACCCGAACCCATCTCCCATCACCAACGTCCTGTCTCCCTCCCCTCCCGAATCCCAACCACCCGGCGGGCTCTATATGTCATCTCCCTCCTCTGTATATCTCCCTCTCAGCAAACCCTCCTGCTGTTCGCGGGAATGCAGTGTACCAAAAAACATCATTGTTTCACCACCCTAGTGGCCAGCGCGACGCTTGCGGCGCGACCTGGGCTTGAACCGGCTTTGCTGGTCCTCTGGTCGTGGGACATTTTCCCAGCGTCTGGACAACGAAAATGGTGGCTAGTGTGGTGGACGAGTCCCATCCGGCTGCTTCCGGGACCCCCGGAGGCGACGGGCCCACTCCCAAAGCCCATCTGCCCTCCTCGGGGTTCCATAGTCAGCTGAGGCCCGGCGCGAGCCAGGCTCCCGCCTCCCGAGCCGTCTCCAAAAAATAAAAATATTTCAATACACCATCAATGTGAAATGTTAACGACAGTTTACAAACATTTTTTCATGTCTTTGAGACCCAGGGTATTATTTTAAATATCAAGCTCAAGTCAAATGGGAAAAGCCACATTTCCTGGGCTAATTGGATCGAGTGGCCAGATACAACCATCATGGAAAGCATAGCTTTACAGAGATTTCACAGTAAATAAGCTAATGCTCAACATCAGAGGGGAGTTAATTCATACCCAGGAAGCAAAACAGGGGATTACATGCTGCTACCCTGTACTTGTATATTACCAAACAATACATAGTTATCTGTGTCAATTTTGTTTTGGGGCCTGGGGAGAACACTCCTGGAGATGCTCAAAGGTTATTCCTGGTTCTGCACTCAGGAATCACTCCTGGTGGTGCCCGGGGACCATATGGGATGCTGGAGATCACACCCGGTCAGCCACATGCAAGGCTTTTCCCATTCTACTATCTCTATGGTTCCTATCTGGTGTCAATGTTTAAAAAATGCTTTCACCTTTTATCTGTACTGTCCAAATTCCTTATCAAAAACAATACTGATGAGAGGACTGTTTAGATTTAAGAAACAAGCGACCCCTATGTTAACAATGAACTGATTCAAAGTAAATATAAGATATTATACTACGTATATAAACACCAAAAACAGTAACAATAATAGACCTCATTCCCATGACCTGAACGAATGGTTTAAGGTTCTTCATGTTCCTGGAGCAAGCAGATGCCCTTGGGCTACACAGGGCGCGACAGGGACATATGGAGATGTTACTGGTGCCCGCCCGAGCAAATCGATGAATAACAGCAAGTGATACAAGTGACAAGTTATATAAACCACAAATGGAAAGGATCCATTCAGTCACGCTTTAAAAAATTTATGTCACCAGGTCATACCTAATACTTATTAAATAGCTAATTGAGAAAGATGCCACTATGGAATACATCTACTCCTACTAAAGCCATAACCTGATGTAAAAGCTTAAAGCACTGAAAAAAGAAAAATTTTATTTTGTTTTGTTTTGTTTTGTATTTTGTGTCACACCTGGTGATGCTCAGGAGTTAGTCCTGGCTCTGCACTCAGGAATTACTACTGGAGGTGTTTGGGGAACCATATCAGATGCGAAGAATTAAACCCACGCCAGCCACATGCAAGGCAAACACCCTACTCACTGTCCTCTTGCTCCAGCCCTAAATAAATTTTAGAACCCTAAAATTCTTATCAGTAGAGCCCACAAATTAGACTATGATGTAATCATCAAGAAACTGGATTTTCCCACAGGAATAAATGAAGATGAGTCCAAAATGTGGGCAAAATCAATTCCATGACTCAGGAACCTTTGTATATGGCACTTGCTATTGACAACTGCTTTCAAGTCAATTTTAAAATAGGTCTATGGCTTAAAAATGGTAGCAGCAAACTTATTTGCAAAGCTATAGAAGCCCCTTAGATACACTTCTACATATGCAATTCTTGAAGGCTGGCTAAGGGATCCCAGTATAGCACAGAAATGTCCCCAAAGTTCTCTCAGAGGTAGGTTTAGAGAGGATTCTAGGATCCAGTCTGGATTCTGAATTTAGCAAGAAAGAGTTCTGTGATTGATTGGCAATATCTGCCATGACTAGCGGAATGGGAACCTTTACCTCGAATGTCAATCCACAAATTTTATGGAGAAACCCCAGTAAATTGCAAGAACAGGAAGTTAAACACATGAGTTTTCACCAAATGTCTACATATGCATCCAGGGGAAATGAATGGCCGGGCCCCACATGAACACAGAGCTATCCAACAAGACATTGATACCCTACTTGCACAGGCCATTTCAGTACTGAAAATATCAAATCTATTCCTTCCAATTTGGAACCCACAGGGCAAATTAAAACCTAAGTCATCTTTGACAAACCTATTAATAAAACAATGATCCTTGAGGTCCGGGATATAGGACATCTTCCTTGCATACTCCAACCTGGGTTCAATCCCTGGCACACACTATGGTCCACCCCACTCCACCAGGACTAATTCCTGAGCACAGAGCCCTGAGTAAGCCCTGAATACAGCCAGTTTGGCCCCAAATCAAACAAAAACAAAAAATGATCCATAAAATTGCATGCGCCTTAAAAATCACTCACCTCTGCAAGCCGAGAAGGTAATATCAGATATCAGACAGGCAAGCTGAAACCAATTCTACCACTTCATTAATGGAGCATCTCTGATCTCCCTGGGCTTCAGCTCTCTCACCACTTCACAGAATGCCATGGCATTTAATTGGGGGGGCACATTCATGCCAACTATTCTTTCATAAATCTTGAGCAGCAGCTGTTACAGACAGCTGTCATTTATAATGCCCTGTGTGCCTAATGCTCTCCTGGTGCACCATATACCTGAATTTCTCATGGAATTGTTACAATGACCCTAGAGGCCAAAACTCTCACAGCCCCCATTTTACAGATGAGAAAACCAATCAACCAACTGGACCAAGGTGGTACAGACAAAACTAGATTGATGGATCTGTACAATTCCTTGAAATCCATTCGCGTGCCACTGGTCTCTCTCATCAAAATCGACCTGACTCAAATCTCATTTCCTCAATTCACCCGTTGAAGGTCCCAAAGCAAATAAGTCATTTCCACAAACTCCTCTGTTTATTGGATCAGAGTACTTACACTTCCACCAGATTTTCCAAAAAACAATTTTCCCCTCCATACAGCAGCATGAGTGAGGGCAGAAGAAACTCGGGAACCAACAACTTCTTCACAGAAACTTTTCGTTTAAAATACTCGACCCAAAAAATATCCAGAAAGACCCGTAACACCAGAGTTGCCCAGCCTCCATGGCATGATATAACTCTGGCAGAGTTATATCAAATTGACCAACTGGGGAAATGAGGAGCTGAAGTCTGAAACTGACCGAGAGTTTTCATACCCTCTACTCACTGCTTTAAAGATGACTAGTTGTTTTTCTTTAAATAAAAACAGCTAACTGGGGGCGGAGCGATAGTCCAGTGGGTAGGGCATTTGCCTTGCACGCAGACTACCTGGGTTCGATCCCCGGCATGCCATATGGTCCCCCGAGCACCGCCAGGAGTGATTCCTGAGTACAGAGTCAGGAGTAACCCTTGAGCATTGCCGGGTGTGAACCAAAGAGGAAAAAAAAAAAGCCAGCTAGTTGGAAGAATAATAGGACAGGTTTTGAAGAGAATATTTTAGAAAACTTGGCTTCTGCCTAAGCACATTTGAAATCACCATGATGGCGCCAACCACATTTGCCCGGGAGAGCATTAGGCACAGTGGTCAACCAATGCTTATTCAAGCAAGCATGGAACTGGTGCAGGAAAGCCCTTCTGCTAAACCAACCAATACAAAGTCATTACTAGACAGCAGAGTGTTGTACTGTCCATCTCCAATATCACAGTAAGCTTTTATATTCTCCGCTGCCCTCTACATACCTCGCACCTCAATTCCCAGAACCACTGGAACAGAAATGAGAGCACCTGGTTCTCCTGGATCAAACCTAGATCCAAGATCATTTCTGATTCAAGAACACCACATCTGTAGAATTTAGCCCAAGTTATCTGAAAGTGGGGGAAATGTCCAGGACCATCCAAACATAACTTGTGCCGTTAGAACATTTTACTTTCAGTTCTAAAGTAGCTTTAATGGCAGCAACTTCAGAAAGAACATATTGTATTTCTATTTTTAAGTTTGGGCTTCAAACACCCTAGCAATTCTTGAATTCGTTGAAGGACAATATTAACCTTGGACTTCAGATTTCTCAAGAGGTGGCAATCAATGCACAATTTTTGGAAGCCACATACAATGACATCAGTATCTTCTGAACTGTCCTGCAATTGTTTTTAAAACAACTACCCAGAGTAAAGGTGACAGGGAAAAGGACTAGAGTGCGTGCTTAGTATATGGTGGCCACCAGTACGACTTGGTTCCCTGAGCACTGCAGAAGTAACCCCGAACACCACAGGGTATTCCTTCTGGGGAGGAGATAAGTCTCCATCCTTCTGGGCTTCAGACATTACTACCAACTTCAGCAGATAGCAGGTCCTGCCTTCAAAGAGCAAAGAGTCTAATTAGGTTCCGAATCATATGCATGGGAATATACCATACATTGTAATGGTCAAATGGCAGAGTAAGAATAAAGAAATAATTCTTTATTCTTTATAAATAAAGAATAAAGAATTTATTAAGAAATTTATTAAGAATTGGGGCGGAGCGATAGCCCAGCAGGTAGGGCGTTTGCCTTGCACGCGGCCGCCCATGCCGGCCCGGGTTCGATCCCGGCATCCCATATGGTCCCCGAGCACCGCCAGGAGTAATTCCTGAGTGCAGAGCCAGGAATAATCCCTGAGCGTCGCCGGGTGTGACCCAAAAAGCAAAAAAAAAAATAAATAAATAAAATAAAAACATCACTTATATATTAAAAAAAAAGAAATTTATTAAGAATTAAGAAATTAAATTTCTTAATACATTAAATTTATTTAATTTAAATAAATTTAAGTTTATTAAGAAATTAAATTTATTAAGAAATTAAATTTATTAAGAATGTATTAATAAATTAAAAAATTATCAAGAATTTATTAAGAAATTAATTTTTTTATAAAGAATAAAGAATTTATAAAAAATAATCATTTAATTTCTTTATAAAAAAAAGAAAGAATAAAGAAATCTCTCCCCAAATCTCCCACCTGTCCATATGCAAAGTTTTCCATTCTTCTCAATATGTATTAAGCTAGGCTTTCATGGTTTGTTTTGTTTGGGTGGAGGGGCACACACATGAGTGTTTAAGACTTATTCATGCTTTTGCAATCAGGGACCTCTCCTAGTTGGCTTAGGGAACCAGATGGGGTTCCCCCATCTGGAAATAGAACCCAGGTCAACCATAAATGACAAACACCCTATCCACTGTACTATCTCTCTGGTCCCTGATCCTTAGGTTTTCACGCTATTGTCTGAAAAATTTTAATGTGATTTCCATTATGTATTATAAATCAATGCATGAAAGTCATGCACAAAAAAATGTAGTGCAGATGCAGCACATAAAAACTAAGATCTTGGGGGAAAGGTAGCTCAGCATGCACATGCATGTAGGAAACAAAGTTAAATCCCTGGGATTGCATTATCTTCTATGTGCAAAGCTGACAGTAGGCCCCAAAGGATCACCGGAGGCCCCAGACAATGCAAAAGGCTAGAGCAAATGCATACCTTGCATGCTAGAGGTCCTGAGTATGAACCCCAGTACTGCATGGCTCCCCAAACACTGCCAAGCATAGCCCAGGTACCACAAACGGGTCTACAAATCTGGTGAAGTATCCAAGCAGCAGGTGCTCTGCAAAGGGGTTCAGAACCATACTGGTACGAATAATAATCATTTCAACAGCCAACAATGGAGTACATATACACAGACATTTCATACACCACCAATGTGGGTAATGTAAAACCTCAAAACAAGCAACCCAAGTAGCAATCTAGCAATCACACCTATACTCAGGTGGCAAATGTCACCAGGGGCCAGCTGCATATCGTAAATAACCACTGCAGACCAGGTGAGCGCCTATCTCAAGGGGTAGTCGCTATTTATTCCAGCTGATTGTTGTCAGGCAAGAACACAGGCCCTTGGTTGAAATAATTCCCAGTTTTTCAAAAGTAATTCAGACTTCCTATTAACTCACTGTAATATATAGGAATCTGGGGGTGGGAGAGAAAGATTCTGCAACTCCTTGGTTATAATGCCTTCCCTCTGCCCTTACCTAGAACACCCAATATACTGCAAGAACTCTCATCTCCGTGTCAAATAAAGTGAACGCTCCAATGCGTGATTTTTAATTTAACGTTTTTCTTTTTTAAACACAGGATGGCCAAACAGAGCATCTGCTGGCCAGATGCAATCCCCAGACCTCCAAATAACCCAAATGACAGCTTTTCTCTCTTTTTCAAAATAAGACACAAGATCCTGAACTAGCTCTGTGTTGTTTCTAGACAAAAGAATCTTGCCACCACAATCTCAGCCACACTCTATCTCAGCCATAAATACATAAATAACACGAACCAAGTCTTACAGGCCGTACACAGCTACAATGGTATAATAAGCAAAGCTCCACTTTTTGCTTGAACTCCAGGAAAAATATGATTTATGGTTTAAAAAGAAAAGCAAAACACAGCTATCGGCATTCCTTTAACCAAGATCCACTCACTATCTGATTTGTTGCTCCCTCCGGATATTCTTACAAGGTCTGCATGATAATCAGAGGGTCAGAAGACAGACCTCAGGAGGCAAACTCTCAGAGGAAAGTTAACGAGTACAACTCAGGAATCACAACCTAAAACGCAATGGGTGTTTGACTGCCCAGTCTCAAATCAGCAATCCTGAAACTCTACAAGAATTTCAGACACCATTTAGTTAAGAGTAAGGAAAACAACCCCAAAGAAACTGGGGATCTTGCCCAGCTCACACAGCTGGCTTGGCGGGCTCTCAGGGCTAGTTCTTAACTCCAGAGGAAAAGGCAGAATGCAAACCATCTCTTGCCAAGTACAACTCCCTCAGACCTTTTCCTGCAATCGTGAGTCAGAGCTACACTTAAGTGATACACGGGACACTAATAATACCTCGTTATTATAATGGAGCCATATTCAAAGGCCCAAAATAACAGCCCTCATGTTATAAACTAAATCAATTTACATCTCTTTGAAGGGAGTCAAAAACAGAAATCAACTCAATACAAATTCTCTCTATGCGGTTATTATCAGTTAATTCGAAGTAAAGTTAATTTGCTGAAAGGTCATCTCTTCACCATAACCAAATAAAAATCCTATACTAATTGCTTTACTTCCTTATTTAATTGTAGAAAATACAAGGACAACTTTATTTTACTCATTGTTTATAGTCCTTACATACATGGGAAGAGTAGGGTGAAATACAAAATAAGCTGGATCTTAGTCAATGGCTTTCCACTACAATTAAGAAAAACAACTTTCAAACGAAGAGCAACAAGTCAAACTGAAAATAATTCTGCACTGATTAGGAACAAATTATAGACTAGAGACACTCACTATAAGCATAGACTCGGTCATGTGAAACCCTCCAGTTTTAGCTAACTCCCCAGAAAGTAGGGACATTCACACTTTCTTCTTGCCGTGAGGATTAAAAGCCATATTAAAATCTAGGCAGAGTGCCTAGGTAAATGGCAAGCACTTGGTGTGAGTGGGCCGTTAAAACCATTGTTCCATGGCTACTTACCCAAAACAACAGTGCTGGAAGCAAGATGTCAACCCCCAGGGGCTGGAGCAACAGGACAGGGGGAGAGGCAGGCGTTACTTGCAGCTGACTTGAGTCTGATCCCCTGAACCCCATGTGGTCCCTCAGCCTGCCAGGACTAAAACCTGAGCACCAATGGCTCCTTCCAAAAGGTTTCCTTCCTCCCAACAAAGAATGTCACTCCTGGACTCTGGTTCTCACTGGTATTTAGAGAGTGAGATTGTTCAGTGTTTAGTGTTTACACTTGTATAAATCTGACACTTAAACCCCACTCCGAACCCCAATTCTTCAAGAGATACAGGATAAATCTGACCAAGACAGAGAAGTTACCCAGTGACGGAGTCAAGATACTAGAAGCTCTTAGCCTCCCCATCCATAGGACTAAAGCACTTGGGGGAATGAAATTATTTTGTTAATGAATAAAAATAATTTATAAATAACCACTTCTTCAGAACCATCCTTTTGGTGACTCTTAACTAACATGACTCTTAAGAAATCAATGATAAAATAAAACTGTACAATCAAAAAAAAGAAGTCAATGATATTCTTCACTTACCTAGTACATGCCTACACTTTTACACTCCGGGAGGTGTCTTCAAAGCCTGAGCACATGTTCTTCATGCTGTAGCCCTGGGTTCCATCCTTGACACCACTACAAGCTGCCCTGAGCATCCAGGAGCAAACCCCCAACACAGAGCTGGAATGGCCCCTGAGCACTGCCAGGTTTGGCCCCATATAAAAAATACTTGGGGGGATGGAGCAATAGCCCAGCGGGTAGGGCGTTTGCCTTGCACGCGGCCGGTCCATGCCACTCTGGGTTCGATCCCGGCATCCCATATGGTCCCCGAGCACCGCCAGGAGTAATTCCTGAGTGCAGAGCCAGGAGAAACCCCTGAGCATTGCGGGTGGGACCCAAAAAGACAAAAAAAAAAATACTTGGGGCCGGCGATAGTCCAGCGGGTAGGGCGTTTGTCTTGCAGCGGCCGGCCCATGCCGGCCCGGGTTCGATCCCCGGCGTCCCATACGGTCCCCTGTGCACCGCCAGGAGGATTTCCTGAGTGCAGAGCCAGAAGTAACCCCCTGAGCATCGCCGGGTGTGACCCAAAAAGCAAAAATAAAAAAAAAAAAAATACTTCTATGTCTTTATCCAGATTATCCCAGAGTTAGTTCGTCTAAGTACAGTATAAAATCTGTGAGATTACAGTGATGTAAAAATTCAAACACCCCTTGGATTCCTATATTCAGCATAAATTCCTCAAAAGTATATCCACCACACTATCAATTGACAACTGGCTTCATTTTAGTTAGGAAAATAGTATCACGGACCAAAAAATAAGACCAGTCGCCCTATTTTCTTGCATGGGAGTGTTACATATTCGATGAATTCTGCTTTCATTTCATTTTTTTAGTTGCTAGATTTCAGCAGCCAACTGTGTCACTTTGCTACAGCCCCAAAATAGCTAAGTCGAGTAGTTTAAAATCATATTTTGTTGTTTGACCAGAAAACCATCATGCTGGTTTCAGTTTGCAAAAAACTGATTAGAGGGCAGGAGCTCTGCACAGTATGTGACTCTCATATGCTTTGTAGGTGTGAATCCATGGCAATATGGAGGCAGGGATATGAGTGTGTTCAAGTGTCACGCAAGCACAAGATAAAAAGGAGAATCCAAATGCTAATGCTTCGGTGACGCAAAAATTTCAACCCAGTAGTAAGGGCCAGGAGATAATGATTGGGTGGCACCTGCTTTGCACCCGAAGTTCCACTTTGGGTGCTGCCAGCATGCAGACACAATCCAGGCAGCTCTGCCACCTGAGATCCACGGTCCACAAATTCATCTCAGAGCGACCACAGACAGTGTGTGAGCACCACAACTGTTAAGTGTGCAAGCCCAGATGAACACCATGGCCAAATGTGCCCACACCTCAACCCTAGTGAAAGCCCTAACTAAAAATGTTCTAGCACCATAACCAAGCATTTGCAGGGATCCTGGTCATCAGAATAACACAAATAGAGGGAAGGTGTGTATTGTTAACTCCCAGAGTGAAATAGCAGGCCCGAGCTCTAAAGCTCAGGACAGTAGGCAGAGTACTTGCCTCGTATGGTGACCACCCAAGTTCCATCTCCGGCATCCCACATGGTCATGTGAGCCCACCAGGAGCCTAAGCACAAAGCCAGATCACTAGGTGTGGCTCTCACTCAAAAACAAAACAAAAAAAAAAAAGGGGGCCAGAGCTATAGTCCAGCGGGTTGGGCATTTGCCTTGCACGTGGCTGGGCCCATGCTGGCCCGGTTCGATCCCGGCATCCCATATGGTCCCCGAGCACCACCAGGAGTAATTCCTGAGTGCAGAGCCAGGAGAAACCCCTGAGCATTGCGGGTGTGACCCAAAAAACAAACAAAAAAAAAGTGACAGTAGCAAACAGGCATATTCTCCTTAATCCCCATGCTTGCCAGCTATTGGAGGAAGGGATCAGATCCAAAGAGTGCAAGGCCTCAAGACTCATTCTACAGGGGCCGGAGAGATAGTCCAGCAGGTAGAGTGTTTGCCTTGCATGCAGCCGACCTGGGTTCAATCCCCAGCATCCCATATGGTCCCCTGAGCACCACCAGGAGTAATTCCTGAGTGCAGAGCCAGGAGTAACACCTGAGCGTTGCCGGGTGTGACCCAAAAAAGGCAAAAAAAAAGACTCATTCTACAAACAATAACATCATACAGGGACCTCACACACTCACCTCTGTAGGAAACACTGACCAGTTTTACTTTCGATTTTTATTTTAGTTTTACTTAAAAATAGTTTTATTAAAAAAAGTTTTACTAAGAAACTATTTTTACTAAAAATTATTTTAGTAAAAAACTTTGCTATTTTTTACTAAATTTTACTACTTTTTACTAAAATATAATTTTACTAAAAAAAACTTTTTAGTGGGTCACCTGCCCTTCGAGGTGTTGCAGGTGTGGCTGCAGTGCCCGGCTGCGTTGGCAGGTGGCAGACAGAAGACAGGCTTGCCTACACCCCCAGGCCTCTGCCCTGTGGGCCCTGGATGGTGAATGGTCTGACATAGGAAAAGCCTGGGCCCCCTGGGATGAACCCAGAGCCATGGCAGAACCTGGCAAGCTACCCGTGGTGTATTCAGTATGCCAAAAACAATAACAAAAACAGAACTGGACAAGAGGCTGACCAGACACACAGCTGCACTGCCCAGCCCACGTGGAGCAGCCCATGGAGTCTCTGAGGAATTGGCTAGTCCCCGGCTGAGATCAACGTAGCTCCTAGGGTAAAGCAGTCATGTGGGGGAAGCCACACTGGCTGGAATTGGAGCAGGGATTTGGACTCCTCCAGCTCCATGCTGGTGGGCGTGGCTATGGGCTCAAAGCCCTGCGCAACCAGATGAACCAGACAAGGGGCAGACCAGACACACGTCTGTGACAGTGCGCAGCCACGCAAGAGGTTTAGATAACAAAGCAGGCTAGGACCAGGTCCTTCCCAGGATCTTTCACATTTGTACACCATAATCATCATTGTAGTGTAACAAACTGGGAGATTGATGGGGAATGAGGAACTATAATGTCACACTAGAACTCACTACTGAATATACACATAGATAATTGCATCATAAACCATAAGGCAACTCACAAGGTGTAGGAGAAGAGAGAGAAATACAGAGACAGAAATAGAGATAGAAAGATGAGAGACTCAGACACACGCATGGGGGAGAGCTGCCATCTGGCTCTCCCCTAGCTCAGCTGACCATGAGGCTCCCAGGAGGCAAGATGCGCTTTTGGGAGTGGGCCCATCACTTCTGTAGGGCCTTGGAAGCAGCCAAATGAGACTTCGCTCACCACGATTATCATGGTCTGGACCCCATAGCTCATTAGAACCCACGCAAGAGAGATGCTGATCTCAAGACCAGCTCAGAGCAGCCGAGTTCAAGCCCAGATAGGCGGCTCTCAGAGGTGGAAGTCACCGGGGTGTTCCTGGAGATGGAGCTGAGGTACCCCTTGCCCTCTCTGACCCGTCCCAGAGGCCTGGTGGCCCCACCCATGAACTGCCTTGGGGCTCTGGCCATGATGCAGACTTAGGAACCACAGGGGAGAGCTGCCATCCGCTCTCTCCTAGCTCAGATGACCATGAGGCTCCCAGGAGGCAAGATGGGTTTTGGGTGTTGGCCCATCACCTCTGTAAGGTCTTAGAAGCAGCGGGATGAGACTCACTCACCTTAATAGCCACCATTTTCGTGGTCGGACCCAGTACATCAAACTAGTGGAACCAATCATGTTCTAGAATATATTACAATCTACAGTGTGTAAGAAAAGAAAGTAAAAAGAGAGAGAGAGAAAGGAGATAATAAAGAACCTGCCATGGAGACAGGCTGGGGAAGGGGGGGGAGGTGGGGACATTGGTGATGGGAGATGGGCAGGGGTGGAAGGATGGGGGTTGGAACACTGTAGAACCAAAATTCAAACATGAACATCTTGTAATTGTATATCTAACGGTAGTATAATAAAATATTTTTTTAAAAAACTTTTTAGGTTTTACTATTATTATTGGTTTTCAGTTTGGGGGCCAGTTTGCTCACCCAACACAATGCTAACCAGGAAATGCTCAGGGCTTACACCATCTCTCAGAGCTCAATTCTGGCTGTGCCGGGGATCAGATCAAACCCAGGTGAGCAGCACACACGCAAGCACCTTGACAGCTAGTCTCTCTCTCTCTGGCCCCAGCTTGGACTGAAATTAGAGGTCTCTGAATATAAGTCAAGCGGTATCTTATATTTCATGTACATTACCTCAAATATAAGTAGTTTACTTAATTTTACATGGGAAGCCTTCATGCCAATCTTTATGCCTTTTCACCCTCCATATCAAGTCAGGAATTTAAAAAAAAATTATAGGGCCAAAATAACAGTATAGCAGGGAGGGCACTTGCCTGGTGTGTTGCTGACTGCGTATGATCCCCCAAGCATATGCAGGAGTGATCCCTGAGCGCAGAACCAGGAGTAAACCCTGAGCACCACTGGGAATGGCCCCCAAAAAATATCATATATACATTTATATACATTTTCCAAATGTTTCATTTTTTGCAATAATTGTGCTTCCAATGTCCTTTATTACACAAAGTTTAAAAAAGGTTCCTTTACTGAGCACTTGCGATGGCTGTGATTAGGCCATGAGCACTTCCTGGTTAGCATTGTGTTGGCTGTGATGTCATAACTTCAAGTGAATTTGGTCCTCCCCCTATTTCTGACAGAGTTCCTAAAACTCTAGTTCCTAAGTATGAAGCCTGAAGTGTTTTGTTACATTAATGAAGTGACTTTCGCAGCCCTGTAATCTGAGCCTAGCTGTTAGGGGTAGATAGCCAGGGGTGCGAATTTCCAGCCCTGTCCCTTTGACGCAGGGAATGGGAGGGAACAGAGGCTGCATCAATCCCCAGCAGTCAAATGAATTCAACAACCATGCCTGGGTAACAAAGTCTCCACCTAAACACCAAAGGGCAGGGTTCCGACAGCTCCAGGCTGGGGAGCCTGGGGAGAACTGTACACCCAGAGGGCATGAAGTCCCACCCCCTGCCCAGGGCCTTCTATACTGCTCTTCCTCCTGGCTGCTCCTAGGTTACAGCACTATATGATGAAACAGCACTATACTAAGAAAACTATTTTTCTGAGTTCTGGGAACCATTCTAGCAAATACATAGAATCCACGGTGGTTAAGGGAGAGTTCAGGTAACTGCTGACTGTAAGGGAGAGAGGGATGGTGTTGGAACCCCCAGTCTATAAAAGAGTTTAATCAGAAGGGGATTAAACCACAGTGGACAATGTGGACTTCTGCATTTTTCACCTTCATCTGCAGCGAGTGGCTATCTAGTTATCCTGGGGACTGGGTCCAAGACCAGTCCTTGGGTCACACCTGGCATCTGACGCTATCTGTAGGCTGAATCAGAATCCACTAGTATGACCTCCAGCTGGTGCCTGAGAATTGCTTGGCTGAGTGGGAGGGAAAAGTCACACATGCTGGTTTTAAAATCACAACCATAAATAGTGTTAAGGCCTCAACCTGCATTCTCATTCAAGCCACCCAAAGACCTTGGGACTCACAGATTACCTCTATGCCACCGCACCAAAATAGGGAGAAAAAGGCAAGCCCAAAAGGTTAACTACTTGTCCAGTGTAAGCACTGTTAATACTGGCTAAGCCAAGCTAGTTTCAGAGCTCACACACTTCATTATATCCTGCACACCTTCCACAGGCAGCAGGTTTAGGAGGCAAATTAAGAAGGTTCGGGCTCCTGTAAAAATGTCTTTGCTTTATGCCAGGGTTGGTGTCTTTGCTTGCTTATGCAGGGGCAAGAGATAGTACAGCAGGTAGGGAGCTTGCCTTGCTGATGGGCAACCCAGGTTCAATGGCCAGAATCATATATGGTCCCTCAAGCACCTCCAGAAGTAACTGCTGTGCACAGAGCCAGAAATAACCCCTGAGCATCACTGGGAGTGGCCCAAAAACAAACAAAAGACTAAAAACTGCAGTGACTCTCAAAAGATGTTCAGCAAAGCCAAAATTCTCCTTCAATCTGAGAGGTGACCGTCATCTGCAAACCACCGATGGAGTAAAGAGAAAAGAAACTAACCTCTAAACTGCTCAGTTAGGGGCCAGAGCAATAGCACAGTGGGGAGGGCGTTTGCCTTGCACAAAGCGGACCAGGTTCAATCCCTGGCAACCCATATGGTCCCCTGAGCACCACCAGGAGTAACTCCTGAGTGCAGAACCAGGAGTAACCCCTGAGCATTGCCAGGTGTGACCCAAAAAGAACAAATAAATAAGGAAATAAAATAAACTGGTCAGTTAGCCGTGAAACTGGGGGAGGGGAGCAGGGGGGTGTCCTTTTCCAGCTATGGGTGCATGTATGCTTGGGTGTGTGTATGTATGTGTATATGTATCTTTTTCCAGCTGTGTGCTTGAGTGCACCCAGGGGTCAGTGTGCTGTCAGAGATTAAACCTGAGCTCCTACACGCTTTGTTTTACATGTAAGAAGTCCACAGAATAGCTCTCTGCATCCCCCTAAATTTGTTTTGCTTTTTGCTTTTTGAGTCACATTCGGTGATGCTCAGGGGGTTACTCTTGGCTCTGCACTCAGGAATTACTCCTGGCAATGTTTGGGGGACCATATGGGATGCCCAGGATCGAACTCAGGTCGCCACATGCAAGGCAAACACCCTACTCACTGTGCTATCACTCCAATCCCTAATTGAGGTTGTTTTGTTAAATCGTCCTATCAGAGTAGTCATTTAATAAAAAAGACTTTAAACTGGCAAACCATCTGACACAGCTAACGGTGATCAGAAGCAAAAAAAAGTATAACCCAAGTGCAGTCAAAACTGTGTAAAGCTTATGATTTGGGGGAGTGTGTTGGTGCCACACCTGGCTGTGCACTAAATTCACTCCTGGCTAAACTCAGGGATCACTCCTGGAAGGGCTAAGGGAACCATATGCAGTACCAGGGATCGAACCAGGCCAGCCACCTATAAGGCAAGTGCCTCAACCCCATACTATCTCTCTGATCCAACTTTTGACTTCTTAAAAACTTACCTAGGGGATGGGGAGATAAGACAGCTCAAAGGCTCAAAGGGCGGAGCACATGCTTCACATGCTGGAGCCCTGATTCAATCCTTCGTACCACAGAGTCTCCAGTGCACCACCAGAACCAGAGCACCAAGATGGAGTAGTAGCCAAGAAGCACCACCAGGTATTGGTCTAATAAAAAGTAACACTAAAAAAGATACTGTTAGCCAGAATCCTTACAACAGGTCAATTTAGACATCACTATCACTATCACTATCTTCCCTTCATCATCGATTTGCTCAAGGGGAACCAGTAACATCTCCATGTCCTGTCTCATGCTAGTAGAGCCCAAGGGCATCTGCTTGCTCCAGGAACATAAAGAGCCTCAGAATATTATATTAGGTCATGGGAATGACCTAATATAATTGTTACTATATTTGGCATATCAAATAGGACATGGGTAGCTTGCCAGGCATAAGTTGTATATTATATGTAGTTCCTGTATTCTGAAAGAATAAAGCCAAAAAAAAAAAAAAAACATTTTTTAGCCTTTAAGAGGGCCGGAAAGATAGCTAAACAGACTGACTTCCCAGCACTATATGGTCCCCTGAGCACCACTGGGAGCAACTTCCCAAGCACTGCCAGGTGTGGCCAGAAACAATCTCCATCCCCCAAAAAAAAATCTTAAGATAAAACTCTTGCACAGAGTCCAGAGCTATAGTATAGCAGGTAGGGCATTTGCCTTGCACACTGCTGACTCAGGTTCGGTCCCGGGATGCCTTATGGTCCCCCCAGCACCACCAGGAATAATTCCTGACTGCAGAGCCAGAAGTATGAGCTGAGTATCACCAGGTGTGACCCAAAAAAGATAAAAAAGGAAAGGGAAAAACTCATTCACAGTACTATATTCATCTATTCACTGATGCTGAAAGATTTGTCATTTTTAAGAAAATCATCTACATGAATCCATGTAGTTCAAACCCAAATTGTTTAAAGGTCAATGATCTTTTTTCTGTCAAAACCCCATCTTTCAATGAAAGATACCAGATGAAAAAGCCTCTCCAATTATAGGACCCAATAGAAGACAATAGCACATAGAGCCCTCTAGCTACTTACCGCAACCTTGCACAGCCATCACCCGTAAACCTCACAATCCTAATACGAACAAGTCACAAATTTTCTATTTTAATCAGATATTATTCACGGTGGTATTTACCAAATATGAGTGTTTTTTTTTTTTTGGAGGGTGGGGGATCATCTTATATTTTATGGGGCCATAGATTAAATTGCTGGGTTATACATCCCATCCCTGAGTTGTTACTTTCAGAGACATCATTACTGAAGGACGGAAGACAGTCCAAGTGGGTAATGTGGTTGCCCTGCATGACAGCCAACTCCGGTTGAATCACTGACACTACAGGGTTATGACCCAGACACCCCCCCAACTCCCCAAATCGTACGTCTTAGAAACCTAAGACAACGGCTGGAGCAATAACACAGCGGGAAGGGCATTTGCCTTGCATGCCGCTGACCGGGTTCGACTGCCAGCATCCCATATGATGCCCCAAGCACCGCCAAGAGTGACTCTGAGTGCAGAGCCAGGAGTGACCCCTGAGCAAAGCTGGGTGTGACCAAAAAAGCAAAAAAGAAATAATAATAAACCCTCCGGAAAGGCCAGTAAAATCCTGAAAAGAATAATAATAAAATAAATATAAAACAATAATCTTAGAAAGGGGCGGCATGAAAATAGCTTCTAAAACATACACCATTTTTGGAGTGAGTCAACAACTCTTTAAAAAAAAATAGATTTGACCTTCTAAGTACACAGAGCACTACCCAGATCCTGGGCTTGGTTCTTTGCAAGGAATGTGGCCATTCCCCCAAGTCACAGACAGGGGTGGGGGGCACAGAGGTTTCTCCATTTAAATCACTTGCAAATATTTCTCCAAAGCCTTAAAGTGTGTGTCACTCCACAATACAGTGACTGCTGCTGAATTCCACAAGCTTTCACTGCCTGCTGGGGGCAGGCTCTTCTCAGAAGAATGTTTCTCACTTTTTTTGAAACCCCCTTTAGAGCTCCAGCTCTGTCTAAATTTTAGTTTGCTCGGGGGATAAAACTAAACGTGAAAGCCGGACACATTTCCTTGGCTTCTTTTTACATTATGAAATACATACTTTTTGTCTTCTACACAGGTAGAGGCAAACCTACCGTCTCTCAGATTACCATCAGTCTTCTGACTGTGGTCCACCTGTGAGCAAAGTGCATCAAAGGCTTAGGGTGCACGAAGACCACCTGCAGTAACTTCATTCAGGTGCTCTCAATTTCTCCCATAAGCTCTGTTTATGCACTGTGACTACATGAAAGATATGCCCAAGGGGGAAATTATTAAACATAATTTTTGTATCTTGCAATTCAAAATGCTCAGCCTTATAATCTTTTTCCTGCTTAGACATAGCATTGCATTGTACTGCAAGCTAGTAGGAAAATGCTAAATGGAAACTGATTACCAAAAAACCCAACACACATACACATACACACACCACACACATACGTTCTGCCATAAAACCTCACACACACACACACACACACACACACACACACACATACTCACAAACATGCGGCGCGTTCTACCATAAAAGAAAGAAGCAGCAAAATACCAGCAACACTAATTTGCTGAGGGTGTTTTTGGAGGAGGTGGTCACACCCTACAGTCTCAGGGTTTACTTTTTACTTTGGGTTCCAGTGCTCTGGAAGAGGGTCGTATGCACCATTCTGGGACCAGGCAGGGACCATGCACCATGCCATACCTGCGGAAGTTATATGCCTTCTTCACCCAGGTCAGACCTAACGTGAGTGTTCTAAAGGTCTATGCAAACAGTTTTGGAGAAAATGGAGGCAGGAGAAAGGTAAAAGAAGGTCCCTAACAGCAATTGCTCTGGTCACTTTAAATGATAAAGTGCATTACAACTAGGTACTGCTATTTAACCAATTACGTTACATTAATTTAGGAGTTTTTTCAGAATAGGAAGCTTAAAAAGGACCATTTTGCTTTGCTGCATTAAATGATTAGCATGCCCTACAATGCTTCATACAGACAATAATATCTCTTATTCAGTGAAAACAGGTACATAATGAAGGGGAGACGCTTAGACTTCACTATTAGTTCTTTCGCCTGACATCTTTCTGCCTGTCAACAGCACCATCCCCTAGTTCCACAAAGTCCTGTTATTCCTATTTGTATAATATTCTCATTTCATCTACTCTGTAAAATTAACACTGGTTAGATGGAAACATCAAAGGTTGTATTCCCTACCTGTGTCAGAGGGCCTGAATAAGTTTTTTTAGGCCACATCTAGTAGTACTTGGGAGACTGTTCAGTGCCAGGGATCAAATCCCAGGTCCCCATATGTGCTCCAGCCCTCGCCATCTTTCTGACCCAAGATTATTCTTTTTCAAACAAGACACACAAGATCATCTTTCTCAAACAAGACATTCCGCTGGGGTGGGAGTTGGGGGGGAGAGAGCTGTAGAATGTTTCACTCCTTCTAAAAGACTGCTGACTTACAAATATTACTTTCCCATTTTTCTAATTAGCCATCAAGAATGCCCACTTTGCTAAGGCCCACACATGCAAATACACAGAGATGGCTGAGAGGGAGATTCACCAGACATCAATCACTGCTCCTGCAATTCTGACACATCCTGCAAGTTAGCCGGCAGAGCTGATCCATCTGAAGTGTTTCCAGCATCAGTCTCCAAGATGTAATGTAATCACGTTACAAAACATATCAGAATCAAAGAGAAGGGATTCATTCCGTGGGTGGAAAGCGAAAAGAAATCAATAAAAAAAAATTAAGTTTCTGCTCAATAGCTTACGAATAAAAAAACACATTAAATACTAACCTGCTCAGGTAACATATGGCATCTCTCCTATTGGAAACACTAAAGCTCAGTGGCAGTATATAGCAAATGCTTAATTAAACTATGTGCAAGGTCTGCTTTAACCAGAGAGTTGAAGAACATGGGGGAAAGTATAAAATGGGCGGGGGTGGGAGCGACTGAATTTATTGTGGCTTGGGGAGAAGCATAGAAATCCGTAATTTTTTTTTTCAGTTTCATAAACTGTCCTGCAAGCATTTTTTTTTTAAAGATGTAGAAAAGATGGAACTGTGTCCTATGTGCGAACACTTCTGCTTTGGAAAGTGTAAATCTCACTTGAAACATGAGCGGCCACACGGATCCCATTATCTGCCCTACTGCTGCTTCTCATGGGCAAACTCCCATGCCAGGGCCGAGACACTACACTCTTCACAGCTACTAGTCTCCGAACCACAACTCAAGTGCAACCAAAAAAGTCCGCGTCATTCTGAAAGGGGAAAAAAAATTACAAGAGCTTCTGGCCAAGAGAGAACCCTAAACCCATACCAGAAGCATCATTACCCTCCGGGTCAACCAGATAAATGCTTCCTGAACTGGTGGCAGTTTACTGGGGGTGGATTCGGGGTCCGCCAAAACAAACTGTAACTCCAGGTTTAATGCAGGTTAGGAGTAGCAGGAGCTGGGGCCGCCTCTTCCCACTAAGGTGTGCACTTGAAGTCTGGTTCCTCAGAGTCCCCGCAGGGGCGCCCACCCCTACCCCCACTGTTGCCCAATTGCACAGAGGGGGCCAGACGACTAACGGAGGTGGCCGAGTCCCGACGAGTGGCTCGGGGGCGCCCCCTGAGGTCCAGCGGCATCGCGGCACCTTTGGAAAATGGAAAAGCGGCGTCTCCACCGCTCTGACATTTTAACTTTGCCTGATTCCAAAGGCTGCGGCAGCCTCTTCAGCGCCACTTTTGCCAGCCCAAAGCTCTCTGTCGTGCGCCACTCGTGGTCTCCCCTGCCCTTCCCGACACCTTCCGGTTCCCGAAGGAGCGAAGGGGCCGTTAACCCCCGACGAGGGCACCAAATGACAATGTGAAAGAGACCGAAACTGTCCAAGCCCAAGGAGGCGGCATCCCTGGCGGTCCCATTTTGGATTCCTCAGACACCAGGAAAAAGAAAATTACGGCCGGTCCACATACTGCAGACCCTACCGTTAGATGGGTGGGCAGGGGGCGGGATTGGAAACTCCTCGGCGTGCACCAGGCTACCCCCCCAACGCCCCTGTTAAAGTACGGCCCTTCCAATGATCAACCCCAGGATGCACACCTGAGCCTACTCAGCCGTCAAGTCAGTGGCAAGAAGCAAAGTCCGCAAGAGGCAGATGATTAACGCCAATCACGAGCAGTGCTCTTGTTAAGGGAAAAAAAGAGCATTTTTAAAGGGGGAAGTTCAGGCCACCCCACAGCACAGTGGAGGCTGGACGCTGGGCACCGCCGGCCTCTGGGCGAGTCCTCGCCCGACATCGGAGGTGGCTTAGTCCGCCCTAGCAAGGAGCCCCGAGCGGTCCCCCAGGACTGGGGACAGGAAGATGCAGACGGGAAAAGGGTGCGGGGGGAGGGGAGGCCGTGCTTTGTGCTTCTCTCTGCCCCTCAAGGCCACGCAAATAGGACACTCATTCCCAAGTCCCCAATGAGGGTGCCCAGACGCAGCAAAAGCTCAGGAGCCCTGTTCCAGAGGGCTCAAAGGAGCTGGGGATTCCGCTGCACCAAAATCGTGGGCCGCCTGTGGCCAGGCAGCGGTGACCAGAAAGAAAAAACGTGGGGACACATACCTTTGCCTGAGTTCAAATAACCCCCAGCTCCAGATATACAGGAGCTGTTGGAGGCAAGGACCAAAATAACCCGGAGCTCTCAGTCCTTAGGGATAAAAAGCAAATCGCCCCCTTCTCTGCACCCCGTCCCCGGCTAGGGAAGAGGACGTGCCTCCACCGTAGCAAAGGGGGCGGACATCCAGGGAGCTCAGGGCAGCGGGAGGTCTCCTAGAGGGGACGTGGAGGCTGCTTTCCCAGAGGGCAGGGGGCACTAGCCGAGAGCTAGAGCAGAGGGTCGCCTGAGTCGCACACCACTCCGTGAGGTCATTTATTATGGTCCTCAATGGCCAATATTGTTTCTGGCTTAACCTGGCCGGAGAGGCGCCGGGCTGGGTCCGCCAGCCCCGAACTGCCGGTAAAGAAGCACAGATGAAGGTAGGCAGAGTGCGCGAGCCAGGACGAAATCCGCCAGGGCGCGAGGAGCGACCCCGCCGCCAGCCACTCTCCACCCCTCAACCCTACCCTGGCGGCCCGGCGGGGCAGAGCTGCAGGGTAAAGGGGGGGGGGAGGTCGCAGCCAGGGAGCTGCAGCTCTTTCCTACACCGTCTGCGCCGCGGTGCCCGGGTCTGGGAAAGCTGCCTCTGCCTGCCTGCCTGTCTGCTTCGCGCCGGCACCGAAGCGCAGCCGGTGCCCCGGCCCCAAGCCTAGAACGGCGGCTGCTAACATCCTGTCTGCTCCGCCAGCCTCCAGCTTCACAGCCCAACACCAGCCTCTGCAAAGGGTCGGGGAGCGGCAGGGCGATCTTCCCCCGTGGAGTTCCTTCAACCCCCGTCGGAGCCAGGGGCGCAGCCAGGACTTCCCCAAGAGGCATCCTCCCCACGGCCGGTCTCCCCAACCTCCAGCAGCGCTCGTCCCCACGGAGCCGCAAAGGATCAGCAGAGTGAAGACTCTTTCTCCCAGCTCCAGCTACCCAGAGCCCCCGCCAGAGCAGACCCCTTCGGCCCTGTGCCCCCATCCCCGGCTAGCCCCCGTGCCCACCCGCTCCAACCCTCGTCTCAGCGCCGCCAGAGCGTCCGAGCGGGTCCTTCTCTCGGTCCCCAGGGCCCGGCCCCCTCCACCGTCTCCAGGGTCCCGGGGCCGGGCGCCGACGCCCGTGCCCCCGGCGGCAACTCGGCAGCCCCGCGCGCGCCCCCCCAGGGCCGCGTCCCCTCGGCGGCCGCCACTCACCGGGGAGGCTCACGACATAATGGAGCACGGAACTGGTGATTTTCAGGAACAAAATCCACCAACACGGTTCCAGTAACCTCCGCATGTCCGAAAACGCACATCGAAAAGCGGGAAGCTGGGCGGGTGGGTAAACTTGTTGAATAAGTTCTCGGCTCCGTGCGAGCCTCCGCTAAGCCCCGGCTCTTCCCCGCTTCTCGCCTGCGCCCCGGCCCCCGCGCTCGGCGGCCCGAGTTTCCCCCCGGAATCCGGGAAGCCGCCGAGCGCCCCCAGGAAAAAATCTCAAAAAGTGACCGGGAACGCAGAGGCAAGCGGGGACGATCCTCGGCGCAGAAGGGCTGCTTTCCGCTCCCCAAGGAGCGAGTGGGGCGAAGAGAGCGAAGAGGGAGGCCGACGGCAGCGATGCCCGGGGCGGGGGGGCGGCCGGGGCTCCCCCAACTTGAGTCGGCAGCGCAGCCCGAAGGCGGCGGGCGGCTGCGGGGCTGAGCGCGGCGCGTTGTCTCCCCGGCTTCAGCAGGCAGCTCCCTTCCAGGGCCCCGGGAAGGAAGGAGGCATGTTTGAGAGCGGGGAAGGCGAGGGGAGAGGCGGGGGCAGCGAAGAGCCCCTCCAAATTAGAAACGGCCAAAGGAAAACACAAAGGATCTCAGAGGGACGCTGGGGCGAGGGCGCCTTCAGTCCATGCTCCTGAAAGTTGTGGCTCCGGCGCAGGCTGGGGAACGGGGAGCGCGGGGCTGGAAACTGGCCATGCCTCCATACAGGAAGTAACATGTGAGCATGGATTCTGGCAGCGACTTTAAAGCCGGCGAGCAGGCGAGCGAGCAGGGGGCGCGCGGCGGCGGGGGCGCGCGGCGCAGGCGGCGGCGCGCGTCCAGGGCTGCCGGGCGCGCGCTCTCCGCGCCCTTAAAGCAGCCGCGCTCGGCTCCCGCCTCCGAGGGGTCCCGCTACCCAGTGGGGCCCTGCGGCAGTCCTGGGGTCTGGTGCGGCTATTTGGGGGTGCGAGTAGGGGCTAAGGGACGGCCCCGGCCCGGATTCGGAGGGAGGTGGGAAGGCGGTGCCTGCGGGGACAGCCCAGTGTTTGCCAGATTCCCGGTTCTTGGAGCTCTTAAAGACACCGTGCTTGGCGCGGGCTCAGCCAAGTGTCCCTCGGCCCACGTCGCTCGCGGCTCCTGAACTTGAAGGGACTCTACAATGACTCTGATGCACCGAAGAGTGTGGACGGCTGAGTTTGGGGAATTTTTTTTCTTTTTTAGGGTGAGCTTTTCATTCTGCCAGCTCCATTACCCCAGCAGCCCCGCGCCCTCCCAGCTCGTGTCCCCAGCCCGCCGCAGTTTCCCCGCCAGGAAACAAAGCCGAGCGGCCTTTGCTCTCGAGTAGCAACGGGATTTAATTTTCCTTTCTCTCCTCTCTCTCCCTCCCTCCTCTCTCTCTCTCTCTCTCTCTCTCTCTCTCTCTCTCTCTCTCTCTCTCTCTCTCTCTCTCTCTCTCTCTCTCTCTCTCTCTCTCTCTCTCTCTCTCTCTCTCTCTCTCTCTCTCTCTCTCTCTCTCTCTCTTTTCATTGGCCGAGTCCATGACTCGGGAAGGGAGGGGAGGGGACGAATATCGATCCTAGCCTTGCAAAATGCAGCCCTTCCCGGACCCACGCCCTTTCCCGGTGCCACGCTGAATCGGTTAGTGGAGTTTTCCCAACTCGCAGCTCTCCAGGAGGAGGGAAGGCTCCAAAAAACGGGGGCCCGGTGTGGGCTGGGCGCAGGAAGGGCGCCTCTTAGCCCTGCTGGGTGAGAGCCGGGCGACACCGATTTCCTGGCAGCTACTTGGGGAGCGGCGCCTCTTTAGCAACCGGGCGGGGGAAGGGCAGACGGGTTTATCTGCGAGGTGTTTTGTCCCTGGGCTCTAGGTGAGATCTTTATCGCTTAGACTTCTAAATGCCCGGGCTTTTTTTTCCTCTTCTCTAGTGCTAAAAAGTGGGGAGGCAAGCTCTTGATTAAACGTGTAATTGAGCCAAGGCAATTAGCCGATTGTAATTTTTGCCTAATTTTTTAGCCTCAATTTCAAAGCTATCTCGACATGTTTTTTTTTTAAACGTGCCCCTGCGCCCACCCCTACGCACTCGCAGGGTACCCCACCCACCCCAAACATCCCAACCGGATGCTCTGTTTTTAAATAATATACAGATGTTCGGAGCTCCTCCTGCAAGATGTGATTAGGGCAGCAATTTCGCACCCACACTTCCAAAAAGCAAAACCTTTGAAAAGTTACATTTGGGATTACAACTACTAAAAGCCAGGAAGTTCCCAGGGAGGGCCCCTGCTCTATCTTTAGCAGAACGGGGTGGGGGGTGGGAACACCCTCCCCCAGGGTGGGGGAATGAGAGGAGTTTGTTTGCTTTGGAATTTGGTTCTTCCTGGTTTGGTTGGAATCCTGACTCCCACTTGTATGCTTGCTTGCCGAGGGTCCCAGTTCTTGGGAGCGATGCTGAAAAGGGATGCTCTTTCAGTTTAGACGCAGGTTAGACTGGCCCCCTACTTCACTGGAGATTCAGCGAAAATCCGAGATACAGTAGAAAAGGGGTTGTGGCGCTTGCCTGCCACGCCTTCACCTTGTTGATCCCAAAAGGTTGGGGTACTCTGAGCACATTCACGTGCAGCCTGAAGCGCCATCTCATACTAGAGTGGAGGCTCCCTTTGCAAAACTAGTGAAAAATGCTGCCAAGTTGTGGACTGTGTATCTAACAGGCGCGGTGCTCAATTGTTTTTTAAAAGAGGCAAGGCGTATGACCTTCCTGCCGCTTACTTTCCAAAGGCTACCCACATTCTCTCAGCAGATTCTTACAATTTGGCCAGTTAAAACAATTCTTTTCCCTCATCTGGTAGACAAAGAGACAAGCCTGGAGATGTAAAACAACAGACCCCTACCCTGCTCAGGAGGCAGCGAAGCCACATTGGACATTATCCTTGTACCTCAGGAAGCTCCACATTCGAAATTACACTTGGGCTGGTGACTATGCCACATTAAAATTCATGCGATAGTGGGGGGAGACGTTTGCTTTGCACTCAGCCGACCTGCATTCCATCCCCAGCATCCCATATGGTCCCCCAGCATCGCCAGGAGTAATTCCTGAATGCAGAGCCAGGAGTAACCCCTGAGCACCTCCGGATGTGACCAAAAAAGCAAAAAAAAAAAAAAAAAAGAATAAAATAAAAATGTCCAACAATCCTGTGGAGGCACCCTTCACATGTAGGCCATACCAGCTCTAATTAGAAGTAAAATACAGGGCCCAGAGAGAAAGATAATACAGGTGTTAAGGCACTTGGGCCTTGCCCGTCACCAGTACCAGTTCCATCCTCAGCACTGTTTAATGATCCCCTGAGCACCACCAGCAGTCACTCCTGAGCCCAGAGTCAGGACTATTCCCTGAACTAGGTGAAACCTCAAAAGACAAGCAAACACAGGGCCAGAGAGGTAGTGCAGTGGGTAGGGTACTTAACTGCACGCAGTCAACCTGGGTTCAATCCTGTCATTCCATGAGGTCTATTGAGCCCATCAGGAGTTATTCCTGAGTGCAGAGGCAGGAGTAACCACTGAGCACTGCCAGGTGTGACCCCAAACCAAAAAGATTTTGCAATCAACCAACACAGAATGACTCTTCTCATTTATTCTGCAACCAACACAAGATGCTTCTCTTTACAGAACACTATGATGCTGTGAGACAAAATAATTTGGTTGTAATTCTGCCTTACTCCCACTTGCTAAAGACAAACACCACACCATCAGGAGATCCACCAGGGGCTCCATAACACAATAAACACCCTGGAGAATTGGGGCGAAAGACCCTGAGAATTTCAGCAAGAGAGAATACCTGTGTCAGGGAATTAAAAAAAAAAAAATGCTGTGGGGCTGGAGAGGCAGTCCCGCAGGGAAGGTGTTTGCATTGCACAAGGCTAACCCAGGCTTGATCTTCAGCACTTCATGTGGTCCCTGAGCACTTTCCAGTCCAAAAACCAAAAAAGAAGCATCAGATGCTCTATACTAACAAACTTTCCCCTAACTTAGCAGCTTAAAACAGTACAGTTGCTGAACAGTGTATGTGGCTCAGCAGAAGAGCACTTGCCTTACTTGTGTAAGAGCCCTATTTTGATCTCTGACACTGCCAAAAAAAAAAAAAAAAAACCTACACGCAGTGTCCTCGAGTACTTATGGCAGAATTTGGGACACAGATGGGCCTTGTATTTTGGCTTATTGGCTTTTTCTTGTTGTTTTGGGTCCACAATCAGTGGTGCTCAGGGCTTCCTCCTGACTGCCAGGTGCTCAGGAAACCATATGCAGTATCACCACTTGTATCACTTGTCTTCCCGTTCATCATCGATTTGCTCGAGCGGGCACCAGTAACATCTCTATATGTCCTGTCTCATGCTAGTAGAGTCCAAGGGCATCTGCTTGCTCCAGGAACATAAAAAGAGCCTCAAACCATTCCATCAGGTCATGGGAATGAGGTTTATAATTGTTACTGGTATTTGGCATATCAGATACGACACGGGTAGCTTGCCAGGCTCTGCCGTGATGAAACCTCTTAATATCGAGTCTAATACCACTGTCGTTTCAATACAAAGGAAAGGGCATGCTCAGAGCTGTTTTCTGAGGGAAAGGAAGAGAGGAGCAACTTTAGGGAAACTAGAAAAGGAAGAGAACCCTGTTCGAAGACAACCTGGTTCGGGTGGGGCCAAAGAGCTTGTCGAAAATACTACAGTTAACCTGCGCCACAAAGTGTAGCACAGAAGAGTTACACAGTGATTGCCAGAGTGCCAACCAAACTGGACTTACGTCAGCCAGTATCAGTCAAGTATGGGGATAAAACTCAGGTCAGCTGCACAAAAGGCAAATGCTTTACTAGCTGTATGGGGCCCACAGCTGGGCCTAGGTTTGGGAACAGAGTTCTGGAGGGGTAGAAATCAAATTTTTTTTTCTTATTTTGGTTTTTGGGCCATATCCTAAGGTGCTCAGGAGATATTCCTGATTTCTTTTTTTTCTTTTTTGGGTCATACCTGGTGATACTCAGGGTTTACTCCTGCTCTGCACTCAGGAGTTACTCCTGATGTTGTTCAGGAGACTATATGGGATGCCAGGGATCAAACCCAGGTCTGCCATGTGCAAGGCAAACACACTGCCCACTGTGCTATCTCTGGCCCCTATTCCTGACTTCTGTGCTCAGGAATAACCCTGACAGTGTGTGGATGACAGACAGCATGTGGTGTTTGGAATATGAACTGTGGTCCCTCGGGATGTAAGAAAAGTATCTTAGTCCCTACATTATTTCTCCCCGGATATCCAATTTTTTTTTTTTTTTTTTTTGCTTTTTGGGTCACACCCGGCGGGGCTCAGGGGTTACTCCTGGCTCCGCAATCAGGAATCACTCCTGGCGGTGCTCGGGGGACCACATGGGATGCTGGGGATCAAACACGGGCGGCACAGGCCGGCCGCCTGGCAAGGCAAACGCCCTACTGCTGGGCTATCGCTCCGGCCCCCGGATATCCAAATTTTTTTTTAATTTAATTTTTATTATTTTCCCCGCAAATATTATTACACCATTTTAGACATACAATTGAAAGATGCTCATGTAGAGTTTTGGTTCTACAGTGTTCCAACACGCATCCCCTCCACCCAAACCCAATTCTTAAATGGAGTTCATTGTCCTCTTTTTTTTTTAAATTTTTTATTATTTTCCCCCCCAAATATTGATACACCATTTTAGACATACAATTGAAAGATGCATGTAGAGTTTTGGATCTATAGTGTTCCAACACCCATCCCTCCACCCAAACCCACTACCATCACCAAGTCCCCACCTCCCCCCCTCCCCACCTCAACTACTTGGCAGATTCTGTATGCCATTTCTTTCGTCTTTATATCTCCTTCCCGATAAACTTTCCTGCTCTTGTGAATACAGTGCATTAAAAGACATTACTGTTTCACTTTTAGACCCCCAATCTGGCTCAAACTGGTCTTGTCTGTTGATCTGGTGTGAGGCATCCAGGCCTGACAGGATGTGTAGTGTGATGGGCGAGTTCATCGGCTGCTCCGGGATCTCCCAGAGGCGATGGGCCAACACCCAAAACCCACGCCCTCTGGGATCCCACGAGCTGGCGGCGCGCCGGGCCCCCAGTCTCCCCAGCCGCTGCAGCTCGATACTGGTTCCCGGGCAGCTCCTGGGTGGGTCCCCAGGCTCGACAAAATGGAGGTGGGGTAGTGGCTAACGCTGACTCCATCTGGCGATTCCCAGTGATTCCCGCCTGGGAGCCGCCTACCTGGGCCGAACTGGTCTTGCTCTGTTGATCTGGTCGTGAGGCAGTTTCTCAGCGCTGACAGCGAAATGGTGGCTAGTGTGATGGGCGGTTTCATCCGCTGCTTCCGGGACCCCCAGAGGCGATGGGCCAACACCCAAAACCCACTGCCCTCCTCGGGATCCCATCGTCATCTGGCTCTGTGCGAGCCGGGCTCCAGTCTCCCCTCATTGTCCTCTTTAAAGATGAAAGATTGGTTAAAAAAAAAAAAGAAGAAGAAGAATAAAGAGGCTAGAAGATTCAAAAGTGAAGCTCTGCTTTAGTGTTTTTAAAATACACACCTGCCAGAGCGATGGCCCAGCGGGTAGGGCGTTTGCCTTGCACACAGCCGGCCCATGCAGGCCTGGGTTCCATCCCGGCATCCCATATGGTCCCCGAGCACCACCAGGAGTAATTCCTGAGTGCAGAGCCAGGAAAAACCCCTGAGCATCGCCAGATGTGACCCAAAAAAGCAAAATAAAATAAAAAAAAAATAAAAATAAAATACGCACCTGCAGGGCCGGAGCGATAGTCCAGCGGGTAGGGCGCTTTGCCTTGCCCGCGGCCGGCCTGTGCTGGCCCGGGTTTGATCCCCGGCATCCCATATGGTCCCCCGAGCACCGCCAGGAGTAATTCCTGAGTGCAGAGCCAGGAGAAACCCCTGAGCATCGCCGGGTGTGACCCAAAAAGCAAACAAACAAACAAACAAACAAATAAAAATACATGCCTGCAATTCATAGACACGGTTCCCCCAATTAAGCTTTTTCCCTTATATGAACCTGTCTTCAATTACGAATTATCTGTTCTTCGATCTTCAAGCTACCTATTTACTGACATCTTTTAGAGTTGTAGTTAAATTTGTTCATTTTTAACATGATTTTGTTTGTACTTTAGTGAAATTCTTGCTGGAATTTTTATCTTCAGGTTTTATATTCACCATGAGATACACCGTTACAAAGCTGTTCATGATTGAATTTCAGAGATACAGTGTTCCAGCACCCATCCTTCTGCCAGTGCACCCTTCCCAACACCAATGTCCCCAGATTTCCTCTGCAGCCCCCAGCCTCCTGCCTCTGTGGCAAACTCTCCCTCCTCTCTCTCTCTCTCTCTCTCTCTCTCTCTCTCTCTCTCTCTCTCTCTCTCTCAAAACACACACACTTCTTTTGTGCATTGTGGCTTGCAGTACATACATTGAGGGATTATTTTTAATTCTTTCTCCAAGTTAAGGTATACCCCACTCCTTATTTCCAACAAGCATATGCACTTGGGGTTCTAAACAAATGTAAGGGATATTTCATTTCTAAAAGGGATTTCCATAAAAATATTAGCACATAAAAAAGAAATTTACCTTTCATTAATACCACTTGTTTTCCACTTGTTCACTTTGTATGATCCAGTGATCAAAATTGCCTTTGATTGGCATAAGAAAATTCTTTAGCAACTAATATATTTTCATAATTGTACATGCTACCTTTCACTATACTGGTGTGTTCTTCTTGTTTTCTAGGTTGTGAGGAACTAGGTAATAAATGTTCGATTACAGCATCATCAAAAAACTGTTGTGGAATGAATTAAAAAAATTGAATTTTGATCCTTAAATAAAATATGAAAAATTGATACAGGTCAGGTGTTCAACTTGGTTTTTGAGCCAGACCTAGCCAGGTTTAAGTGCTCAAAGGACCATATGTGGTGCCTGGGATTAAACTCGAGCTGGCATACACTAGAAGACAAACACCTTAACCGCTGTCTCTCTCCAGCCTCTAATCAGTTGTACTGGGGGTGGGGGTGTGTGTTCGGTTTGGTTTTGGTTTGGTGTTTGGTTTTAGGGCCACACCCAGCTGTGTTCAGGGCTTACTCCTGGCTCTGTTCTCTGGTATCACTCATGGTGATGCTCAGGGGACCATATGGAGTGCCTAGAATTGAACCCCGGTGAGTCACATGCAAGGCAAATGCCTTCCCTGCTCTACTATCCCTCCAGCCCTAAATCAGTTATACTTTAATTGTAAGGTGGAGTTCCCTCTTTTCTGGTTGGCTGTTGGTCATGGTTCAATCTTCGGAGCCATCCTGAGGTCCAGGACACATAGTCCCCCCACAACTTGGCAGTTCAAATCCAGTGGAACACCTCAAATTAAGACACCCCAACTTTGACACCCCTGAAGCTAAAATGATGTCTCGGGGGTGACCATTTAATCACATTTGCCATTTAATGTAACATAATACAGGAAGTTACTGTTCCCACACATCCTCAGATGATCTCATCTGTTTTCAAATGAGAGTGGGAATCCTGGCTACAGAATTCCAGCTGCCACGGGCTGGTGATCTGATAGTTAAAGGTGACCATGCTCAAGCCAGACTGATGGATTGGAATGTTATTTTGTCTGTTTTAGGTGGCCAACCTAGTCTCTCCTACCTTATTTTCCTCATTTATAAGGAGGAGAATCAGAGCTGTACCTACTCCTGAGCAAATGAAAAGAAATCCATTTTTTAAATGTTAAAGAGTCAGATATACAACTTGAAGGACAGCACAGAACCTGCTGGTTTGGGAAAGACTCTGAGTTCAGTACCAGCTGCCATATATTTCTGTGAGGCATCATCAAGTGGAGCCTTGAGGGCCCCTGAGCATTACCAGACCCCAGCCACATGGCATAGGGCCCAGCCCTGGGTATTCAGCACACTTGGTAGAGCATCACCTGGACTGACCACTAGACCCTTCAGCACTGCTGGGGACTCATTTTAGAAATATAAGCAATTTCTCAGCTAAAACTTATCTTCTGTCTTCTCAGCTTCTGTTTCTTGAGTTCTAGTAAAAGCACTCTATTAGTTCTTTGTGCTAATCTCCCTTGATGGTCTTAGTAAGTTAACTCCTTTTTCTGCCTCTAACTCATCACCTCTCTGGCCGCAGCAGTGTGAACACATGTCCCAGGACTGGCACACGGGTCCCAGAAAGTCTCTCAGCCTCCTGATTGGCAGAGAGATGCTCATTTGTTCCTAGGTGGCCCAATAAGAATCAGATATCCTTCTGAGTCTGTGGCTCTGAACTTAAACCTTGAGAAGCAAGAAGGGTTCACTTAGGAACAGCCAGCTGCAGGACAGAGCTAACACCTTAGGGACCAGCATACCCCAATAGCACCACTTGAGTCCTTGAATTGAGTTTCACCTGAAGACTCTCCAAATTCTGGACTTTACAGTGATTTGAAGGGACAGATTATTTTCTTTTCCTTTTGCCTCTTTGAGTTGCATCTTCATTAAATTGAAACGAAAAACTTGAAACCGGAAACTGATGTGAAAGATAAGTAAGAAAGAAAGAAAGCAGAAAGCAATTTACAAAGAAAGAAGCAGCAGCTCTCAGAATTAAGTGATTTAGTGGCAGTGATTTGATACACTATTTAAAAAAGGATTAAATACCATAGCAAACATGTCTGATAAGGCTCCTTTGATTACAAGTAACTGAAGTCCTAAGCGAACTGGAGTCAAGAAAGGAAGTTATTGATTCATGTGGCTGTAGAGACATGCTCAGTTTTGGGGAACACTGGATCCTGGGGCTCCCCTGACGTCACCAGATTCCCACTGCAGCTATCAAAACTATGGTCTTTTTCCTTGAGCTTCCTTACTGCTTCCTGGCAACTAATGTTCTCCAAAGGTGCTCTTTCCCAATGTCCAGATTAATCCCCAAAAATATGCTTTTCAAGCTTTTATTTACTTATTAATTTTTGGTTTGGAGGCCACACACAGCTGTGCTCAATGTTTACTCCTTGCTTGTTCCTTCCTCAGGGATCACTCTTGGAGAGGCTTGGGGGGAATTGAACCTGGGTTGAGGGTGTGCAGGGCAGAAACCCTAACCTACAGCACTATCTCTCTTGATAAGCTGGAGCTAGGTTAGCCAGGTTACTTTACTATAGCGGGAAGCTAGGGTGGAAAACACAAGGCTACTTTAGCCCCTTAGCCAATCAGAAAGGGGATACCTAAGGATAGGATTTGAAAAGGGCCCTAGGCCTCTCCCTCTCAAAAAGAGAAGAAGAGACGACAGAGAGGGGCCCCTCTTGCTGGCTCTTCCCATTCCTCTCTTTTGGCTTGCTCACTTCTCTCTCTCACTCACCAGGATTAGATAGGTGAACCTGAACAGGGGCGTCATACACTGAATCAGGCATCATTAGCATTGAAGACAGGACCGGGACATCGTCCATGGGTGTTGGTGAAGCCTGGACATCTGGGGAGGGACCTGGAATTGTCTGCCTTTTCTGCATAATAAATTCACTTCATTTGAGTTTTGTATGTTAATCCTTCTCTGTATCGTTCTAATTTTGATATATGTGCTGCCAAAGCGAGGTTCATCAATGAATGCACAAGATGAGAGGCAACTTCAAGAGTATCCCACCCTCATGGCAGAGCCTGGCAAACTACCCATGTCGTATTTGATATGCCAAATACTAGTAACAATTATAGACCTCATTCCCATGACCTGATGGAACAGTTTGAGGCTTCTCAACAGGAAGTATGGAGATGTTACTGGCGCCTGCCCAAGCAAATCGGTGAACAATGGGAAGACAAGTGATATAAGTGATACAAATGATGTTAATCCTTCATGCAATTCTCAAGAACCCACTAGTACAGGAAATCCACTTTCGCGTTAACACTCTGGCCCCCCAAAATGTATCTTGAAATCATTATTTGTGTCCTGTACCTCTCCCCAGACCAGAGGCCTGGGTATCACCAACCTGCTTATGTAAAAGGGCCCATTTTTAATTTTAGCGCATTAGAAAAGCGAACAATAGGACACACTTAGTTTGAGGGAAGAGCAGCTATCACTTGATCACTTGACATCCCATTATTCATCAATTTGCTCAAGCGGGCACCAGTAACATTTCCGTTTGACCCTATCACGTGCCAGTGTAGCCCAAGGAATCTGCTTGCTTCAGGAATACAAAGAGCCTCAAACCATTCGTTCAGGGTCTTGGCCGAAGAAGTCTGACCATCTTGTACATGGGCAGACATGTGATGTTTTGACATCCCATGGGATCCAGTTAGTAATGGCTCTAGTCCAGTGGTCATCTCCAAGTCGCATTACATGTCCAGCCCATCTGATTTTTGACACCTCCCATCTGATTTTCGATGCCTTGGCAAACAAGACAGCGTCCCTGATTCTCTATCATCAATGGAGGTAAGAACTTGGGATTCCTTCTCTCACTTGAATGAGGCGTGATATTCCAACCATAACTCTTTTGATCTTTCTTTGGGAAAACAAGTTATAAGAAAACCAACCTTAGGTCTTCATTGAATGAATAGAAATGTAAATGACTCCTATTATCTCAGCTGAATATCATGTTTATAAAGCATTTAAAACATAACAAAGTTCCTGGCCATAGTAAATACTCAAGAAACAATAGCTATGTTAGCATCATTATTGCCAACATTCTTTTATTATCCCTCTGATGGTTAAATTGTAATCATAATTTTTTAATAGTCACTTGATCACTTGAATCCGTTATTCATCGATTTGCTCGAGCGGGCGCCAGTAACATTTCCATTGGACCCTATCACAATTTTTAATAGTACTGATGCTTTTTTAACATAAGTGATATTATTCGTCTCCAAATCGCATTACATGTCCAGCCCATCTGATTTTTGATGCCTTGGCAAACGAGACAGCGTCCCTGACTCTGGAACAGCAACGGAGGTCAGAACTCCGGATTCCTTCTCTCACTTGAGTGAGGCATGATATTCCAAGCATAGCTCTTTTGATGCCTCTCTGGGAGACCCGAATAGCATTCTCATCCTGCTTTTGTAGGGCCCAGGTCTCTGAGGTGTATGTTAATGCAGGGAGAATGATGGAGTTGAAGAGATGTGCCCAGAGCCGGAGCACTGTATTTTTTGCTATTTCTTTGATGCTTTTGAAGGCAGTCCATGCCGCTCTCTCTTCCTCCTGCGCAGCTCAGGTTTTAGGTCATTTATCATGTTGACTTCTCGACCGAGGTACACATAACTGCTGCATTCAGAGATGATTGTTCCATTGAGAGTAAATGGGGCCTCTGGAACTAGTTCATTTCTCATAAACATAGTTTTGTTGAGATTCAGCTGTAGACCTATCTTTCCACATTCTTGGTCAAAGTCAGCCAGCATTTGAGCCGCTTGGCTAATGTTTGGTGTTATTAGACCAGCGTCATTAGCGAAGCAGAGGTGGTGTAGTTGCTGACCCTCTATCTTCACTCCCATTCCTTCCCATTCTAATTGTCACATGATGTTCTCGAGGGTGGCGCTGAAGAGTTTTGGTGAAATGGTATCACCCTGCTGAACCCGTCTTTTTGATATCAATGATCACTTCTTTGTAGAATGGTGAGATCCTGGTGGTGCATCTGTAATACAGCTCACGAAGGATCTTGATGTATTGGGTTTGAACGCCCTGTTTGGCTAGGGCTTCGATGACCACTTCAGTCTCCACAGAATCAAAGGCTTTCTTTAAATCAATGAACGTGAGACAGAGTGGCATCTGGAACCCCTACAGACTTCAATGAGCTTGGTTACCATGTGGATATGATCGATTGTGCTGAATCGTTTTTGGAAGCCAGCTTGCTTGCATGGTTGTCCTTCATCCAATGTTCTGCCAATCCTGTTCAGGGATGACTCGAGTGAACAGCTTGTAGATGACAGACAACAAGTAGATGGGGCGAGAGTTGCCAATGTCATGGATGTCTCCCTTCTTGAACAGTAGAACTGTCCTGCTGGTTTTTCATTGAGAGGGCACCTTGCATTCAGACAGGTAGCGTGTGAAGAGTCGAGCCAGTCTAATCCTTGGCAAGAGTCTTCTGAATTGAGACGCCTTGGTCCTAGTTTATTATCTTACCATCATTCTTTGAGGACTGGAGAACCTTTACAATAGGTAGGGCTCTTGCCTCTGTCTGGCCAAACTGTTTGATGCCCAGAATGTCATATGGTGTACTGAGCCCTAACAGGATTGATCCCTGAGCATAGTCAGGAGTAAACCCTGGGCAGTATCGGGTGTGACCCCAAAAAACAAAATAATAAATTGTTCTTTAAAAAAAGTTTTATTCCCTCCATCTATTTCACTGCTACCATGTTGCAATGACCGTTTGCACACACGTTTGACTGTGGTGCTCACATATGTTTCCTTGTGGTTATTGCAGAGGTTGAATATCAGGCTGCTTTGCTCTTCGAGGTCTCACTCTTCGCTCGATCACGTGCATTTTGGGTTTTGTGTTCCCCAGGGGTGACTGCAGTGCTCACACATATGCCACCTGGGGTCGTCCTTCCTGGCGCTAGGGCTTACACAACTTTTTCTCCTCATCGTATGTTTGTCAGAGGTCCCAGCCATTTGCAGTGGCGCTCAATACTCACGTGTCTGTGCCACAGCCAGATCGTGCGTGGAGCAACACCCAGGACTTGAAATAAATTCAATTTCCATCATACTAAACACCTGAACTTTTTCTCTGGACTCTGATTCTATTTTACTCCCTTATTTATACATTCATTTTGGAGTCACCCAAGAAAGGGTTAAGAGAGGCCCAGAGCCACTTCCAGTCCTGTTTTGATTCTTGGGCTGGACAGTTGAGTTCAGTGCTCAGATGAGCTACTTGGATGGATTGCAGAAAGGAGGTATAAAGTACTACCATGAATGCAGGCTGGGAGGTGGGAGGGTAATTGGGGACATTGGTGGAAAGAATGGACATTGGTGAAGGGGCTGGTGTTGGAATACTGTACCCCTGAAACTCAATCATGAAAACTTGATAACTACGTAACTCAGATTGCTTCAATTGAAAAATAAATTCCTACTCCACACAAAAATAATTCAGTAAATTGCTGTAATTTATTAAAAGAGAAAATGGGTTTTCTCTTTCATTATATCTTAAGTTCAAATGAAACTGGGATTGGTAAAAGATACTTAAAAAAGATTTTTGAAAAAGGATAGAGTGGGGCTGGAGAGATAGTACAGTGGGGAGGGCATTTGTCTTGCATGCAGCTGACCTGGGTACAATCCCTATTCTCTTGTATGGTCCCCTGAGCACTGTCAGGAGTCACTCCTGTGACCCAAAAAGTAATAAAAAAACACACAAAGAAAGAAAGTAAGAAAGAAATGAGCTACTTGGTGTTCGAGGTCACTAGAACTACATCCAGCAATGTATGTAGTGACAGGAACCAAACATGGGACCAATATCAGGCAAAGCCTGGCCCCTTATCTACCTTAAACAGTGAAAATAAAGGCAGTGAAGGGTTATGACGCTTTATTTTTTCGAGGGGGGCAGGGTGATGCTTTGATATGACACTACCAATGACTTTAGAACAAGGCAGGGATTCAGTCTCTAGAACACCCTAAGCTCCAAAAATAAATTCTGAAGTCTGATGACCAAATCTAAACAACATAAGTCAGAGCCAAAACCGACAGTAATATGAATCACAAGTATTGCAGGTCCAGGATAATCAGGAAGAAAAAGGCAGGAATGTGGCTCAGCAGTAAAGCACATGCCCTGAATTCATAAGACCTGGATTCAACCTCAAATTCTGCAAAAAAGAAAGAATAGAATAGAAAATAGGAAAAAGATCAAAGAACAAAGAGGAAGAAAAGTCAGATGCAAATTATTTCTTAGCAATACTAAATTCTGATTAAAATGCAATTAAATGGATACTCATTCCATCAGAGGTCTATGAATTGGTATAGATATCCTATAAAACAATTAGATCTACCAGGAACCTCAAAATATATCTTTTCTTTGGATGATTCAGCCTAGCTAGCTTAAGATCTTTTCTGTTTAATCTACTTATAGTTTAAGTTATTTACATGTCTTTAAGCCTGGGTTCATTCTAATGAGATCTCTCTTTTGTGCAACCATGGATGGAGGTTGTGGCAGTCATAGGAGTCAGTCTGAGTTCGAATTAATAACTTTTAAAATATTATAATTTCTACTATTATTTCACTACTATCTGGATTGGGCACAATTCCTTTTAATACCCACTGGTCCCAGCGTGGCACAATTAGAATTTACCAGGAGACCACCACCCTGGCTACGATGAGATTGCCATTTAAGATCAAAGAAGGGATCATGCTAGTTTGCCCTCAAGTAGGCAAGCATCACCCTTTTAAAAAAATTTTATTATACCACCAGTGTGAGAGCACCAGAGCTTTGAAAAAATAAAAGTGTAAGCAGTGGCCAGGAGATCATTCAAAAGGCTGGATCTCATATTTGCATATTGGAGCTGCTGTTTAATCCCTGCATGTTTCTTGCAATCCGAAAGCACAGTAAGAAAGGGGTGACCCCTGAGATCTACTCTAAAACAAAGAAAAAAAGTGTGAGCATCTCAGCCTACACTGCCACATCAACAAAATAACAAAGCAAGTAAGGGGATAGGGAAATAAATAATAATTGTTTGTTTTAATTGGGCAGGGCTTCTCGAGCAATGCTTTGGAGGTACCATGGTCATGCTTAGCAACACTAAGTCCTCTGGGCCAGAAGGAGAGTTGGAGGATGCACTGCAGCTTGGATCCAGGAGGTTCTAAAGGTTTCCAAAGGTCACACCTCCACTCCTGGTGGGGTTCAAGGTGGCAAACTGGTATCCAGATTGAACTGGGGTCAGGTACATGCAAGACAAGCATCTTAACTCCATACTCTGTTTCCTGGGGCCTTAAAACTAATTTGTAAAAGAAGATGCTGTATATATATATATATATATATATATATACATATATATGTATATATACATGCATACAATGGACTATTATTCAGCCATGAGAAAGAAGGAATATTGCCCTTTCAAGAATATGAATGAGAGGGGGAGCAATAATACAGCAGGTAGGGCATTTGCCTTGCATGCTGCTGATCTGGGTTTAATCCCTGGCATCCCTTATGGTTCCCCAAACAACACCAATAGTAATTCCTGAGTGCAGAGCCTGAAGTAACTCCTGAGAATTGCCAGGTGTGACCCAAAAAGAAAAGGAAAACAAAAGGATGAGTGGACTTTGAGAATATTACAACAAGTGAGAAGCCAACCAGGGATGGGGAGAGGAAGCACCGCATGGAAGTCTGAAATCTAAATAGACTGAACTGATAAAACAGATTGAGGTAATGGCCAAGAGGGGTCGATAGATGAGAATAATGGGAAGATGTTGCTCAATAAATTAAAACTAGTAAGTAACTTCTTAAAATCGTAAGTAACTTCAGGGATCGAAAGTACAGCATGATGATTATAGCCAATAACATTAGATTAGATACATCAAATACAGTATGTAAAAGAGTAGATCTGAAGTGATCTCACCACAAAACAAAATGGTAATTTTGTGATGCGACAGGAGTATTACTAATGCTTTGCATTCATCATCTTGTAATAAATACATGTATCAAGATAACATATGTCAGTTATACCTCAATAAAGCTGGGAAGAAAAGGAAAACATTTATTTTGGGGAAAAAAATCTTTTTCAAAGCTGAAAATCTAAATCATGGGGCCCAGACTGATAGTACAGCAGGTAGTGTTTGCCTTGAATGTGGCTGACGTAGGTTCAATCTTCATCTTCCCCTATGGTCCTCCGAGCACTACCAGGAGTAATTCCTGAGTGCAAAGCCAGGAGTAACACCTGAGTATTGCCAGGTGCCACCCCATAAAAGGAAAATATAGAAATAAAAACTTAATAATTTAATTATTATATTCAAGTGAAAATACGGTTTGCTTATGACCAGTAATCAGAGAATTCTCAACTCCTAAGAACATAAACACTTCAGTGCTGGGGAGATAGCTCAGCAGGTGGGTGGATCACATGTGTTATGTGTAGGAGCATGGTTTGATTCCCTGTACCACTTGGTACCCTGAGAACCACTGGCTGTGACCCACAAAACAACAGAAACAAAATTTCAGTATACCAAACTACCAAAAATTATAAACAGATTATGTGAGAAGATTTTTAGAAGATAAATTATCTTGAGAAAAATGCTCTGAGGTTCAGAGAGAGCTCATTGGGCTGGAGCTCATGCTTTGCATGCTGGAGATCCAGGTTCAACCCCTGATACTTCGTGTGCCCTGAGCACAGCCAGGAGTGACGCTTAGCATAAGCTGGGAGGAGCCCCTGAGTACTGCTGGGTGGGGCCCTGCACACAAAGTAGAACAAAAAGATACAAAAGAGGAAAAAGACAAAAATTATCTGATAAGTGCCATTTTGTATTGTCCTTACTACAAATATAATTACTTGAAATATATTATTTTTAAAAAGTAGTTAAAACAAAGCAAAACAAAACGTATCAAAAAAATAAACAAAACAATGGGGTCAAAGTGATAGTACAGTGGGTAGGCCTCTTGCCTTGCATTTGGCTGTTCCAGGTTCAATTCCCAGCACTCTATGTTGTCCCTGGGCCCACCAGGAGTGAAGCCTGAGTGCGGAGCCAGGAGTAACACCAGAGAACCTCTGAAGTACTAAAACAAGTTACCATTAACCTAAAACAAGTTACCATTAACCTAAACCACTTTCTCTTTGAAAGGATTAACAAATACTCATTTATTAATGACGTTTCTTTCAATATAATCCTTCTTTGGGTGGAGGGTGTTGAGCGCCAGAGAGAAAGGAAAATAGTGTTCTGGGAAAGCTTCCTTTTAAAGGGGATACCAGCTATCTGCCTCCTAATGGAAGAATAAAATACCAGTAACCTATAAAGTAATCTTGCCAAAAAGTTGAATGTGAACCGTACATTCGGATTCTAGATAAAACTATCAATTTGCAGCAAATGCAGAAGAAAGAGGGCACTTGAAGTTGACCTCACAGGAATAAAAGCAAGAAAATACAGGGGCCGGAGAGACACAAACTGGAGTGTATGCTTGGCATATAGGCACCGACCTATGGTCTCCAAACCCCACTTGCAGTAGCCCCTAAGCACTGCCAGATGTGGTCCCAAAACAGCAACAAATGTAAACCAGGAGAAATAAAACAAACAAATCAGCCTAATTCCTTCAAGAAATGCCTTGCCAGATTCAGGAGTAGCTCAGAAGCACAGAGCGAAACTTGATGGCATGAGGCTGAGGGTTCAATCCCAGGCACAGTGAGCATCAGTGCAAAAAACTGTCCTTCCCAACCCTGCTATGACAACAAAGAGCACAGAGGCCTGGGATTGATCCCTAGTACCACATGGCTGCTCAAGCAGGAATGCCTATAGCCCACATGATCCCCAGTCCCATGAGTTAGCACCCTCCACAACCGAACTATTTTTTTAAGCATTATACCACCATGAAATATACAATTACAAAGATGTTCATGTTTGGGTTTCAGTCATACAGTGTTTCAGCACCCATCACTCCACCCTGCCCATTTCCCACCACCAATGTCCCCAATTCCCTCCCCCGCCAACCAGCCTATCTCTATAGCAAGCTCTTTACCTCTCTTTCTCTCTCTCTTCCTTCTTTTACACATTGTGGCTTGCAATACATACATTTAGAGGTTATCGTGTATATCCCTTTGCCTCTATTCAACTGCTTAGTTGTAGGCTGGTATTATCATTTCCAATGATTATTAGTACATTGTTCCCTTCTCTGTCTTACCTAACCTCTGACTCCCACACACTTGTGGTTGATTCCATCTATTGACAAGACCTCCTGATCCATGTTTTGCCTGGCCTTGGATATTAAACCAAACTATTTGGGTCATACAATTCCATTCATCTGTTCTCAAGCACTCTGGTTGTTTCCAGATTCTGGTTATTGTGAATAATGCTGCTATGATCATAGAAGTGAAGATGGTGTTTCTGCTGAGTGTTTTTGGCCTCCCAGGATATATTCCCAGAAGTGGTATTGTTGGGTCAAATAGGAGCTCAATTTCTAGTTTTTAGAGAAATGTTCATATCGTTTTCCAAAAGGCTGTACCAGTTGACATTCCCACCAACAATGGATGAGTGTCCCTTTCTCCCTGTATCCATGCCAGCACTTGTTCTTGCTCACAAAGACAGTCCACAGAGTGGGAAAGAATATTCACCCAATACCCACCTGATAAGGGGTTAATATCCAGAATATATCAGGCACTGGTAGAACTTTACAAGAAGGAAAAAGCAAACCTCATCAAAAAAGGGGAGAAGAAATTAACAGAAACTTCCAAAAAGAAGAAATTTGAATGGCCAAAAGGCATATGAAAAAAATGCTCATCATCACTAATCATCAGGAAGATGCAAATCAAAACAACAATGAGATATTATTTCACACCACTGAGGCTAGCACATATCCAAAAGACCAAGAACTTTTATTTATCTATTAGAAAGGAGAGTTGGGACCACATTCAACAGTGCTCAGGGGCCATTCCTGAATCTGTGCTCAGAAGTCACTCCTGGTGGTGTTCAGGATTATATGTGGTGCTTGAGATCAAACTGTTTTGTTCACATACCCTTCCCCAGTAACCAAAAAAAAAAATCTACCTTAGGGGTCTGGAGAGATTGTACAGTGGGTAGAATGATTTCCTTGACCCAGGTTTGACTCCCAGCATCCAATATGGTCCCCAAACACCACCAGGTGTATCTCCTGAGTGCAGAGCCAAGAATTACCCCTGAGCACTGCTGGATGTGGCCAAAACAAAACAAATCTGCTAAAATTTTGTGTTTTTTTTTTTTTTTGGCTTTTGGGTCACACCCGGCTATGCTCAGGGGTTAGTCCTGGCTCTGCACTCAGGAATTACTCCTGGCAGTGCTCGGGGTACCATATGGGATGCCGGGGATCGAGCCTGGGTTGGCTGAGCACTTGGCAAACGCCCTACCCACTGGACTATTGCTCCGGCCCCTGCTAAAGTTTATTTTAAGGTACCACAACACAGTGTGTGGTCTCCAATGCACTGTTACCAAGCACTGTTACCACTTTTCCTGTTACCGTTGTTACCACTGGCCAGCCCTGTGACCAGTACACATAAGCACCTCCACTGACAAGTGTAAAATCCCCTTTGAGCACTACCACTAAAGGGTGTGAGCACTTCAAGCAGTGTGGAGACCCTGACCATCACAAGAACAGTAACGGATAGGTAGAAACACTGTCGGAGTCGGAGGCTATAATCGATGTAGTAGTAAAACATCATCTTCGCAGGTAGAACAAATGTCAATATTTTCAAATTTTCCTAGATGACTTTAATTTTCAGCTCAGTTTGATACTATTATAGATGATACATATGAAATTTATTAATACTGTTATGCGATAATATAATAGCTCTAATGATGTTACAGGTGGGATTGTTGAATTGATTATTTGGGATTCTTTTGGTTTGTAAGACACAAATAAAGTGATCAGTGCCTACTCCTGACTCAGTGCTTGGGGGGTTATTCCTGGAAGTGTGTATTGACCACGCAGTGCCAAGAATCAAGCAAGCCCTGGCCTCCTACGTGAAAATGTGCACTCTACCACTGATCCACATCTCCGCATCCAGGTATGTACATATGTTTGCATATATATTATATAAGATACCATATATTATCTATTATGTAAAATATATAATTATAAAATTTTTTACAACTTTCACATATTACATATAACAATCTTAAAATGCGTAGACTAAAAAGATAGTACACTGGGTAAAGTACTTGCCTTGCAAGAAGTAAACCTGGACTTGATCTGCAGAACCTCATCTGGTCCCATGAGTGGGGAGTGATTCCTGAGCACGGAACCAAAAGTAAATCCTGTGCATATCCAGGTATGATCCCAAAATAAAACAAATAAAGTTATTTTAATTTTAAAAATAGTTCACTAATTTCATATAAATCTGAAAAATACTAGAATACTTATTAATAACAACTATAAAAACATATATAGTCTTACATTTATTACTTAATAATTTTTTGTAAATTATTGTAAATTATTTGTAAGTAATTTTTGTTACTATAAAATGAGAAATTTTACACATCTCTTTCTCCAGCATACAATTGTTCAAACCTATAAATATATGTCAATAAATATAGTCAAATATATATGTCAAAATAAATGAATAAAAAATAAATAAACATAGGTCAAAACTTTTTTTTTTTTTGGGTCACACCCAGCAATGCTCAGGGGTTTCTCCTGGCTCTGCACTCAGGAATTACTCCTGGCGGTGCTCGGGGACCATATGGGATGCCAGGGATTGAACCCACGCTGGCACAGGCCGGGCACGTGCAAGGCAAATGCCCTACCTGCTGGGCTATCGCTCCGGCCCCAGGTCAAAACTTCTTAAGTGACTAAAATCCAACTCAAACTAAAATAAAAGACTTAAACAAAAAACAAAAATAGCTTTTAAATATCTAATAAATTATTGACATATTCAGTCTATCATTATAAATAAGAACAACATATGACTAAGTTTGTATCAGGAGTAGAGGCTGTCTGTATATTTGAATAATTAGTCAATACATTCTGTCATAATAAGAGATCAAAGAAAATGACGTGATCATAGAGATTAAAGCAGAGAAAAAATTCGAAAAATTATTGCCTTGCATGCCTCCAACTACAATTTTGTTTGATCCTCAGCACCACATATAGTGCCCTGATACAGCAAAACTCCTGCTGTTTTGTGTGCACGTGTGAGACAAAAAAATAAATAGAGATGATAGATAGATAGATAAATAAATAGATAGATAGATAGATAGATAGATGGATAGATAGATGGATGGATAGATAATGTAGATAGATAGATGACAGCGACAGACAACAGACAGACAGACAGACAGACAGACAGACAGACAGACAGATAGATAGATAGATAGACAGACAAAGTCAATGTACTTCTTTTTTTTTTTTTTTTGCTTTTTGGGTCACACCGGCGATGCTCAGGGATTACTCCTGGCTCTGCACTCAGGAATTCCTCCTGGCGGTGCTCGGGGGACCATATGGGATGCCGGGAATCGAACCCGGGCCGGCACAGGCCAGCTGCGTGCTAGGCAAACGCCCTACCCGCTGGGCTGCCGCTCCTGCCCCAAGTCAACGTACTTCTTGATTGAAAAAATACTCAGAAAGCTGGAAGAGATGAGACATTTCCTCATCCAACAACTTGCCCCTCGCCCCCCCCACACAAACACACACACATACACACACCCACACCACAGAGCTAAACTCATAAAAGACTGAATTACTGCTGGGCATGTGGCTCAGTATATGCTTTACACCTATGTGGCGCTAGATTCCATCTTCTGCCAGCGAAAGAATAAAATAGATACTCAGGTTTCTGCCTCTAGACTGACAAAAGAGGCAAGGAAATCCACTCTTGACATTTTGGAGGTCCTATCCAGCTTACAAGGCAGACCTACATGTTAGAAAATAAAAAGTAAAACTGTCCCTTTTGCAGAATGAATCCAAGAAATCCTGGATTAAAGAATCCAATGAAATCTACAAATAAATAAATAAATAAAAGTTTATAGTAATAAATTACTTTCTCAGGTTTCTAGAAGACAAGGTTTATCTACAAAATTAACTTATATGTTCACATATAAGCAGGAAATAATTAAAAATTAAAATTAAAAACATTTATTTATGGGCTGGAGAGATAGTAGTGTGGATAGGGTGCCTCCCTTTCTGGTGGCCTATCTGGCTTGATCTCCAACACCCTAGATGGACTTCATCATTCGCTAGGTATGATCCCTGAGTGCAGAGCCATGAGTAAGCCCAGGTATGGCCCGCAAACAAAACAAAAACCAAAAAATCCTAACTACACCAAACACACAAAAAGCAAAATTATAAGCGACTCATTTACAATACCCACCCTGTGTATTCTACCTTATGTATAATTCCACTGAAGACATACACAGATTGCCATCAGGCTCTTGAAAAAAAAATGTTCATTCTCACTGATAGCTGGGAAAAAATACATCACTGTACACTGTATCACTGTCTTCCCATTGTTCATCGATTTGCTCAAGGGGGCACCAGTAACATCTCCATATGTCCTGTCACTTGCTATTGTAGCCCAAGGGCAGCTGCTCACTCCAGGAACATGAAGAGCCTCAAACCATTCCTTCAGATAATGGGAATGAGGTCTATAATTGCTATTGGTTTTTGGCATATCAAATATGACACGGGTAGCTTGCCAGGCTCTGCTGTATACAAACAATAAAGAGATCACCTCGCACCCAGTGAGAATGCACATGAGAATAGCGCATGTGCAAAAGCCTGGAAACAAGTGCTGGTAATGATATGGAGAAAAGGAAGTCTTCAGAGACAAACTCTTCCTGCTTCTATGGAAACCAGTAATTGTTCCCCTCAGTCTCTATTAAAAAATAATTTACAAGGTTTTTATTAAAGAACCATAATTTACAAAGTGACTTATATCTGTGTTTTAGGCACATGATAATACAACACCAATCCTTCCACCAGGGTCAAACTCCCTCTGCCAGTTCTGGGAATCCCTCCCTCCCTCCGCCCCAATCCCTACTCCACTCTCGCCTGTCAATTTGACAGGTACATAACAAAGTTTCAGTGGTTGCTATTTAGATATCACGTTTTCAGTTTTTGTTTGTTTGTTTGTTTGTTTGTTTGTTTTTGCTTTTTGGGTCACACCCAGCGGCACTCAGGAGTTACCCTGGCTCTGCACTCAGGAATTACTCCTGGCGGTGCTTGGGGGACCATATGGGATGCCGGGATCAAACCCAGGCCAGCACAGGCCGGCTTGTGCAAGGCAAGCGCCCTACCGCTGGGCTATCGCCCCAGCCCCCCAGTTTTTTTTTAATCTGTGTTTGAGGTATATGACTAAACCCCTCACTCCATATCACTGGTATAACTGAAGTCCTGATGCCTGTTCATTCATTATTTCTTCTCTTTTACCCACTTGATTTCTTTCCTTCTCTGTCTCTTCTCTAAACACTGGGGATCAAGGGTGATTTAGGCATCCCCTTTTACTATAGTACATTTCTTGATTCAGTTGTTTATATTCTGCAGTGAGTGAAATCATCCTGTGTTTGTTTTCTTCTGCTGGCCTACTTCACTCAACATGGTATCTTCCAGTTCCAACCATGTTGCAGCAAATTGCCTGGTTTATTCTCTCCTTGCAACTGCATAGTATTCCTTTGTGTATCATATCACATCTACATAATTCATTCATCTGTTGTGGACAGCTAGCTCTATTTCATATCTTAGCTATTGTACTGTGTGGCAATGAACAGGGGCATGCACAAAATGTCCTTTTCAGAGAGTATTTTTATGTCCTGGGGATAGATGCCCAAAAGTCGAATTGTTAGGTCACATGGCAGTTCAATTCTAAGTTTACTGAGAATTCTTCCTACTGCTTTCCATTTGTGGGAATGTACCAGACTACATTCCCACAAGCAGTGGATGAAAACTCCTTGAAAAAAAAATTTTTTTTAATTAAAGAGGTTAAAACAACAAAATTAGAACTATTTCATGATACAGAAATTTCACTCCTAAGCAAAGGAATGAAAGGAGTCAAAGAACACAAAATAGTTTATTGGGACCACAGGACAGTGCAGTGGGGAGGGCGTTTGTCTTGCACTCGGCCGGCCCATATTCAATCCCTGGCATCCTATGTGGTCCCCTGAGCACTGCCAGGAGTAATTCCTGAGTGCAGAGCCAGTAATAACCACTGAGCATCGCCAAGTGTGAACCAAAAAAAAAAAAATAGTTGATTTACTCTTTTCTATTTTTTTTGTTTTTTGCAGTGATTAAATCCATGCTCTCAAAAGTTTAACTGTATCCAACCAAGGTCTTATGCCTAGAGTATTGAGAAAACTCTCAAAGCTGATTCTAAAATAAGCAGAAATCCATTATGGAAAGGCAAAGTAAATACCAATAATTTATCGCTATACACCTATGTATTCCTTAAGAAGACAGCTTTTTTTTGAAAAAAGGACAATTTTTTGATATTTAATTTATTCATTACCATTGAGTATATAAAATAATGAAAAATGTTACATTGAATGTATACTAACCCTTTGACCAAGAAATTCAAGTATAGGTATTTATACAAGGGAAAATCAAGCTGTTTGCACAAACAAAATCTCAATGCTTGCAGAAATGATATTCTTAGTCTCGTAAAACTGTAAATATTCATGTAGGGAATGGATAGGATAACTGTGGTATATGATGCAATGGAATTTTTTTTTGGAATTTAAAAAAAAATTTTTTTATTTTTACAATTACAAAGATATACAATTAAAAAGTTCATATTTGGGTTTTGGTCATACAGTGTTCCAGCACCCATCCCTCCACCGGTGCCCATCTCCCACCACCAACGTCCCGGTTCCCTCCCCCTCCCCCAGCCCACCTCCATGGCAGGTTCTTTATTTCTTTCCCTTTCTCTCTCTCTTTTTCTTTTCCTTCCCTTCCAGACTATGGATTACAGAACATACATTAAAGGGTTGTCATGTGTATCCCTTTTGCCTCTATTTAATGCTCAGTTCTAGGTTGGCATTAGTACCCTCGACAATTGTTAGCACACTGTTCCATTTTCTGTCTTACCAAGCCTCTGACTCCCACATGTTTGTGATAATTTCCACCTTTGACAAGACCTCCTGATCCATGTTTCACTTGACCTTGGATATTGGTATCATAATATGTACATATATATTTATGTTATGCAGATAAATGCAGTCATTCTGTATCTGTCTCTCTCCTTCTGGCTAATTTCGCTCAACATAACCTTCTCCATGTCCATCCATTTATAGGCAAATTTTATAACTTCATTTTTCCTAACAGCTGCATAGAATTCCATTGTGTAGATGTACCAAAGCTTCTTTATCCAGTCATCGATTTTCGGGCACTCTGGTTGCTTCCAGATTCTGGCTATTGTGAATAATGTTGCCATGAACATAGAAGTAGGGATGATGTTTCCGCTGCGTATTTTTGGTTTCCCAGAGTAGATCCCCAGGAGTGGTATGGCTGGGTCAAATGGGAGTTCAAGTTCTAGTCTTTGGAGGAATGTCTATATTGCTTTCCAGAAAGGCTGTACCAGCCGGCATTCCCACCAACAATGGATGAGTGTCCCCTTTTCCCCACATCCACGCCATCACTTGTTGTTCTTGCTCTTTTGAATATGTGCCAGTCTCTGTGGTGAAAAGTGGTATCTCATTGTTGTTTTGATTTGTGATGCAATGGAATTTTATCCACTATCTGATTGGTATTATTAGATTGAGCTATTAGTACATTTTATAGCTTTAATAAATTTTAAAGGCATTATCCTAAGTGTAAAAGTTGATCAGAAAATATGGTTTTATTAAATATATAAATAACAATCTGGCAGAGAGAAACTATTTTTTTCAGATACACTTTAAAGCTAGAAAAAAAAAGTTGCTAGGAATTTGGGGTAAAGAGAAGTTTTGAGTATAAAGTGGCCACACAGGGAGATTTACTTATTCATTTATTTACTTAAACTTGGGGTCATATCCAGCATTGCTCAGAGGCTGCTATTCCCAGATCAGTGTTAGGGGATTGATTCTGGTGGTGCTTAGTAGACCATATGGAATCAGGGATCAATTATTGGGCACAAGAGGTTGGAACAATAGTACAGTGGGGAGGGCGTTTGTCACGCGGCTGACCTGCATTTGATCACCAGCATCCCATATGGTACCCCTGAGCACAGTCAGGAGCAATTCCTGAATGCCGAGCTGGGAGTAACCCCTGAGCATTACTGGGTGTGGCACCCACCCCTCCAAAAAAAGCAATTTTTTGGACTCAATTATGCAAAGCTCGTGTGCTTCTTGTTTGGGTATTGCCCAGCTTTGGAGAGAGTTTTTTGAGTGGCAGGATTGTTTTTTGTGTACTGATTGTGATGGTAGCTGCTTGAATATATGAATATGTAAAAATTCACAGAACTATGTACAAAAATATCAGTCAATTTTACTGTATGTAAATTCAAAAATCAAGTTTAAAAAAATGCCACTTTAGTGGTTTAGGATATACTGACTGCAGACATGTCTGAATCCAAGGTTTCCATTTTTAATTTTGTGCATTTATTTGGATTTTGGGTCACACCCAACAATACCCAGCGGTCACTCCTGCAATACTTGGGGGACTATCTGTGATACCAGGGATCAAACTTGGGTCTGCTGTGTGCAAGGTAAGTGCTTTACCTGTTGTATTGTCTCTCCAGTCCCTGAAACCAAGGGCTAAAAGACATCAGCAGATGTGGATGAATCTGAGAGTACTGTGCTGAGCGAGGTTAGTCAAACAGAAAGGGAGAAACTCACAACAATTTATCTTATGAAGCATAACAAATGCCCAAAGGTAGTGAAAAACCTCATCTTAATTATTGGTCTTTAGTAGGAAGCTTGTTACTGTAGGAATGGAAGGTGGGTAAGTCAGGGAGGGGGATGTAATGGTGGAGGAAAGTGGTCACTCTGGAGGAGGACGGGGTGAGTATAACAGGAGGTAAAGTGATATGTATGACACCCTATCAGTTAACAATATTGTAAACCACAGTGCCTGGAAAAAGGAAAGGGTGCCTGCCATAGAGGAATGAGGAAAACTGGGGACGTCGGTGGAGGGGGGAAGTGGATGCTGGTGAAGAAATTGGTGTTGGTACATTGTAGGCCCGAAACTCAATGATAAATAACTATGTAATTCTGTAAGTTAAAAACAAAAAAGAAAAGAAAAGAGAATGACAGCAGGTTAGCCTCACCCTGATTTGTGTTTTTCCTACTGTCGGGTGTATTTATTCTAGGCCTGCCCTTTCCTTTTATGGGGCTGACTTTCATTTCTCCAGCTTGTATCATAGGTTCAAAAGAATGGAATGTGCTGAAAAACTGAACCCAGGTCACATGCCACCCAATCACAGGGTCTGGAAAGCACAGGCTCGATCCCCAGCTGTGTATGGCCTCCTAAGCACCTGAGCACCGTGGTGATCCCACAACTACTGGGGAATCTCCCTTTCTCCCTGCCCCCTCACAAAGAATGATGATTACAATACAGGAGTGTGTTTACAATACTACTCATTTACACATCAAAAGCCTAAAAGGTACATTGTTTCATGTCTCTCTGCAATCACATTAATAGCCACATTCTGGTTCAATCTTGCTTCTCTCGACTGGTTTCAAAATACACAGCTCAGTTTTCCAACGCCAAATCAATCACTACATCATCATCCATCATGTTTGAATTCTCAGTAATGAAGGTGTCTTTCTTTCTATATTACCAGTCTGGGTGGGCAAAAGATGTATAAAGATGCATGACAGTAGATGGAGTATTGGATTCAACAAGGTTAACTAAGATTCCATTTTCTGGTTCTATCTTTACAACAGAAATGTTGCTTCATTCTCCACAGACTGAAGGGGCTAATTGTCAGGAAGTTTTTTAACTTCAAGCTCAGAGGAATATTGTATTGAAATTATATTTTTTGTGTGTGTGTATATATATATATATATATATATATATTTGTCGGGGAACGCCGGGGTCCCTGACAGTGTCAGGACAGAGGTTGTCTTCTACCTCCGAGGACACCGGGAGAACAGATGAAAACTCACGAGTCCGGTGCAGTTCCAAAAAAGGCTTTTAATAGTACAAAAGCTCTTCCACAGCACTCCAATATAATGAACAAACTTTAACTCTGGTCCGAACTTAGACCATACAAAAGAGCCTAAGTCTCCCACCAAAGAGAGAGGATCTCACCCGAGCTGAGTCCTACCCAGAAGGAGCAAAGGCCAAAGAGCAAAAAGCCAAAAGCCAAATGTCGCAAGGCTGAGGAGCCAAAAGCCGAAAGCTAAAAGGCCCAAAAGGCAAAAGTGAAGCGGCCTCAAGTCAGCCCCTTATATACACCAAAGTAATCCAACTGGGAGGGGCATGTCAACAAAGAACTCTAAACAGAGTGTAGTGCCACACCCTATTGCAGGTATAAACAAAGGTTTATACCTTATAATCCTGAGATTATCTCTTATGTAAAACACTGGAGAGAGAGGGGGCTGATATAAAGTAATACATCTTAACTTCATGAGCTTCATGTAATCTAGATGGTACCCACAAGGTCCTTCTTATTACTATCTGCACCAGGGTGATTCTGAGTATCTTGTTCTCGTGTACTGAAAGGGTCATACTCGCCTGCTTAGAGCAAACTAGTATGATCCTTCCTATAGTCTTCCTATAGTCTCAGCGTAGCCAGGGTGGTAGTCTCCTGGTAAATTCTAACTGTCCCACACTGGGTGCAGTGGGTATAAAGAGGAGCTGTGCTCAATCTAGAAAACATAGAAGTCTTCATAGATGTATAAGTCAGAATTTATTCAATCAAGGTGACTTCTGTAACTGCCACACCCTCTAGCAGTGTTCCATAGAAGAGAAGTCTCATTAGAATGAACCTTGACTTAAGTAGATTAAGCTGGGAGTGGGCAAAACAACAAAACTCCCAGAATAGCAGAATAGCTAAACCGTCACCTGTCCTCCAACATATATATATATATATATATATATATATATATATATATATATATATATATATATATATATATGAGTGGCAGGGTACTAGAAAAATCAACTACGAAAAAAAAAAAAAAGAAAAAAGAAAAATCAACTATAAACAATTATTATGGCTTTTTCTTTCTCCAGAAAAAAAAGATTTAATTTAAGAGAATGGTAAAGGGAAAAGCCAGGAAACCTCTGATGGCATGAGAGAAGTTATCCTAAGTAGGATTCCCATGACTCCATTTATTTTGAAGTTACTAAAGAAAATACTGTATCCACCTTAAAAAAACCCCATAATTTGCAGCTGCTGTGGGGTCCAGGCTAATTGCCCTAAAGTAACTTTAAAAAATTATTATTTTTTTATCTTATCTTTTGAGGTTCTTTACTTGTAGTGTGGGGAAATGGGGGGAAAGAGTGGGGTTTGCTGACTGTAGTGCCAGGGATCTAGCCAAGTCCACAGTGAGCAAGGCTAGGGCTGTACAGACAGATGGCCTTGTCCCTTTTCTCCAGCTCAGTACCACCATATCAGTGTGTTCATCCTCACAGCCAACACGGCCCCACAGGACTGGTTCTCAAGATTTCCTTCAGCCCTTTCAACTCTTCTAGGCCTTAGAATGTTCCATCCATATGAGCCTTTTACCTGTTTTTCCGACTATACTTAATTTCCATACCAGGGCTTCTTCCTCTCAGCACTATCGTCATTTGGGGCTGGATAACTGTTTGAAGGAGCTGACCTATGCATTGTCAGGTAGGTATTTAGCAGAATTTAAATCTAATCCGTGATCTCTATCCATGAGAAGCTACTCTACTCTCCCCAACTCCTAGGCTTGACCAGCCTCAAGTCACCTCCCTTTAGAGTCTATGAACGTCTGTAGCACCTTACTTCGGTGTGTGTGTGTGTGTGTGTGTGTGTGTGTGTGTGTGTGTGTGTGTGTAAGAGAGACACACAGAAAGAAAGAGAGAGAGAGAGAGAGAGAGAGAGAGAGAGAGAGAGAGAGAGAGAGAGAGAGAGAGAGAGAGAGAGCCAGAGAGTCAGAGATCCAGAGACCTTCGGGTTGTAGGTTGCTCTTTGGTGTGTTTAGGAGTTACTTCAGGGCATTGTACTCAAAATACTCTAAGCAATGCTAAGGATCTGTCAGGTTATCTTGGTGCTGTCTCTCAAGCCTCCAGCTGTTCCCCTCCCCCTTTTAAAGAGGAACCACACCCTACAGTGCTGGAGGGTGGGAGCATTGAGATCAGATCAGGACTTTCTTCCCAGCCACTTGGCACCTTTCCTTACTCTTAAAGCTCTACTGGTTCTGTGTTAATGCTCTAAAGAAGCTCTCCCCCTCTCTCTCTCTCTCTCTCTCTCTCTCTCTCTCTCTCTCTCTCTCTCTCTCTCTCTCTCTCTCTCTCTCTCTCTCTCTCTCTCTCTCCCCCTCCTCCTCCCTCTCTTTTTATCCTGGTAGCATATTTTGTATCCCAGAAGTGGCTAAGATCTGATGACCTGTAAAGAGACCGGAGAGCATCCCTAGAGACAGAAGTAGGCAAGGAATGATGAATTTTTGTGTTGTAACTTGTGTAGGCCAGGAAGGCTTGAGAAGCATCTTTCACATTGTGCAGTTATTATAGGGTTCATATTTGTTGGTTTCTCTCCCTTTCTAGATTTTCAGGTCCTCTGAGACAGACTCTGTTTTCATTATTTTCATCTCTGTGGGTGCCCTCCCGGTACACAGCAGGATGTTTTTAATACAGCAAATGCCCAATAATTGCTTATTGAATCAGTTAATAGTTTGCTTTTAAAATACAGATGTAGAAAGTATCTTTTTTTTCTTCTCTAATGTAAGGACATAAAGACATCTCTACCGGGACACATGAAAAGTTTTCTAATGAACTTGATTCTTCCAAATGAGAACTTGAAATGGAGAGGAAGTCAGGCTTCTGGATGAGGGGCGTAACAGACAAACACTAAAGTGATTCAGGTATTAGAGGGCTGGTGAACCGGAAAATGACTAATGGTGTTAATCAGTTTCCTCTGCGAACTGTTAGCAGACAGAAAATAATGCTGAAAGCACCTGGAAGTGAAGTTGCGAAGGTACAGCAAACATTGCTTGTTTGTCAAGTTCAGAAAACAGAGTAAATGGAAGCTTTTTTTTTAATGTAAAAAAAAGAGGTGGTTTGGTTTAGTTTACAGCCATGTGATTTATAGACTTTAATGTGGCTGAAAATAGAGGATCTGAAGTTGTGAGGTCCTAAGTAATGTTAACTGGAGATTTCTTCCCCGCCTGGTGATAGACGCTCTCTGCTGGGCTTGTGCTTTGAGCGCTAAAAGTCAGGGCACGTGGACCCTGTTGAGATTTAGTCGTGGGGCCAGCCAGGCAGATGGTGAGAAAAAGAGGGTTTTTATTTCAACATAGTCAAACACGTGGCACAGGCTGTGATTTATGATGCCATAAAAACAATTAATCCTGAGAGCTGGGGAAGCGAAGTGGGGAGGGGAAACCGATCAGAGGTAATGAGGACTAGAAATGAAGAGACAGGTCGTGGATAACCTCAAATTCTGCTTTGCCAAGCAGAAACTCAGGCACCAAGCAGAGGAATAGTGATGCTGGCCTCGGAGTACTTATTTAAATGCTCTGATGTCTCAGTTTCAAACAAAGGATCTGCCAGAAGGCCAAGCAAACGTCCTGGGAATGATAGAGCACCAGGACGGCAAAAGACCATTTTTGGCCTCAGTATTCAAGGAGGCTCCTTGTGATGTTCTCACCTGCAGAATCAAGGCCAGCCTCATGCAGTTTCAAAAAGGGGATGCAATAAAAGTAAGCATGGTCACTCCTCTTTTGTAGGTGAGGAAAAGAGCGCAGAGAGAACACGTGAATTGCTGAAAACTTCACAAGCTAGTAGGTTACCAAATCAGAAAGGCTTCTCTTCCTGACTACTGACACTCTCACTCACTACTCAGATGGTGGTGCCAGCAGCTTACCTTTACCCAGAGGTTCAATAGTACCAGGGCCTCAATTCGCACCTGCAACCAGAATGGACATTTTAACATGATTCTCAAGACAATTCACTTTACTGAGATTGGGGAGCACAGAAGACTACAGCCCGAGCTTAGCAGATACGATTTGTTTTGGGGGCTGCACCTGATGGTGCTCAGGGGGCTATTCTGGACTCTGTAGGGCATCAGTCAGGGCAGCACTTAGGATCCAACCCTGGGGCCTCTAGGATGCAGAGCACAGGGCTCCTGCCTGCTGAGCTACCTCTGCTCTCTGAAACCCTGGTTTGATTCCTAGCAAAGCATGAGCACTGCTGGGGTGGCCCTGGTGGCAGCTACCAAGCTGGCTTTAAATAGCCCCTGGACCAATATTATTGAGAGTGGTCCCTGGTACTGCTGGGAGATACTGGCCGCTCCCCAAAGATGATGCATTTGCTCATTAAAATTTGAAATGTTTTGGCCCAGATCACAAACATTCTTATACATTAGAATGACCAGGGCTGACTTTAAAATGAAGGAAACAGGCATCACCCATCACCCCCACCCCCGGCAAATAATTAGACCAGATAATTAGACCAGATTCTCTAGGAGTCATGGCTGCATGCTGATAGTGGTTTCAGCTGTTCAGGTGTTTCTCCTTCTCAGCATGACAGTCTTGAGGCTCCTCCTCAAGTACCGAGATGGTAGGGGAGTCCTGCTCTCAGGTGCTCGGAACCTCTTGCCTTTGATTAAGCCACATTGATTAACCTAAAGGCTTGCCCCCTTTGTGATTCAGCAGAGCTATGCAGAACTTTTCTTTTCATTTGTTTTTGGGTCACACCCAACTGTGTTCAGGGCTTCCCCCCCCCCCCCACACACACCCCATCTCTGAGCTTGGAATCTCTCTGGCAGGGCTTTGGGACAATATGGAATGCCAAGGATCAAATCTGGGTTGACTGCATGCAAGGTAAGTAAGTGCCTTACTTCCTGCACTATCTTTCCGCCCCAGAATTATATAGAACCAAAACTGAAAACAACCAACCCTCCCCGAAAAAACCCAAAACAAGAAAATTTGATATGCGAAGTGCATTCCATAGCAATGAAATCAGAAGCTCTGAGAATCGGTCCTGACAATTACGTTTTCATTTTTGGGACCACTCAGTGGTGCTGGGGGTAGGAACACTTGCGGGCTGCACAGGCCTTACTGTTCTCTGCTGTGGCCACCAGGCTCATAACTGGCAGTGCAGGGACAGCTGGGGGACAGTTTGGGCGGTACTTCATGTGCTGGAGAACCAGGAGCTACTGGGGATTGATCAGGGTCTCCACCATTTGAGCAGTGTCATTTGTAATTTATTTTTTTTTTTTTTTTTGGGTCAAACCTAGCAGTGCTCAGGGGTTGCTCCTGGATCTGCACTCAGGAATAAGTCCTGGCGGTGCTCAGGGGACCATATGGGATGCTGGGGATGGAAACCAGGTTGGCTGCATGCAAGGCAAATGCCCTACCTGTTGTACTGGCTCCCATTTTTTTTTTTTTTTTTTTTTTTGGTCATACCCGGCAATGCTCAGGGGCTACTCCTGGCTCTGCACTCAGGAATCACTCCTGGCAGCGCTCGGGGGACCATATGGGATGCCGGGATCGAACCCAGGCCGGCATGAGCCGGCCGGCAAGGCAAACAAGCGCCCGCTGGGCTATCGCTCGGCCCTGGCCCCCATTTTTAATGTTTTTTAAAGCTTTTAAGTGTTTTGCATGTGAAGCCAAAATTGAACACTTTTGCTCCTGTTAGAATCTCTGGAACTAAAAAAAAAATCTCTGGGACTAAGCATTTTGTCAATTTTCCAGCAGTGGAATGCCAGTGTGCAAAGAAATATGGAGAAAGGAAGAACAAGTAGAATAACATCATGGGAAGCAAACAGCGAAATCAAGGAATGACAACCTACATTCTCTAACAAATATGTGAGGGTATTTAAACAAACAAAGGAATTCTAATATATTATTTTTTGTTTGGGCACATGGATGTTTACTTTCTTTTAATGATAAAATGGGCTTTTATTATTTATTTTTGAGGGTTTAAGGCAGCACTCAGCATGCTCAGGGCCAAATTCTGGCTCTATGCTCAGGAACAACCTTTGGCATTGCTCAGGGGATGTTTGAAATGCTGAGGATCGAACCAGGGTCAACAGGAAGCAAGGTAAGCACCTTAACCCCTGTACTATCTCTCTGGCACCCAAACTTGTTGCTGCTGTTGTTTTAATATTCGTAGGAGAAATTAAGAACTTTACATTTTAATATTGTACTCCAGGGATCCTGGTATATAAAAGACTGAGGACTCCTGATTTACAAAAAAGAAACTTAGAATGACCCTAGGCTTTCTTCGTTTGTATTAGTTCTTGGATTCTAGAACTAAAAAAACCTCTTTGGGGGATAGAGGGATGAATAGGGAGATGAGCTTTGGGCCATACTCTGCTCTGCTCAGGGTTTATTCCTGCCTCTGCTCGGGAATTGCTCTACAGACCATAGGCAGTTCAAGAATTTAAACCTGTACTAGTATGGGCCGGAGTGATAGTACAGCTGGGAGGGATTTTTGCCTTGCACGAGACTGACCCAGGTTCAATCCCTGGTATCCCATATGGTCCCCAAGCATCGCCAGGAGTAATTCCTGAGAGCCAGGAGTAACCCCTGAGCATTGCTGGGTCTAACGCCTAATAGAAGAAAAACCCAAAATGAACAAGCAAAAACCCCCCCAAAACCTGGGCAAGCAGCATGCAATGCCAACCTTACCTTCCTACTATCTCTGTGGCTAAATAGAAATTTTTTACCAGCCTGCCAGCAAACATTTGGATTTGTTTATTTTTCTACTTTTTTTTGGTCTATTTTTTTTTTTTGTTTGTTTTTGAGCTACACATGACTGTGCTTAGGGCTTACTCCCGACTCTTCTCAGGAATCACCCGTGGTGGTGCTCAGCAGACCATTTGTGGAACTAGGAATTGAACCAGGGTCAGCAGCATGTAAAGCAAGTGTCTACCCACTCTACTATTCCTCCAACATCCAGGATTTGCTGTTTTTCTACTGGGTTTCTACTGTTTAGCCTCTTCCCAGCATTTCACTCTTGGTTTTTAGCTCTGTACCTAATGGCTGTTGAAAATCACTTAGTGTTTTTCTTTTTTCTTAATACTTCCTCTTCCTTCTTTACATCTTGTTTTCCTTTTCTCAGCTAATTCCACCCCTATCCTACAGGACCCATTTCCCAGCCCTTGCAATGTCCCTTTTCAGAGAAATGGTCTCTGCCTCAGACAAACTCACTAAATGTTTTTTTTTTTTTTAATGGTAAATCTAAAAATGGCTTGTCCAGGCAGATCATTTGGAGAGAAGACTTCGAAAAATGTTCCTGTCTTTGGAAGGTCAGACAAAAGAAAAAAGAAGAGGGAGGGATTGAACTCCCAGGAGACCAAACAGGAAACATAAAATGAAGTGCTTTTGCCCGGAATGGAGAGGTTCATTGGAGCAAGGAGAGCAGGCAGGAACTTAAGGATTCTAATTTTGGCTCTTCCATTAGCTTCCATGATAAACTCAGGAAAAGTCACCAAACCCAACTGTCCCAATTTCCTTTAGTCGATGAGGACAATGTTATTCTTATATGCCATAGTGGACTGAAATGGGGGACTGGGGGGGAAGCAACCAAAAACAACAACCAAAGAAACCACGTAAATAAAAAGAAGCATGCTTAAAAAATGTCAGTTTCCTGGTTCATTAACAATGCTTATTTTAGTGTAGCAATTATTCTTCCACTCAGAATTTCTACCTGTATTTCCCTGGCCAAATGGATGATACCACTATTTTGAGAAGTGAGTTAAGAAGTTCCTTAAGCAAGTAGTTGTTCTAGAGCACCTCACTGATATAAACCAGTTCCTAAAATCCATTACATTGATTTGGTGGCCTGGGGACTCTCATTTCCATGAGTGAAATGAACAATTTAATACTCAACAGAGAGCCCCTCAGTGACAAGGAGGAAATTTGAGTGCTATTATACACATATTAAAACTAGAGGTATTCAGTATTCGAAATCTTTGGAAACTGGAAACAAATTCATTTCTACTTAAGGGATCCCAGAGAAAGCAATTCTATAAAATTCCTAGTGCTTTCTTTTCTTCCCTCCAATTTAAAAAAAAACAAAAACAAAAACTGGCCTCATTCTCCCCAGGCTCTTCTTAGCTCTCTTTAAAATGAACCCAGGCCTCTGAAATCTAAACAACATCAATCCCATCTAATGTTCTCTTGCAAAAAAGCAAGAAAGGCATTAAAACCGTTACATCCGCTCCACAGTGTGATAAAATTCCATTGCACTTAACATTTATATCGCACCCTTTAAAATTAACCATATTCTGCATTTCCCAAACACTTTACTTCTACTAATTAATATCACAGTTGGGTAACTGACTTTTTATTCTTTTCTCCAGGCAAACAAGCTGAGAGTTTAAGTGATTTACCCTTTCTGAGAGAAGAGGTCACGGACAGAATCCCAGGATTTGAACCTATACAAAGACCATTAAGGCAATTTTTCAGGGACTTAACAAATACCCACCTGGTGATGTTAAACTGCCTTTGAAGAAAGCAGCTGTTGGCTCAAATTGAGGCCTACAAGAAACCCTGTGGATTTTAAGGGTAAGGAGGAGCTTTATGAGGTGGCTTGACTTCCCTTCCAGGGAGGCAGCCATATGGAAGGCAAGTGGGCCAGTGATAAGAACTGACTTTGCTTGACTATTGACAATGTGTGCGGTGTGTGTGTGTGTGTGTGTGTGTGTGTGTGTGTGTGTGTGTGTGATCTTATCATCTTGAGATATTTTGAGGTATATGTAATACTATCTCCATCTAAGAAATTACAAAATACCTTAGAAGTAATAACATTTCAAGGGCTGAAATCGAACTGGCAATCTGAAGTTAAAAACTCAAGTTCTAACCTGTACGCCCCAGATATTAACCCTGGAATTCTATCTGCTGAAGTCACTAAACTTCTTTTTATTTTTATTCTTTTTTTTGGTTTTTGTTTTTGTGCTACACCAACCAATGCCCAAGAGTTTCTACTAGCTATGCACTTAGGAATTACTTCAGGCAGTGCTCAAGGCACTATATGAGGTGCAGGAGACAGAACTTGGGTTGGCCCTGTGCAAGACAAATCCCCACCCAACTGTGTTATCTCTCCAGCCCCTCACTCACCTTCTTAAATCAAGTAGTCACACTCTCCTTCACGTAAGGAAGCCAGATGTAATGATTTCTTATTTAAATGTGAAAGCTAAGTAGAGCAAATCTTACTGACTTCAAAGTTTACATTTTTTAATAAGGTGCCACAGAGGCCAGAGAGATTGTACAGTGGGTAAGTCATTTGCTTTCCAAGAAGCTGACCTGGGTTTGATCCCTGGCACCTTATGTGGTCCCCTCAGCCTGCCACGAGTGATTCCCTAAGCACAGAGCTAGGATTAAGTCCTGAGAACAGCTGGATGTGACCTCTTGGCTTATTCCTGAAAAAATATGTGACAGCATTATTTTCATTTTTCCATTGTAAATGACATCTCAGAACAGAACAAGAATACAATTTGGGGATAAGATGAATGATTAGGGTATTGATGAAGTAAGATTGAGAGTACACATTTTTTAAATCAAAAGCCACAATCCGGGTTTCAGGCATATCTGTATATCTCTATCTTGACTTCTATTTAATCTATTAAAAAACCACAGCTTTATTTTTAGAGGAAAAGGCCAGAGGTGCTCACTATTTCTCTGGTCCTCACCATTCCATAGTCGCACACCGGGCAACTTCCTCAGTTGATCTTGGCTTTGTTGTTGGCTGGCTCCTCCATCCAACTCCTACCCTCCACCCCCATGTCATCTGCTTTGTTTAAAACTGTATTTTTAACATGTATAGCAAAGCCTGGCACATAGTGAGTGCTTGATAAATATTTATTGTAAGAATATGGAAAGGAAAGAGCAAATTCCACTTGACTTGTGAAGATGTAAAATATGTCCTCAAATTATTTGGCTCTTCTCCCTATAAAAAGTGAAGATTAATCCTCTTCCCCTTGAATGCAGGACAGAATTAATCACTCACTTATGAATAGACTGTGGCAGTGACAGTCTGTGTGATTTTGTTTTGCATTTTGAGTCACACCCAACTGCATTTGGGGCTTACTCCTGGCTCTGTGCTCAGGCGTCACTCCTGGTGGGGCTCAGGGAGCCGTATGGGGTGCCAGGGATCAAACCCAGGTCAGCTGTGTGCAAGGCAAACACCATATTTGTGTATCATCACTCTAGCCCTGAAAAATGTTTTATGGGAGTCACTCCCATAAAACAGGGACCACCAGGAGCACCATATGGTGTACTGTGAACAGCCATGCAGTGCTGGGGTCAGACTCAGGGCATGCTGTACATTAGGCATGTACTCTACCTTTTAAACTGTCTCCTGGGCCCAGTGATACAATGTATTTGTGTGTGTGTGTGTGTGTGTGTGTGTGTGTGTGTGTCAGGCAGGCAGTTCTCTTGGCTTACTCCTGGCTCTGCTCTCTGGTGTCACACCTGGTATGGCTTAGGGTACCAAATGGAGAGACTCTTCCTCCATTTGGAGATTGAATCTGCATTGGATGCATGCAAGGCAAGCACCCTATCTGCTATAATAACACTCTGACTCCTGAGTTTAAAATGTATATGATGCTGCTTTTATCTTGCTGTATTTCTTATTTATTTTTATTTATTTTTTATATTTGGGTCACACCCAACAATGCTCAGGGGTTACTGCTGGCTCTGCACTAAGAAATTACTTCTGGTGGTGCTCACGGGATCATATGTGATGCTGAGGATTAAACCCAGGTTAGCTGTGTGCAAGGCAAATGCCCTTCCAGCTGTGCTATCGCTCTGGCCCCATCTTACTGCTTTTTATGTTCTTTGGGTCACACTTGGCAATGCTCAAGGGTTACTCCTGACTCTGCACTCAGGAATTACTCCTGGCGGTGTTCAGGGCACCATATGGGATGCTGGGGATCGAACCTGGGTTGGCCACTTGCAAGGCAAACATCCTACCTGCTGTGCTAATGCTCCGGCCCCTTGCTGCATTTTTGATCACTCATGTAGGAAGAGCCAATTTTAGTACCTTGAAGATGGAGAGTCACTGCTCTGTGAACTGAAGCCCTATCAAAGCCATCCACCAAGCAAAGGTGTGAGCCACTTTGGAAGTGGGCCTACCTGCCCCAGTCAGGCCTTCAAATGATGCAATTCTGGCTGTTCAACAGAAACAATATCAAAGATCCTGAGCCAGAATTACCCAGCTAAGCCAAAGGCCTGACTTGGGGATGCTGTAAAAGAAACACTTCTTTTAGTTTGTTTGTTTGTTTGTTTGCTTTTTGGACCACACCATCATGATGCTCAGGACTTACTCCTACTGTGCCAAAATCATGTCGTGGCAGGGGTCAGGAGACTATACACAGTGCTGGGGATCAGACTGTCAAAAGTCTTAATCCTGTGCTATCTCTCTGGTCCCTAAATGCGTATTTTCAAAAGCCATAAAGTTTTGATGTGATTTGCTACACAGCAATAGATAAATAGTATATGCTTCAAATGAACCAAAATGAAATTGGTTATGAACAATTCATATGTTCTTAATGATGGATAGTGGTAATCTCCAATGATGACAAGAAGTGAAGACCCTGGTTCTTCCTGATAATATTAGTGAATGAAAAGAACAAAGGCAAGTATAAAATGGGATTCTGTCACAGGAACAAGCAGACATGAAGCAATTATACAGTCAGCCTCGTGAACTCCGTCAAGTCCTGGTTCTTATTCATTTTAAAGCTCTTGAAAGTCTCCTGCAAGAAAGGCTCATTCAGACACAAATGGACCATGTTGCCATGGCAGGGTCTACCCACCTTCCAGTTGAACCAGATGAAAGAAGCTTATAGGAAGTAAATTGAGACGACACAGAATTGAACTAGATTGTAAACTTCAGATGTCACTCAAGAGGCATTAGGCTGCCTGGCTCATCAGATAATTATACCTCATTCATGCTAGAATGAAGATGCCTGCACAAAATTTCTTGCCAAATCCAGATCATTTCACACATGAAAACTTATTTTTACCATTTCTAATGCTAATTCATAAAACTCCTGCGGATTCAGATAGGGATGTTTGATGCCATTGGGGAAGAGGCTTTGCTAGTGTGTTGATCTATTTATGAACAAGATCCTTTAGTAGCAGACTAGGTGTGAATTCTTGATTAGGGTATTTTGATTATTAGGCCCCAATACCTAGAGTCATGCACATATATAATACATATGCCTTAATGTAATAATAGCATGACACACTTTTTTTTCAGTGTCAGGGATCAAACCCACAGTCTTACACATCTAAGGCATGCACTTTACTATGAGATATATTTGCAGCCCAACTCACATTGAGACAATGATGATCTTCAAATGAATTAGCAATCTAACTCAGAGGTGAGAACTGAAAAGTACACAAACCAAATTAAGATAGCTAAATAATTTTATTGATTAAAGCAATTTAAACTATATTATTCAGGGTTCAAGAGCTAGCTCAACTGGTAGAACAAATGTCTAGAATGAGTGAAGTTCTGAGTTTGATCCCTGGCACTTCATAAGACCCAGACAATAACCAGGAGTGATCCTAAAAATAGATTGATAAATATACATTTCTAGGGGCAAGAGTGGTAGCACAGCGGGTAGGGTGTTTGCCTTGCAGGTGGTGCCGATATGGGTTCGATCCCAGGCATCCCATATGGTCCCCTAGCACCGCCAGGAGTAATTCCTGAGCAAAGAGCCAGGAAGTAACCCCTGAGAATGGCCGGGTGTGACCCAAAAAGCAAAATAAATAAATCAATAAATCAATAGATAAATAAAATAAGATAAGCATACATTTCTAAATGAGAGGAAGATAAAGAATACATTACCATACTTAATATAGTGCTTTGTTAGGTGAAAGACCCCCACTACCTGATTCTGGGGGGTGTTCACATTTTCTCTCTTTCTGTCTTTGCCATATCAGTATTTCTGGCAATGGTATGGCTACAATGATGAGAGGAAAGCTTGAGCAAGGCAACTATTATAAAGATGATACGTGGGACCAACACACATCCCTGCTCTATCAGAGGAACACATTCAAGTACCACTAGTAATCATCCATAGCTGGCTGAAAACATTGATGAGAAAACATTGCTGTTTCCTAAGCAGAAACCTATAGTCACCTATATCAGATCTCACAGATTGAGGACTGCATGATTTTTTGGAGGTAATCATTGCATTATTAATGTACTACAAGAACAGTCATCTTTCCCACCTTCCCTTTGTTGACATTATAAAGACAAAGATATAATATAAACACACACACAAACACGCACATACTCATTTGTGATACTTGGTCGAGGTTACACACTTGATCATCACAACATCCCTTTTATGGTGCTGGCTGGAAGACGGCTGGGTCACTTCTAGGGGTTCTCCAAAGTTTCTCCTGATGGTGCTTAGGAGACCATGTGGGTTTGGGGGTCAAACACAGTACTCTTGCATGCAGAGCATGTGTTTCAGCCATTTAGCCATTGCTCAGGACCACAACATACTTTTTTATTTTTTTGCCGCACTTAGTGGTGCTGGGATCACTCCTGGCGCTGCTCAGGGGACCACATGGGGTATCAGTGATTAAACCACAGATCAGCTGCATGCAAGACAAGCACCCAACCTGCTGTACTATCCTTTATTTTTTGTTTGAATGGGGCCATATTTAGCAGTGATTTCTGATGGAGTGGTCCTCATGCAGTAGTGCAGTGCTCAGGGATTATTAGGGCCTCCCCAGTAGTGTTCAGAGGGCAGTGCAATATTGGGATTAAACTCAGCCTCACATATGTCAGCCCTCCCACTGTGCTATTGCCTTAGTTCATAGTATCTGTTTTTCAGTGGGTGTTTGTCAGTACTCTATCCCTCCCTATCTGTATTTAGCACATGTACGCTTCCACTTCACCTATACATAATGGGTCTCATAAGCTACTTGCTTCTATATTTAGTTTCATCTTCTATCCTAAGAAGGGCTGATCATGAGGTGTCCAGGGAGGGAAAGTGGCTTCTAGCCCTGGCCCACCTTCCCAATAGGGCCTCACAAGAAGCCAGAGGAACCCCTGCACCATGAGGGCAGCCATTTTCAACTTTTCGACATCCGGACTCCACACATCATCAGAGCTCCACCCAAGAGAAAAGGCGATCTCTCCCGTTGTGCAGGACCACTTCACAACCGCACGGTTCATCATTAAGTGTACGACCTGAGAACCTACCTACTACCAAGAGTATCCCACCCCCAAGGCAGAGCCTGGCAAGCTACCCAGTCAAAATTGATATGCCCAAAACAGTAACAATTATTGACCTCATTCCTATGACATGAAAGAATGGTTTGAGGCTCTTTGTGTTCCTGGAGTGAGCAGATGCCCTTGGCACGTGACAGGGACGTATGGAGATATTACTGGTGCCCACTCAAGCAAATTGATGAACGGGAAAATAAGTGACTAGTGACTTCTATCCTATTTGTGTATTTTATTTTATACCGTAGAATTGAGTAATCTTAAGTAATACTGCAAATACACATTACAAGAGATTATCACAGAATTAAGAGATTTTGAAAAAAGTATTGGTTTTCAAAGTGATGATGAAAAATGTCATACAACCTTTGCTTAACTGATCTCTCTTTGAAAACAGCTAAGGGAAAATATATTTGTTGTTTTTTTAAACTATGAATTTTATTTTTAAGAAGAGAAGGCTTTGAGGAAAGCAGACATTGCAGTATTAAATTCTAAGTGGGTTTGTGCAAATGAAAAATTGGAGAATGGCTTATTCAGTTAATTTCTATTCATACTATCAGTGAAACAGGAACTCAGAGAAACAAAACAGATGCAAGAAAGCAAGTGAAATGGGATGTATAAAACCAGAAACTTTTACAGAATTACATTTTGGTAACCACAAGTATATCCTTGGTTAAGTTGTGGATCAGCTCAGCTCTGAGGCCGAAGGTTTATTTATGAGGTCCGTACCTGTTGTAGAACATTCCACAAGGGGGAGCCGATTTGCCTGAATCGGTGACTTATTTCACTTCATAAATCGCTCTGCTGATAATTCACCTGTTTTCTCGAAACACTGGTCTCTTTCAGTCACCTCTGACAATTCTAAATTGAATATAAAACCAGTCTCCCTTGGCATGAAAGAGAACAATAAGAGTGGAAAGCTATTACAAATGAGTTTTGCTAATATAGAATCTCATAAATGGGTCCCCATTATGAGATCTGGCTGGGTAGTTTACTAAAATGCACATTTATGGGCTTCACACTGGGCTTAACATATTAAATTAAATTTTTTTTTTTTTTTTTGGGTCACACCCAGTGATGCTCAGGGTTACTCCTGGCTCTGCGCTCAGGAATCACTCCTGGCACTGTGTGGGGGACCATATGGGATGCCAGGGACTGAACCCGGGTCGGCTACATGCAAGGCAAATACCCTACACGCTGGACTATCGCTCGGGCCCCTTAAATTAAAATTTTAGGGGTTGGAATCTGTACAATGGTCTCTTTTGTTTGTCTTAGGGTCACACTTGTCAGTGCTCAGGACTTTCCCTTCTCTGAGCTCAGGAATCACTCCTAGTGTGGCTTGGGGAACCATGTGGGTTAGTGGGCACCTAACCTAGGTTGGCCGTGTGCAAGGCAAATGCCCTAAATGCTGTACTATCACTTCAACTTCACAAACTCTTGAATTTTGACCAAATGAAATAAGGATTTGCTTTAACAACTCTCATAATGGCAGAGTAGTCTTGTTTTATTTGAGCTGAAAAAGTCCTTTCTTAGAAGCTTGCATTTAGAACCACAAATGTGAGTAGCAAAGTGTTGCAGGACACCTAAAAGCCTAGGCCTCTGCATCTGCCCTGGATTGCCTCCTGCAGGTCACTTCTTAGATAGGGGGATAGTCTGAATGTGGCAGTCTTATCTGACCAAGTATTCTGTACTGGCTGGTATAAATATACTCTCATGCTACCACAAGCATCATGGGACTAGCTAGATCTTACCAGCATTTTTGGCCTGGCCACGTTGGATCTCTAAGTAATTAGACCAGAGAGAAATGCTGTTTGCCTCCAAGCAAGCAAGCATGGCTCCCCTGATAACTCAAAGGCAACTAAAATACAAAACTACCATGAAGTAGATGAGACTCTTGTGAAGGCTTGGAGAAATATTTAACTGGCATTAGTATTAGTCTTTGGTACAGAGACATGCCATCTCAGAAACCCCCTTCTCTACCCTATAAAGGCAATTCCAGGCAAATCTTGGTTTAAGATATTAGGTGAGGTGCTGGGAGAAATTACCTGAGGGCATTTGATCCTTCCTGCCAGGGGGAAGTTACATTTGGCTTGTAGCTTCTCCCAGCTCTGCTAGGAGGCTTTGAATTAGCTCTGGGTCCTTGTAAACAGCCAGATGGTCTCCTGAAGTTGCTACATTCTATGGAGCCGTTTTCCTGTTTTCATCTCTAGATAGCCCAGCCCAGAATGGGCTGGGCTGGGAGTTTGGGCGGATTTCTAGCTATAAAATAAGCTGCAAGAAGAAAGAAGCTCACTCTTTTTTCCCCTTTTGCCATTTCGGCTTCCCTTGGTGTTTTGCTTCTCCATCCTCTCCATTCTTTGTTGGGCCTCAACACGTGGTGGCAGCCATCTTGGCCTACACCTGGCTGGGGCCTAGCTGGGAACCCAGAGTCCGGAGGTTTTGCCCTGCTCTTGGATTGTATATTGGATCCTGTGATAGTAAAGCCCTTTTAAAACTGCATCGGATTCCTGAGTCTTCATCCATTCCCCGCCGGCTTCGGAGGTAGAAGGGAACTTCGCTTCCCGGCACTGTCAGGGACCCCGGGCGGCGCTCCCGACAGCAAAGGATAACTTTTTTGCATCTTTGTTAATATGATAAGACAGTGGACCAATTGAAAACTCATTAGTTGGCACTTAGAGAATATTCAAACCCTTTGGACATTTTTTGGCTCTGATGGCTCTTTCTGAGTTCAAACTCAGTCTGCTGAAGTTGAACTTCAAAACAGAAGTTGAAGGCTGATTTCCCTTAGAGTTGAGTTTGTGCTTCTCAACTCAGAATTAATGATTTTATTCAGAGGCCTGAGATAACATTTTCAAATTCAAACTGGTTTTACTTAAATGTCAGACTCCTACTTATCTCTTCAACTCCAATATGCCTCATCTGTGATTAATTTCCCAAAAAGTTATAAACTGTTTGAGTGTTAGAATTCTTATCTGTAAAATGGGACTAACAGCAGAATTTGACAAGTAAAGCTATTGTTTTCAGGAAGATTAACTATAACTACTACAATATCATCCTTAATCTGAAGTCTTGAAATTCTTTTCTTCTTTTCTTATTTTTGCCATACCCAGTTGTGTTTGGGATTACTCCCAACCCTGTGCTTTGAGGTTGCTCTGGGTGTGCGTGGGGGACCAGTAGTGCCAGGGATGGATGCTGTATCTCTCTGTCTCACAGGGCTCTAATGACTAATGACAGAAATTCTTTTTTTGGGTCACACCTGGAGATGCTTAGGGATTATTCCTGTCTCTGCACTCAAGAATTACTCCTCACAGTGCTTGGAGACCACATGGGATGCTGAGGATTGAACCTGGGTCAGATGCATGCAAGGTAAACGCCCTACCTGCTATACTATCACTCCTGCCCAATTATTGAAATTCTTATGCTGTAGCTACTCATGGTTAGGGTTAGGGTTTTTAGGCTCATCAGTGTTCATGAAATTGGTTGAAGATTTTTAAAAAGAGAAAATAAATTAACAACTTTCCCAATTATCCATTTGCTTTGAGGAATAATATGCATTTCAGGAATTTACTCATCCAACTAATACCTACTTCAGTGATTTTCCAACCATAAAAACAAGAACTTGTCTCCAGGGCAGGGTTTACCAAACTTCTCATTTAGGAAGATAACCTAAGGCATTTTAATAAAGGAAACACATTTTAGAACTATCCTGAAATAATCTGATCTAGTACATCTGGGAGAGAGGAACAACATTAGAATTTTACAAGAGATTTTTTGGGGGACATGGAGGGGCACTTAAGATAGGTCAAATTGAAAGTGTTGGCTGAGGGCATTATCCCTTTATTAATCACTACACTAAATTCTCTTATGAAAGCATTTAGCTGTTTTCTAGTGAGACAAACTGGCCTGAAAGGAATTGGGCAACCAGGAGGCTGCCTTTTATTTGACTCTGATTCCTACTAGGATGACCCACTTCTTGTCCATTTTCTCAGCTGTGAAAATGAGCATAAGGCAGCCCCAAGCAAGGGGTGTGAGGAGACTGAGTTAATGTCGTTTCATAATAGAAGTAATCTTGTACTGTTAAGTGTTTTTTTGAGCATTCAATGGGTGTTTCTCAAAGAATGTGTTCAAAAGGAGCTCTTCCTTTCTGCTTTAGTCAACCAGTCTTGTATGCAAACACCCATATAGTCCAGAATTAAGCCACATCAAATGAAGTTAAGATGGGCTTGGCGAGTCCCTTGCACCACTGGGTTGGCTGTGTCCCTCACTATTTCAGTTCCCTGCTTGAGATGAACAATGGTCTGTCAGTACATTCTGTTTTAGAATTTGTCTTAAACTTTCCTGTATGCTCTGATGTTAAATGACCTTGTTGAAGCTATTTGGGGAGCCAGACATGCCTTCTGAGGCATATCCCAGGCTCATTTGGCAGGTGGCAGCTCTGGGCATCGTTCCCACAGCCACTCATTCTCCAACTTGGTCTCAGAGAGCCTATGTTGCCCGCTGGGCATTTGAAAGGACATACTGACCTTTTTTCAAATTGTGGGAGAGTGGAACATAAAAAGCAATTGGGTATGGATAGATCTGGGTTCCAGGAACACCTTTGTGTTCATGTACGAGTGTGGTGGGGATACATCTGAGTTTTACCTATTGAAGGAGGAAAAGTATTTCCTCAAAGGGGTCTACTGATAAAATAATACCAGACACATAAGAGACCTGAGTGATAGCACAACAGGTAGGGTGTTTGCCTTGCATGTGGCCAAACTGGGTTCGATTTCTGGCATCTCATCTGATTCCCTAAGTATCACTAGGAGTAATTCCTAAGTGCAGAGCCAGGAATAGCCTCTGAACACCACTGGGTGTGATTTCAAAAGCAAACAAAACAAAAGCAAACAGAAAGAACAAGCGCACAAAGCACCCAGAAGTCTTCGTGGACTATGGAAAACACAGAGATTTTTGTAGTTCTATTATCCTCAAAATGATCAGTTCTGAGATGCACCTAGTGTTTTTTTTTTTCATGTAAAAATCTTTAGAAATGAGGATATGTCTTATACTGGGTAATGTGTCAGAGTTTAATTGGCAGAACATTTTCTAGAGGGTTACAATAGAACAAGGTATCTTCTCCAATTAATGTTCTGGGGTGGGTGGGTGAGAAATGGCAGCAGACATAGTTCGTTACAGGACTTGGATTATTATACTGTGGGGCCATGTGCATTCTCAGATGGAAATATTTTTTTAATATTTTATTATACTACCGTTAGATAAACAATTACAAAAATGTTCATGTCCGGGTTTCGGTCATACATTGTTACAGCACCAATCCCTCCATCAGTGCCCATTTCCCACCACCATTGTCCCCTCTATGGAGAGTTCTTTATCTCTTCTCTCTCTCTCTCTTTCTCTCTCTCTCTCTCTCTCTCTCTCCTTCTCTTACACACTGTGGATTGCGATACATACATTTAGAGGTTATCATGTATATCTTTTTTGCCTGTATTCAGTGCTCAGTTTTAGGCTGGTTATCACTTACAACAGTTGTTAGCACACTGTTCCCTTCTCTGTCCAACCCAACCTCCGACTCCCAGACACTTGTGGTAGACCCTTCTCCGACCCAACCCCGACCCCGACACTTTTGAAAAGACCTCCTGCTCCATGTTTTGTCTGACCTTGGTTATTAGTATCATAATATGTATATGTATATATATATATATATATCTATACACACACATATATATATATGTTCAGATGGAAATATTTAACAATGTGTAGGTATCCTGTTTATTTTCTGGTTTTGGGCCATACCTAGAAGTACTAGGGCTTACTCCTGGCTCTGCATTCAGGGATCACTTTTGGTGGGCTCAGGCGGACCAAGTGGGATGCAGGGAAGAGAAATTGAGTCAGCTGCATGCAAGGCAATTATCCTATCACTGTGCTATCATTCTGGTACCTGTTTTTTATTTTTATTTTTACTTATTTTTTTGCTTTTTGGGTCACAACTGGCAATGCTCAGAGGTTACTACTGGCTCTTCACTAAGGAATTACTCCTAGAGGTGCTCAGGGGACCATATGGGATGCTGGCGATTGAACCCGCGGGCGTGCAAGGCAAACAACGCCATACCCGCTGGACTATGGCTCCGGCCCCTACCTGTTTATTTTTAGTTCTTGGCTTTGGGGCCATAACTGGAGATGCTCAAGGTAAACTCTTGGCTCTGTGCTCAGGGATCATTCCTGATGCTGCTCAGGGGAGCATATGTGGTGCCAGGATTGGAAAGGGGGCCAGTCACACGCAAGTCCAGACTCTTAACCCTTGTTTTATCTCTCCAGTCCCAATTCTTTCCTTCGAATGATGACTAGTTAATGAACTTGGTATCTTTTTGGATTTAGTGACAAATTTTGCCAAATTGTAGACTTCCTGGGGTGTCTGGCTCTAAGACAAATCTATCCACACACCCACAATATGCAAATTCCTCTTAGAGGAATGCCTACTGCTGTCTCTGGCTGCGTCCTCCAGAGTCCAACTGTAGCATAACACCTGATTTCTTGTTTCCTTAGCAAAACATTAAGACTTGAGTAAGACAGGAGTTGATATGGACCTCTGTGGCGGAAGAGGTATGGACCTCTGTGGCGGAAGAGGAAAAGGCTGATTGGCTGTGGTCCAGACTCATCATCATGCTGCATGGATGTTGTGCTTCTCTGGAAAATCAAAGTGCCCTGAGATCTGTTCCCGGGCTTGTGTCAGTCATGCCTGAAACCTGCTTTAGTAGTTAACTATGTTGACATTCCTGGTTCTGAAGTCATTGGGTCTACTTTCATTCAATTCATCCTTATCTCTCTGCTGTCTGAATTATCTCATTAAGCATCTACACAAGCTCACTTAACTCTCTCAATAGCCATAGAAGGTAGATGGTTGGAGTGGAATGAGCCTTCTGTGCAATGGGCACAGAAAATGGGGATCAAATCCCAGTGTCCTCACTGATTAGTTCTGTAAACTCAGGTAAATTCTAACTTCAGAAGAAGTCTAGAAATTTTTATCTTTGAAATGGAGATAAAACAATACCTCTGAGGACTGATATGAGGATTAAACACCCTTATCCCTATGGGCTTTGAACTACCTTATGACACATTGTCAGCACTCACTGAAGATTTCTCCCAAGTGTTTAATGCTTCTCCTTTAATGCCTCAAATATGACTGGCAGGTAATAAGTGAAACCTTTGCAGAGAGATGGGGAGAACTAAGGAAGGCAGAGCATCAGTTGATCTATAAGAATGAAGAATCCTCCCTTAAACTTTAAGTCTTTTCTGGGAAATGCAAATCTGTTCAGACAATAGTGATAACAACTTTTATTTGTAGTTATTATTGTGATTTGGAGACAACCGCTGGACTAGAGCCATTACCGACTGGATCCCACGGGATGTCAAAAGATCACACGGCCGCCCACCTACAAGATGGTCAGACTTCCTTGTAAAGACCCTGAAGGAACGGTTTGAGGCTCTTCATATTCCTGAATCAACCAGATGCCATTGAGCTACATTGGCACGTGATAGGGTCCAATGAAAATGTTACTGGCGCCCGCTCGAGCAAATCGATGAATAACGGCATTCAAGTGATCAAGTGATTGTAGCTCATTCATATGTTTTCATTCCAAACCAGGAATGTTAATATGGTTAACTCCTAAAGCAGATTTCAGATGTGACAGACACAAGCCAGGACACAGAAATTAGTATTTATTTTTAAACTTACATTTTGGAGTTGAGGTTGAATCATACCTATTGGTGATTAGGGATTACTCCTGGTCTGTGCTCAGGGGTCACTCTTGGTAGTGCCATATGGTCTCAGAACCATATATGATGAACATGATGAATGACCTAAAACCTGAGCTGTGCAGGAGGAAGAGAGTGGCATGGAATGCCTTCAAAGGCATCAAAGAAATAGCTAAAAGGACAAAGAACCTCCAGCTCCAGGCATGTCTCTTTGACTCCACCGTTCTCCCTGCATTAACATATGCCTCAGAGACCTGGGCCCTACGAAAGCAGGATGAGAATGCTATTCAGGTCTTCCAGAGAGGAACCGAAAGATCTATGCTTGGATTATCACGCCTCACTCAAGTGAGAGAAGGAATCCGGAGTTCCAACCTCCGTCGCTATTCCAGAATCAGGGATGCTGTCTCGTTTGCCAAGGCCTTGAAAATCAGATGGGCTGGATATGTAATGCGATTTGGAGATGACCGCTGGACTAGAGCCGTTACCGACTGGATCCCACGGGATGTCAAAAGATCAGTTGGCCGCCTACCTACAAGATGGTCAGACTTTCTTGTCAAGACCCTGAAGGAACGGTTTGAGGCTCTTTATATTCCTGAATCAACCAGATGCCATTGGGCTACATTGGCACGTGATAGGGTCCAATGGAAATGCTACTGGTGCCTGCTCGAGCAAATCGATGAATAATGGGATTCAAGTGATCAAGTGATCAAACCCTGCTCAGCTGTGTGTGAGGCAAGTGCCTTACCACTATACTATCTCTCAAGGTCTTTAATTTCTTGAGAAATTAGAGCCCAAACAACAAGGCAGTGGAGCACTACCCAAAACAAAACAAAATAAAATCTCTAAGTAAACACCCTTTGCTTCCTTTCCTTACCCCCTCAACATCTCTGACTCCTGCCCCCATTACCCCAAATTCAGGATGATCACAGAGCAGAAGTTTGGGGTTAGCTAAAAGGAAACTCTGAGTGATCTTGAAGTGAGTTCATTCGTTAGATTGACCCCAGATCTTGGAGACCAAGGAAGGTACAAATGAAGGAGAAAATAGGAATCAAGTTCTTGGTAGCAAAGCAAAGAAGAGAAATGGGATGCAAGCAGGATCAAGTGATGGCTTTTTTTCAGAATAAGGGTGACTTATGTATGGTTCTCTCTTGGAAATGAGTTGTTCCAGCTGATTTGTGATGACCCAAACTTAGAAAGGGATAAATCATGGCAGCTGAAAGGTCATTTTGAAAAATGATTTTCTGCTTTCTAGGAGAATTCTCAATAGGCTGAGGGAAAAAAATCTAGGTAGCCAGCCAACACTGGAAAACATACTTACATTCTCTCAGAACAGATTAAATAGAAAGTTAGAATAAGGCCTGAGGGAATAGCTCAAAAGGGTTAGTGCACATGTTTCACATGAGGGAAACCCCAGCTGGATCCCCAGCATTGCATGGTCCACTGAGCATCCCAGCTGTCCAGGTGTAGCTATCCAGAAACTACAGATTGGGAGTAGTCCCTGAGTAGCACCAGCCGTCCAGGTGTGATCCCAAAATAAAAATCAAACAAACAAAAGAATGAAATATAAGGAGAAGAGAGAGATAGATAGATTACCTGTTTCCTTAAGCAGAGAAATGGTTACATAGTTAATCATGGTATACCCATTTAGCCATTCCAAGAATGCGGAGGACTTTATGTCTCCTAGCATGAAAAGGAGTCCCCCAAGTATTGATGAGTGAAAAAAAGAAGGATAAGCATCTAATAAAAAAAAAATCATTCTGGAATATGTAGCAAAATGACTGGGAGTTAGGAAAGAGTTAAATTTGATTATTTGAGAAGAGAAAAAAGGAAAGGAATGAGTTTTACATTTCTTAGTATTTTCCTTTTATGCATTAAAGAAAGACACAGCTGTGGGTGAATATTATATTGAAAATAAAATACAGACTTTAAAAATGCCTCACAGATTCTTTAATATCCCTAGGTCTCTTTGTAGACTTAAAAATTTCATTTATAAAAAATTGATTTATTCACTCTTATTTTCTGGAACATATCTACTGCATTAAGGTACACCAATACAGTTAAATGACCCATCACCAATGGATTTTTGTAAGGACTTCTCCACTGGCCATTTCCTCTGCTGTGGAGACTGAAAATTGCTAGGGAGTTAGTCTCCCAACCTAAGTGATTAGAAACCTTTCAACACTTTCAGTGCAATAAAGCTCATTTGAAATGAGTCTGTGATTACAAATGACTGTTTGAGGACTCTGTCCTTTTCTGGATTAACAGATGAGCTTTCCTAAATCTGCTTGAGATCATTATAATAGCAAGGAATCTTTAAAAAAAAAAAAAACCCTTTCATCACTTATCCCATTTTCTGATTGAGTAAGTTAAGACTGCTGCCTTAAATCTTTTTTTTTTTTTCTTTCTTTTGATTCCCAAGGGCCAGGTTGAGGAACTCCTGTCTTGCACTATTTGGAAATTCTTTTTTCTTTCTTAGAATCTACTTTGCAATGGGGCAAGTCATTCTCTGGAGAACGGGAGTCCCCATGTATTGGCTCAGCAACTGGGAACCTGTTCACAGTTGCCAGGAATCTATTAAAATGCAGAAGGAATGCACAAGTTTGATTAAGTTTCTTCAACAGAGAGTTTCAGTCAGGAACGCCTTCTAAAAGATCATAGCTAAGGCATCTGTTAAGCTCAGATTGTAGGAGGCAGGACTGATGAGAACTGTTTGAAGCAGCACTTTCCAACAATCTAAAGACACAGAAAGAGTTTATCAAGGCATTGAAAGTAAAAGCAAGGGCCTTTGGTGAAATAATTCCCCCCCATGTATTTTTTTTGTCAAAGTCTTGCTTATACTTCATTAAATAGAGGTATGAATTAGTCTTGGAAGAAACTCATTTGGGAGTTGAATGTAAATATCTTCACCCCTCTTCCCCCAACATTGTCATGTAAAACTTTGTCCAGAAGTCATCCGCTGAATTTGGTGTATGTGAACTGCTTATCACACTTTGGATTTTTCTCCCCACCCTATCCTTTTGGAGAGTTAATTTGCTTTCCTTTGACTCATAGCCATGTAAAACAAAATTTCTGCTTTCATAAAGTACTGAAAACAATTGTGTTGACCCTGTTCCTCTTTCAAGGCACTTTTCTTTCTTTTTTTTTTACTCTCCCTCTGTTTTTGTACCTTTAGTTCTGATCTCTGCTGTATGCAGAATGCTCCCAGCTGTCCCATACTCAATGACTTTACTCACTCATGTTTCACTTCCTCTATATTTTCTTTTTATCCTTTTTTGGTTTGGCTGATTCCTTCCCTCTAAGTCCCAAGTCAGCGTATCAGGAAGTCTTAGCTGAGTCCTGACTGGATTAGGTCTTCCAAGGTCATAGAGTGGCTCTGTCTCTGAATTATGATTTCATCTCCAGGAATGGTCATCTCATGCTAAAAGATTCTACCTTGTTTATATTTATACATACTATCTCTGGACACTATACTAGTAATTAATGCACTTATATGAATAGTTGAACGATTTAAGGATGGGTTGTGAGAACGCATCCTCAAATATATATATATATATATATGTATATATATATATATATATTTCTCATGTCTTCTGAACTTCTGTTCTAGGTAAATTTATCACCCATTCCAATACCATTCTAAACTAAAAACAATAACAAATCTCAGCTGTAGAAGATATTCTATTTTATACTTCTCTCAGATTAACATCTTTGCGGCACACTTCCAAATCTGTCTCATTGGAAAAAAAAATCCTTATTTTTAATTTTGCAAGTAATATGTAAATCCTTTCCATTATAAATGCCAATGCAAATTAGTCTTTCTGCTACCAGACTTCTGTGATTGGATACTCCTATCATTTCTGTTCTAGTCTTAAATGTGTTTTAAGTTGAATAATTCCTTACCCCCCCCCATTCCTGCCCACCCACCCGCCCTAATCTCTAGGCAGTATAACAAACTTGGGGAGAGTTAACTGTTGACAAAACTGAGGTGCTTTGAAATGAATCATATTGGTCTTATTGAAAGGGTTCATTAGGGTAAGCATTAGCTGCCTCTCGGTTTCTCCTGAACTCAAGGGGATTTCTGCATTGCTGTGTTCTTAGTGCTGAGGCTGAAGAAGTCCCAGGCAAACATGGGTGCTTGCTGGATTCGAACAAACACCTGGCCCAAGCCTTCCACTAGGCTCTACAGCAGAACAATTCATCATGCCCCCGCTTTTCTATCTTTTCCTCATCTTTCCAGAAGCATTGTTCATCAACTCCATGACATTTTTAAAAAGACCTTAATTCTACTTTAAATTTCATGATGAAGTAAATCGTATAAAGAAGAAATTTCTATGACATTTGATGCTGTTATGTTCTTAGCTGAAGCTGGGAGATTTATCACCTTTAATGGTGCGTGCAAAGTAAATCTTATTTTTAACTTCAGGCCCCCAAAGAAAATACACCATTTTGATAATCTTTTTTTTTCTGAACTAGTACAAGGTTTTACTAAGCCAAAACTCACTGAATGCAATTGGATAGTATGCCTGAAATGAGTAATTAAAAAGTCCATTAGCAGATGAAAATAATGAGTTTGTGAATGAGAGGGGCAGAAAGGCTCATAAAAAGTACTCAAGCTGAGAAAAAATTGAAGAAGATTAATTTTAGTGAGAAGTTGATATAGAAAGCTCATTGCATTTTCAGCCTAAAACTGAAATGCATGCTGAATAAGCCTGTTCCAGACTTCATTAACCAGTAATCTAATGTACACAGAGTGACAGTGAGTAAATAAATAATAGATGAAAATAAATAAGTTTTTCCAAATAAATGTCTTTTAACGTTATTTGGCTAATTAGTTAAAATAACAGAACAACTTTCAAAATCAAGTTTATAAAGTCATTTTCCTCTTTGATCACCCCCGTTCACTATTTTATTTCTTTCCTTATTTCAGAAACCCACAAGTAAAGGGAATGATTTCATATATTTTGAGAATCATTATCAAAGTGGTGAGAGATACAGATTGAAGGATTTTTTCAACAGATGGATTAGTCAGATTACACTGAACATTTTAAGATAGTTTACTTGGACCATTTTTGATGGTTTGGGATACCCAGAATAGGAATTCTTTACCTGGAAATCTTTCTGGAAGCACAAACTCATCTAAAATTTAAAAATGATTCACCAAGTATTGTGTTTATGTAGCCATAATTTTTTCTTACAGAAAAAAAATCTTCATTTTCTGTGAAACTTTAAAGAATCCTGGAAGCCTCAAAACAGAGTAATAAATTTGGTGATACATAAAAGTTTTCTGCTTCTATCTCCATCTCTGCTCTCTATCCCCACTCCTCAGGAACTGACTGAAACCAGCCATCTTTTGGCGTTCTTGTTTACTATACCTGCCAAATGCGGAAGTCATACCTTTTACTTTTGAGTTCTTGGTTTTTTGTTTTGCTTAGAGGCTTCTACCTGCTCAGTGCTCAGGGGACTGTGTGGTACCAGGGATGGAACCTGGGCTTGCTGCATGCCTGCAATACATACACACACGCCCTTTGAACTCTCTCCAGCCATCAAAATTCCACTGTTAAAATAGCACCTGGCATGCCAGGGGCACTCCATAAAGGAGCCATTTCAAACTCTCAGGAGTTAGAGGGCAGAGATGAAAGACAATGAAATAGAAGATTCTTTCAGGCCCCACAGGAAGTCTGAAGGATTCTGAATTTGCATCTCCTTTTTGCTTGTTTTGTTGCCATGCCCAGTTGTGCTCAGAGTCATTCCTGGTCGTGCTTAGGAGACGGCATGCCGTGCTGACTTCACCCCTATACTCTTAAATCTCCTTACACTCTTCTTCTTCTTTTTTTTTTTGGTGGTACTAGAAATTGAACTTGCAATCTCACACATGAGAGGCACATGTGCTCCTGCTGAATTATGTCCCAGCCTGGAGAAGGATTTTTGAGGAAACACTCATATCTGGTGGATTCTCCGTAGATTCTTTGCAGAAGTTTTTTTTTTTTTGCTGTATAACTAATTGGTTATAAGGAATTTTTTCATATAAAACAGGATAAAATTATGAAAAGTTAAAGAGGGCCATTTATTTCAAAGGATATATATATGTATATATATATTATACACACACACACATATATTTCACTTGTCTGCAATCACAAGTGACAAGTGATTATACCATTGTGAGACATACAATTATAAAACTGCTCATGATTAAGTTTGAGTCAGACAATGTACTAGCACCCCATCTCTCCATTAGTGCACATTTCCTACCACCAATGTCCCTGATTACCTCCCCCAGCCTGTCTCTATGGCAGGCACTTTTCCCTCTTCTCTCTCTCTCTCTCTCTTTCTCTCTCTCTCTCTGACTCCTTTTTTCTCTTTCTCCTTCTCTTACACATTGTGGCTTGCAATACATATATTTAGAGGTTATCATGTATATCCCTCAAAGGACAAATTGAGGGCTCAAAGCACTGGGTTGCATGCTTTGCCTATTGGAACCCAGGGTCAATTCCTGCCACCACATGATTCCTTGAGTACCACTGAATGTTGCCCACAAATTAAAAATAAACAGGACATAGAAAATATTGTCAAATGACAAAAATAAAAAGATGACTATAAAATAAATACATAAAATATTTAAGTACATTAGTAATTCATGTAATTAAAGAATTAATAACATGTTCACAAGATTATGGAGAATTATTAGCTGCTTCCATATGTGGAGATAGGTAGATAGATAGATAGGTAGATAGAATATGATGATTCTTGGGGGGTCACCAGGTCTGTACCCAGCACTGTTTTGGAAAGAGGGGTCCTGTGTTGTTGGAGGACTGAACTCAGGGCCTCACCCCTGTCAGTCAGTGTGCCTTGTCACTTGCATGCTCCCCTGACCCCTAACTCTTCTTTCATATCTGTCCTGGTTTTGATGCATTGAAGGAATGACTGTGTTCACCAAAGAATTTGCAAAATGACTGAGCATTTTCTAATATGTCAGGCAATTTGGCCTACCTTCTTATTTAACACTTCTAGCAAGTTTCATCACACAGTTTCTGTCAAGTCAATATAAGTACATGCAATCATCCACTATTTTTAGAGTGTCTTATCTATTGGTTACTGTTTAGAGAGCATTGTGAGCACCAAGATTTATGTAATATAAAAATGGGAGTGCTGCATTCATTGAATCCAGACTTGATACCAAAAGTGTCAAGCCAAACTGTCAACCAGTTATTTTATCTATTATTGTAAAATTGCCTTTACGGCCAATTAGTTATGTGGTGAAAATGCTTGTCGAAAAGAACTTACTGTGAAACTAATTAGAACTCTTAATGCCAGCAGCGAGACATTCTGCACACAGAATGACTTGCCCTGGATGTAGATGGGATGGATTGAGTTTCTGCTATAGAAAACCAGTTAGGTAGGTTCTGCCTCACTGCTGTTGATCACCCTGGCAGATGCATTTCCTTCTGTTAAATGCAGCTCTGTCTGGGAAAGGGCCAATAGGTCTCCCAAGGGTTAGTTCATCCCTCTCTTCCAGTTCCTTGGTGCCAGAACCTTCCCGGATTACAGCAGGAACTTACAAGCCTTCCTGTTCATATACATAACACCTTTGCTGCAACTTTGTGACTCCGCCCTTACTATGCCCAAATTACCACTTCTTGGCATGCAATTTCTACTCAAACTTTGAGTTGATCACAGGCTCCATTCACATATCAAGGCAAATAAGTCAAATTAACTGGAGTAGATAGAGGATTCCAAAGAGGACTCCCAATGTATTGATGGTCCCAAATTCTTTTCATCCTTCGGCTCTGCTATGACAGTTATGAGAGAAATGCCTTCAAGGTGATGAGGTAGTTTCTATAGCAGTGAAATGTCAAAAAGTATCATAGGGGAAGGAGATCTCTCTTTATTGGAAATCCACCTTGAGTCACATGTCTACAGCCTAATTTCAAAGAGGCTCAGATGTTTAGTAGTTGGCCTTTTCTGCTTCCTGTGGAATATGAGCAAGGAGCTACTGGCAAGTATGTGAGTAGAAAGTGGTAGTTAGGCTGGCAGCTCAAAGCATCTTCAATTGCTTTTTCTAAAGCAGAAGCTCAATCCAAAATGAGTCAAAGCCATGCAGTGGGACTGCCACTTTCTGTTACATGATTGCTTTATGATCTTTGACTTTGGGGCCATACTGGGCATTGCTCAGGGTCCAGGGCTTACTCCTGACTCTGTGCTCAGAAATCATTCCTGGCACATGTGGTGCCTGGTATCGAAACCAGTTGGCCGCCTACATGCTAAGAAAATGCCTTACCCGTTGTACTATCTCTCTGGCCCTGTGATTACTTTCCATTCGAAATGACCACACTGCACAGGGAGATCCTGCTTACTGGGACAAAACAGACTTGATTCTAGTTTTCCTGCCATCCCCTGACTGTCCCATAGTACACTCCTGATTCAGTGATTCTCTGGCCAGGGAATTCCAGTGTCTTTTTCCTTTAGGCTGCTGTAGAATTTGTGACTCTCTCCTAAGAGCCATTTTAATTAAATTAATCCAATAAGGGACAGCACGGAAAAGGTGATTGTGCAGCAATGCTCTTGAGATAGCTTTGTATTTGCTTATTTAAAAAAATTTGATTAAAAATTCAATAAAACAAACAAGCTATTATATATTATTATCTTCAATCTCAGAGTACATATTTTCATGCACTTATGAAAAAACAATATTCCAGGAATCTTATCCGTCCTTGCATTATCACTGAGGAGTTTTTCTTTTATCTTTTTTCAAGGTTGTCTGTCCTCATAGTGGAAAGTTTAAATTTTCTCCCTATATGTTGACTTTTTTCATGACTGTACTTTATTTTTTCCATCTTTTTGGATCAAACTCAGTGATACTTAGGAGTTACTCCTGGCTCTACACTCAGGAATTACTCCTGGCAGAGCGTGGGGTATGTTAGAGATTGAACCCGGTCGGCTGCATGAAAGGTGGATGCCCTACCTGCTCTACTATAGCTCTGGCCCTCAGGGCTTCCTCCTAGTTCTGTGCTCAGGGACCATTCCTGCCCGTGCTCAGACACAGGATGTAGGGGAGAAGAGAGAGGAGGGAGAGAGAGAGAGAGAGAATGAGAATTTTGGGCCTAGGAGTGACCCCTGGTGATGCTTGGGGGAAACACAAGTGGTGACAGTGATCAGAATCAGGGTCGTGGGCTGCGCCAGTCACATACAAGTCTGCCCTCTCAAAAATATTCCTGACCTACCAAATTCATCATTATGCCACATCTAAACAAGTACATTGTGGATTCCCTAAATTCATGGGCTTTTCTGTCAGGAGGGGCTATGCCGATACATGCTCCAGAGGTCCAGGGCTCCACTCCCAACTCTCAGCCAACCAGACTGGAGGATCAGTGTAAGGGTCCTAGGAGCCGTGGCTGCCACCCACCCAGTGCACTTTTGGCAGAGCTTGGGGGAGAGACAGCAGAGACAGGTGGAAACTTTCAGGAGCTCCTCAATGCCACCAAACAGACCTAACTCAGACTAAGTCTCTGCACCAATGGACTCAATAATCTCTTCCTTTACCTAAAGTACCTGGTGGCACAAACTGGAGATCCTACCACCAGGAAAAAAAAATCTGGTGTTTAACCTTTGAAAACATTTTTTTTCTCCCTTAGACAATACCGGATGCACCAGATAGGCAAAGCTGACCAGACTTAAATCACAAAGTCTCTGAAAATCCAACCCCCCTTGGAACATGCTAAACCTAAACAAGGAAACTGAATACTGAAATAAAGATTTGCATAGGTCACATGCATGCCAAGACATAATAAAACTTTGAAAACTAAGACTTAGGGGAAAAAAAACCTCTGAAAGTAGCTAGAGATAAATTGTGCATTATATATTGAGGAGAACCACTTCAAATGAATAATGGTAGATTTCTGTCTGAAATGAGAGAACAGAAGGAAGAGAACATTATTTCTGAGGAGTGGAAAGAAAGCAACTGTTATCAATAAATTCTAGATTTGGTGAAGATATTGTTCATGAATAAAAAAATATTTTCAAAAAAAAAAAAGAAAAATGAAAGGAGCGGAAACTATAACTTGAAGATATTTTCTTTTCTTTTTTGCCACATCCAGCGATACACAGGGATTATTCCTGGCTCTGCACTCAGGGTTCACACCTGCAGTGCTTGGGATATCATGTGGGATGCCGAGGATCAAACCCAGGTTGGTCGTGTGCAGGACAAATACTCTACCTGCTGCGGTATCACTTCAGGCACTTGAAGATAGGGGAGGGCATAGAAGGGTATAGAGACATGGGGCAGAGCTGCTACTTGCTCTCCCTGTGCCCAGCTGCTCATGAGGCGCCGGGAAGCATGGCGGGTTCTAGCCCTGGCCTGCCACCCCAGCAGAGTCTCACAACAAGCCAGACCACCCTCCCCTACTCCATGGGGCCCCGCCATTTTCCACATCCGGACTTCCCCTCTCATCACAACTCCACCCAGCAGACCAGACTATCACAGCCCGGCTCGCGTGGCCGCTTAGCGGCCGCACAGTTCATCAATAAATGCTTTATTTAGAGGTGACTACCACAGTATGCCACCCGCACAGCAAGCCTGGCAAGCTGCTCTTGTAATATTTGATATGCCAAGTACCAGTAACAACCATATTAGGTCATTCCCGTAATCTAATATAATGGTTTGAGGCTCTTTATGTTCCTGGAGCAAGCGGATGCCTTTAGGTTCTACTAGCATGAGACAGGACATATGGAGATATTACTGGTGCCTGCTCTAGCAAATAGATGATTAATGGGAAGATAGTGATAGTGTATTTATGTATTTATTTATGTATTTATGTATATATTTATTTGCTCCCTTTGGGTCACACCGGCCATGCTCAGAGGTTACTCCTGGCTCTGCACTCAAGAATTACTCCTGGTGGTGCTCGGGGACCATATGGGATGCCGGGGATTGAACCCGGATCGGCCACATGCAAGGCAAACACCCTACCCTCTGTGCTATCGCCGGCCGGGTATAGAAATTTTTTCCAAGCAGGAAAAAAAAATTGAAAAAGAGAGTCTTAGAGTACTTAGAGTATTAGGAAGGAAGGAAGAGGAAACGACAGAAGAAATACAAATACAGATAATAGGCCATTCTTTTCCTTGTCGATTAGCAATGTTAGGTGAAGACTGAAAAAAAATTATTACACCAAGTTGTGTTCAAAGCAATGATATTAAAAAGAGAGAAACCAAATCTAAACACCTTTTAGATTTCTAGACTCACTTGATCACTTGACATCCCATTATTCATCGATTTGCTCGAGCAGGCGCCAGTAACATTTCCATTTGACCCTATCATGTGCCAGTGTGGCCCAATGGCAATCTGGTTGCTTCAGGAATACGAAGAGCCTCAAACTGTTCATTCAGGGTCTTTTCTAGACTCAAAAAGACTCAAAAAGACTCAGAAAAGTTAACTTCTCTAGACTCAGAAAAGTTAAAATGTTGATACTAGGGCCACCTGCCCCTTGAGGTGTTGCAGGTGTGGCTGTGGTGCTCGGCTGCATTGGCAGGTGGCAGACAGGAAATAGGCTTGTCTACACCCACAGGGCTCTGCCTTGTGGGCCCTGGATGGTGGATGGTCTGACATAGGAAAAGACTGGGCTCCTGGGATGAGCCCAGAGCCATGGCAGAGGCTAGCAAGCTACCCGTCGTGTATTTGATATGCCCAAAGCAGTAACAATAGAGATGAACTGGACAAGGGACAGACCAGATGCACAGCTGCGCTGCCTGGCCCATGTGGATCACCCGTGGAGTCTCTGAGGAATCAGCTAGTCCCCGGCCGAGGTTTGATCAGCTGAAGTTTGATGCCAAAACAACCAGCAATCCCTGAGCCCCTCTATGAGTGATACCTGAGCACAGAGCTAGGAGTAAGTCCAAAACATATAAACATAAAAACTAAGAAGAAGATAGAACAGGGGCCGGAGCGATAGCCCAGTGGGTAGGGCGTTTGCCTTGCGGGCCGGCCTGTGCCGCCCAGGTTCGATCCCCAGAATCCCAGATGGTTTCCTGAGCACCTAGGATTTTATTATCTATATATGTTTTGTTGCATATATCATGAACATAACTTTTTGTAGAGCTATTTATAATATGTTTATATTAACTTTATAGGAAGAAAATGTTTTTGTTTCAAATATGATCTAAAATATTTATCTCTCCAATATATGTAAACTGATGTCTACTTGTTGGGGGCCCTGGCCAGCATGAATGAGGAAGACCTACATTTTCCTGGACTTCATCACTGCAGAAAAAGCTAGGAGTAATTCCTGAGTGCAGAGCCAGGAGAAACCCCTGAGCATTGCCGGGTGTGACCCAAAAAAAAAAAAAAAAAAAAAGAAGATAGAACATATTTTAGTTTTATGAGACTGACGTGCTACCTACTGTGCTAACGAGGCACCTCATATTCTAGTTTTTTTTTTTGGTAGGCATATTTGTTTTATGTAACTTTTTATCTCAATGTTCTTGTTACCTTTCTTTTTATTATTTTATTATACTACTGTGAGATATAGAATTACAAAGATATTCATATTTGGGTTTTGGTCATACAGTGTTTCAGCCCCCATCCCTCCACCAGTGCCCATTTCCCATCACCAATGTCGCCGATTCCCTACGCCCCTCCCCCTTGCCTGCCTCTATGGCAGTTCTTTAGCTCTCTCTCTCTCTCTCTCTCTCTCTCTCTCTCTCCTTCTCTCTCCCTCTCTTTACATTGTGGGTTACAATATATACATTTAGAGGTTATCATGTGTATCTTATTCCCTGTATTTAATGCTCAGTTCTAGGTTGGCATTAGCACTTTCAACAATTATAGCAGCACACTCTTCCATTCTCTTTCGTACCTAACCTCTGACTTCCACATGTTTGTGGTAATTTCCACATTTGACAAGACCTCCTGAGCCATGTTTTGCCTGACCTTGGATATTGGTATCATAATATGTACATATATATTTATGTCATGCAAATAAATGCAGTCATTCTGTATCTGTCTTTTTCCTACTGGCTAATTTCACTGAATATGCTCCTCTCCATGTCCATCCATTTATAGGCAAATTTCATAACTTCATTTTGCCTAACAGCTGCATAGTATTTCATTATGTAGATGTGCCAAAGTTTCTTTAACCAGTTATCAGTTCTCAGGAAAACATTACTTGTTTACAGATTCTGGCTATTGTGGATAGTGCTGCTATGAAAATAAAAGTATGGATGGTGTTTCCGCTGTGTGTTTTTGGCTATCCAGGGTATATTTCCAGGAGTGGTATGACTGGGTCAAATGGGAACTCAAGTTCTAGTCTTTGGAGGAATGTCCATATTGTTTTCCAAAAAGGCTGTACCAGTCAATATTCCTACCAACAATGGATGAGAGTCCCTTTTTCCCAGCATCCACATCAGCACTTGCTGTTCTTGCTCTTTTGGATATGCACCAGTCTCTGTGGTGTGAGATGATATCTCATTGTTGTTTTGATTTGCATCTCTCTGATGTTTAGTGACGATAAGCATTTTTCCTATGTCTTTTGACCATTAGAATTTCTTCCATGTCAAAGTTTCTGTTCATTTCTTCTCCCCTTTTTTGATGGGGTTGACTGCTTTCTTCTTGTAAAGTTCTACCAGTGACTGATATATTCTGGATATTAACCTCTTATCAGATGGGTATTGGGTGAATATTCTTTCCCATTCTGTGTACTGTCTTTGTATCTTGGTCACTGTTTCTTTTGAGGTGCAGAAGCTTTTTAGTTTCAAGTATTCCCATTTGAGTTGACTACTAGGGTATCTCACCCGCATGGCAGAACCTGGCAAGCTACCAGTGTCATATTTGCTATGCCAAATACCAATAACAATTATAGACCTCATTCTCATGACTGATGGAATGGTTTAGAGGCTCCTTATGTTTTTGGAGCAGGCAGATGCCCTTGGGCTATCTAGTATGTGACAGGACATTTTGAGATGTTACTGGTCTTGCTCAAGCAAATCGATGATCATGGGAAGTCAAGTGATTAAGTCAAGTAGTCCAATATGTTTATCTTTTCTTCTGAGTTGCTTTGTTAGTGGTGTTTCACCTTTGAAGATGCCTTTAGCTTCAGTGTTGTGGAGGGTTTTTCCTATATTTTCTTCTATGTACTTTATGGATTCAGGTCTGATATTGAGATCTTAAATCCATTTTGATCTTATTTTTGTGCATGGTGTTAGACAGAGGTCTAAATTCATTGTTTTACATGTCGCTGCTCAGTTTCCCCAACACATTTGTTGAAGAGGCTTTCCTTGCTCCATTTCAGACTCTTTGCACCTTTATCAAAGATTAAATGATCATATGCTTGAGGATGGGTGTCAGGATACTCAACTCTATTCCATAGGTCCACAGGTCTGTTTTAATTTTTTCTACCATGCTGTTTTAATTACTACTGCTTTGTAGTACAGTTTGAAGTTGGGAAAGGTGATGTCTCCCCATCTTCTTTTTCCTGAGGATTGCTTTAGCTATCCGTGGGGGTTTATTATTCCATACAAATTTTTTCAGGAGTGTTTAGTCAATTTCTTTGAAGAATGTCATGGGTATCCTTATAGGGACCACATTGAATCTGTACAAAGCTCAAGGGAATATTACCATTTTGACAATTTTTTTTTTCGATTTTATTTTATTTTATTATTCCCCCCCCAAATATTATTACACCATTTTAGACATACAATTGAAAGATGCTCATGTAGAGTTTTGGTTCTACAGTGTTCCAACACTCATCCCTCCACCCAAACCCATCTCCCATCACCAATGTCCCCACCTCCCTCCCCCTCCCACACCTCAACTACTTGGCGGGTTCTGTATGTCATTTCTCTCCTCTTTATCTCTCCCTCCCGCCAAACTTTCCTGCTCTTCGTGGAATGCAGTGCATTTAAAGACATTACTGTTTCCACTATTTTAATGGACCACGCTGCCGCGCGACCTGGGCTCGAACTGGTTTTGCTCTGTTAATCTGGTTGTGAGGCAGTTTCCCAGCATCCGGACAGCGAAAATGGTGGCTAGTGTGATGGGTGAGTCTCATCCGGCTGCTTCCGGGATCCCCCAGAGGTGACGGGCCCACTCCCCAAAACCCGTCTGCCCTCCTGGGGGTCCCATAGTCAGCTGGGCCTGGGGCGAGCCGAGTTCCAGCCTCCCCAGCCGCTTGTGAGCCTCTTCATGCTCCATTTTGACAATGTTGATTCTCCCCATCCATGAGCAGGGAAAGTGTTTTCATTTCCTCGTGTCCTCCTTTTATTTCTTGTAGCAGTGCATTGTAGCTTCCTTTGTACAGGTCCTTTGCCACTTGCTTAAGCTGATTCCTATGTATTGATTTTCTGTGGCACAATTGTGAATGGAATCGTTTTCTTGTTTTCTTTTTTTTTTTCTTTTTTTGGATCACACCCGGCGACGCTCAGGGGTTACTCCTTGCTCTGCACTCAGGAATTACTCCTGGCGATGCTCAGGGGACCATATGGGATGCTGGGGATCAAACCCGGGCTGGCACAGGCCAGCCGCATACAAGGAAAATGCCCTACCTGCTGGGCTATCGCTCCAGCCCCTGGAATCGTTTTCTATTTTTTTTAAAAATTTTTTTATTTTTACAATTACAAAGATATACAATTAAAAAAGTTCATATTTGGGTTTTGGTCATACAGTGTTCCAGCACCCATCCCTCCACCGGTTCCCATCTCCCACCACCAAGCGTCCCCGGTTCCCTCCCCCCTCCCCCAGCCCCTGCTCCATGGCAGGTTCTTTATTTCTTTCAGGAATCGTTTTCTTACTATCCTCTTTCTTCTCTTTCATTATAGTATATAGGAAAGCCACCGACTTTTGTGTATTGATTTTTTGTATCCTGCCACTCTATTATAAGTATCTATTGTTTCTAGGAGTTTTTTAGTAGAGAGTTTAGGGTTCTCTAGGTATAATATGTCATCTGCCAATAAAGATAGCTTGACTTCTTCCTTGCCTATCTGGTTGCCCTTAATATCCTTTTCTTCTCTGATTGCTATGGCAAGTACTCCAGTACTATATTGAATAAAAGAGGTGAGAGTGGGCAACCTTATCTTGTCCCTGATATTAGGGGAAGGCTTTCAATTTTTCCCTATTGAGAATGATACTCACTGTGGGCTTTTGGTAGTTGGCTTTGACTATATTGAGGAAGGTTCCTTCGATTCATATTTTTGGAGGGTTTTAATCATGAACGAATATTGAATCTTGTCAAATGCTTTCTCTGCATCTATTGATATGATCAAATGGTTTTTATTTTTCTCTTTTTGATATGATGTATGATGTTGATGGACTTGAGAATTTTGAACCATCCTTGCATTCCCAGGATGAATCCCACTTGGTCATGATGTATAATCTTGTGGATGAGTCTTTGGACTCTGTTTGCTAGTATCTTGTTGAAGATCTTAGCATCTGTGTTCACCTCGGGAGATTGGTCTTTAGTTTTCTTTCTTTGTGTTGTCTCTGCCTGCTTTGGATATCAGGGTGATATGTGCCTCATAGAAGCTGTTTGGGAGTGTTTCTGTCTTCGATTTTCTGGAAGAGCTTGAAAAGGACTGACAATAGGTCCTCTTTAAATGTTTGGTAGAATTCACTAGTGAATCCATCTGACCTGGGCTTTTGTATTTGGGCAGACTTTTTTTTTTTTTCTTTTTTGGGTCATACCCGGCAATGCTCAGGGGTTTCTCCTGGCTCTGCACTCAGGAATTACTCCTGGCTCTGTACTCAGGAATTACTCCTGACTCTGCACTTAGGAATTACTCCTGGCGGTGCTCGGGGGACCATATGGGATGCCGGGATCGAACCCGGGCGGCATGGGCCGGCTGCGTGCAAGGCAAACGCCCGACCCGCTGGGCTATCGCTCTGGCCCCTGGGCAGACTTTTAATTACTGTTTCCATTTCCTCGATGGTGATAGGCTTATTCAGGTATTGAAGGTCTTCTTGTTTCAGCTGTGGGAGGTTATAAGACTTCAGGAATTTATCCATTTCTTCTAGGTTCTCATGTTTCATGGCATACAGACTCTCAAAGTAATCTCTGATGATCTTTTGGATTTCTGTGGTTTCTGTTCTGATGTCCCCCTTTTCTTTTCGGATTCTGTTTATTTGGGTTCTCTCTTTCCCTGTCCTTACAATTCTTGCCAGTGGCATATTCTAGTTTTATAACAAACCTGGATACATTTTTAAAAACTTGAATCATAGAGAATATGTTCTTTGGTCACAATTGCATGGGTAGATATTGATGAGATTGAAAGTATTAAGAGACCCAATCATGTACAGCTGTATAATGGTCTATCTCATTGTGATTCAAGAAAAAAAGAAAAAAGAAAATAAAAAGAAAATAGATAGACAAAAAGAAAGATCAATGAAAATAAAATCTTTGAATAAATTAGAGCAAAATGGATAAACTATCTAGCTATACTCATAAAAATATACATGAAAGGAAAAAATATACAATATGAGGAATGTAAAATTAGATATAACTACAGTTCCTGAAACCTTTATAAGCATAACAAAAAGTTATAAGCATAACTGGGCCATGGCTTTATACGTGACACTGTCCAGCCCTTGTGGGCTCCGAGCACTGATTTTCTGCCAACCAGTCTGAGCCCAGTGAGCCCAGTGTAAAGGTCTTCTTTGTTCCTGTGGTGCTTCTCTAAGAGAAGCCAGAGAATATGTGCCAAAGCACATACTGATGCTCATGGAAACATGCAGTACTGGAAACTGAATCAGGTTGGGGCTTGTATATGCCCTAACCACTCTACTGGTCATTCAATATCTTTATTTTCATAAATTTGACAATTATAAAGAAATGTGTCAGGTTCCAGAGAGCTAGCACAGAGCTAGGTGGTTGCCTTTTATTCAGTGACCTCTGTTTGATCACCAGCACCTCATCTGGTTCTCAGACACTTCCAAGAATGATCCTTGAGCACAGAGTCAGGAGTAGCTCCTGAGCACTGAATCCCCCATGAAGAAAAATCAATTATTCAAAATCACTAACTGCCTAAATTCAGTCAATATGAAATATACCACCTGCATAGACTTACTAGTGCTGAAACGTTGTATCACTTAAAATTGATACAATTTTTTAAAATCAATTTTAAACGATACATTTGTATCATTTAAAAGGATTTTTAAATGATACATTTGTATCATTTTAAAATGATAAAAAAAATAGTGATATATACCATACCATATTCATGGATCTTAAGTGACATATTAAAATATTTTTTTTTTAATATGTCACTTCAAGAGTAGAGATAGCGCTAGGGGTTACACGTGATTTCCTTACACAGAAGCTGACCCCTGCTCCATCCCTTGCTCTACATTGTCCCCTGAGCATTAATGAGGGCCACTCCTTAGCACAGAACCAGTAATAGCTTCTGAGCATTGTTGTGTGTGCCCTTCCTCACAAATCAATCCAAATTTATTCAACACAGTCCTGATATAATTATAATTTTCATTTTTTGTAGAAGTTAACCAAAAGTCTTCAGAATTAAATGTGGATACAGATAACCTTTACATTTTCAAAGCTATAACAAAAAATGAATAGGCCTCACTATTTTTTTTTTGTGCTTTTTTTGGCACACCTGGCAATGCTCAGGGGTTTCTCCTGGCTCTGCACTCAGGAATTACTCCTGGTGTTGCTTGGGGGACCATATGGGATGCGGGAATGGAACCCAGGCGGCCCACCCTCCCCTATCTAACCTAAAAACCAATATTTTTAAAAACTTGTTTAGGCAGAGGACGACAGAAGATAAAGGCCTCACAATTACCTTGTTGAGTGCCCAGCACCCCATATGGTCACCCAAACCTTACAAGGAGTGATTCCTGCCTGCAGACTCAGGAGTAAGCCCTGAGCACTGCCAGTGTCACTCCAAAAACACAAATAAGCAAACAGAAACACTCAGAAAAAAACAACCCCCTAAAACAAAAAGAAAAAAAGCCAAAAAATTTATGTTGGGCTGCTTAACATAAAGACTCGTTTGCACTTACATAATTTTGACTAAGTATAAAATAAATTCTGGGCATCTAAAATACTGAACATGTGGGCAGAACTCTCTGGTGATAACATCAGTTGTATAAGCAGCTTTTTCTCTTGCCAAAAGTGAGGTCCAGAATCTTGGGACTCTAGTTTCCGTTTAATGTAACGGATCATCCCTTGAGGTAATTCAGTGAGTTTGCTTTTATACGAAAACATTACTTGGAATATGACTATAGGCAGTCCTAGCTTTAATTATTCATGGTGGGGACTATTTGCCAATGGACATCTTTGTTTATATTGAATTTGATGATTCTGATCTTTGATCCCATATGGCTTCTCTTTCTTTAACATTATGTATTGCTCAGTTCTTCATGGTATAACTGAGGAACCCTTCTGACATTTGAGATAAGCTCCTTAGTTCTGGGCAGCATCATCCAATGGATTTTTATATCATGCCAATTTTCTAATTCTTTAGTCTTAAACTTCCGCCCTGTAGACTTTGAAAAATCGTTTAGATAAATCTATAAGACCATCTCTTTTTTCTTTACAGAAGTTGCAAACTGATAAAAGTCCATGTTTGAATATTTTCAATCATTTTTGTTCAAAGTTATTTGTTTGCAGTGATATTTAGTCCAGTTTAGTGTCAGTTGAAATTACCCACTATGGTATTTTTTAAATTTATTTTTTACAATAGTACAATATTGTCATTTTATACTTACAGTTCTGCTACACCATAGTGCCAGGATCCCACCACCATTATCCCAAGTCCTTTCTCACCTCCTGATAAGCAACCTTAGATTACAATTCTATTCACCAGTCTCAGGGTTGATTTCACTGGGGTCTAAGTCCTTGCTTTATTTCTTTATCCTCTATGGAAGAGCGAAATTACTTGGTGTTTTTTTTCTTTCTGAGTTGCTTTGCTAACAAATCACCTTATAATTTCACCAACATTGTAGCAAACTCTAAGATTTTCATTTTTCTCTTAAGTGAGTACTGCTGCACTGTGTGTGTCTATTTTTCTTCTTCATCTACTTATCTGTTGTTGGTTACCTGGGTTGTTCCTGATTTTGACAATTATGTATAATGCTGCGAAAAACATAGATACACATATGATAACACTGTTATTAGAAGTTACTTGCCCAGAGTTACATGTGACCAGACTGACTTGACTGAACAACAGCAAGCTTTTAATGCATATAATATTGTAGATAAACTTGACTGTAATTATATAATTTTATGATTTTGGTTTCACTGATACTCCTTGAATTATGATGGACTGATACTCCTTGACTTATAATGGTTTGTCTGATGGTTTTTTGACAGTAATGGTGTGAGAGCAATATGTATTTAGTAGAAATGATAGTTGCATTTTATTTATTTATTTATCTATTTATTTATCTATTTATTTATTTATCTATTCATTTATTTATTTAGCTTTTTTGGGTCACACCCAACGACACTTAGGGGTTACTCCTGGCTCTGCACTCAGGAATTGCTTCTGGTGGTGCTCAAGGGAACCAACCAATGGGATGTTGGGGATCTAACCTGAGTAGGCTGCATGCAAGGCAAATGCCCTACCTGCTGTGCTGTTGCTCCAACCCCCTATTCCAACTTCATAGCTATTGCTCTGACCTCTCCCAAAGGTCAGATTACATAATGTTCTATCCTGTCTCCTCTCCTTCCTCTGCTTTTAGTGAAAAGGTGATTTTTAAAATTTTTTTTAATTTGTTAAAAATATTTTATTATACCACCATGAGATATATAATTACAATGTTGTTCGTGTTTGGAGGTTTTGGTCACACAGTGTTCCAGCACTCCACCCTCCTACAGTGCCCATTTCCCACCACCAATGTCCCCAATTCCCTTCCCCATCTCATAGCCTGCCTCCATGGCAGGTTCTTTATCTCTTTTCTCTCTCCCTCTCTTTTCCTTCTCTTACAAATTGTGGATTGCACACACACTTAGAGGCCATCATGTGCATTGAAAAGGTGATGTTTTAAGAAATACCAACATGAAAAGATACTTCCTTCTTTTCTTTTTTAAATGGTATTGATACAGAGAGAGTGGAAGTGTGGAGCACTAAGTGAATTTCACCAGTCACTTTAAATATTCTCCCATCAAAATACATAATGGAATTGCTGGGAGTAAAATATGGCAGTAGATAAAAGAACCATCTTCTCCCCCCAGCCAGGCATGCCCCTTCTCTCGCTCTTGTACCCTCTGGCCTTCCTTGCTCTTAGACTGTGGCAGGATCAGGTAGGGCTTGTGTGCCTAGAAAGGCATATTTGGGCAGTGTTGAGAGGCTCAGACAGTGGCAGGTATAGGGCACAGGAGTCACACCCTCAGGCACATTGCAGTGGCCAGAGACTAGAAAAGTCAGGATAGCTGGATACTGTGTCAGGCACAGAGCACAGAGGGCTCTCTCACATTCCAGCACACCGCAGTGGCTATCGACTAGGAAAGTTGGTAAAGGACAACAGGGAACCATTGGAGATTAGTCTGAGAAGGGCCCAGTGCAGGGTTTCAGACTAGGGAAGTGTACACTGGATAGAGAGTGGTATAGGGAAAAGACCAGGTCATTGTGCACTGGAGGCAAGCAGATGGCGAGGGACAGGACAAGGAAGTGGTACACAGAATCAGGAAGTATAGAATTATATGAGTGATGGTGTGCACAGGCAGAGGCCTGGAGGTGTAGGGAGGGACCCAGACACATCTATTTGAACTGTACAGTAAACCAGAGTCTTGTGTGCAAATCTTTTATACAACTCTCAAGAACCTCCATCTCAGGAATATTAACTTTCATGCTAACAGTACTACATCTTACATTCAGAAGGAATTTAGCATATAAGATCATGTAATTATGAGGTGTCTGCCTGCAAGTTTCTTAGGCTGTTATAACAAATCATTACAAATTTCATGGCTTAGAATTCTGGAAACTTTTCTTACAGTTCTGGAGATACAGAATCAGTTTCATTGGGTTAAAATCAAGATGTATGCCTTATGAAAACTTAGTAGGGGAAACTTTTTTTGTCGTTTCTAGCTTCTAAAGGTTGCATGCAATCTCTCTCTCTTTCTCTCTCACTCTCTCTCTTTCTTTTGATTTTTGGGTCATGCTTTATGGTGCTCAGGGCTCACTCCTGGCTCTGCACTTAGGATCACTCCTTCTGGGCTCAGGAGACCATATGGGATCATACTGCTGAGAATCAAATCCGGGTCAGGGGGCTGGAGTGATAGTATAGCCACTAGAGTGTTTGCCTTGCACAAGGCCTACTCAGGTTTAATACCTGGCATTCCCTGTGGTTCCTGAGCACTGCCAGGAGTAATTCCAGAGTACATAGGAAGGATCAGCCTATGAGCATCACAGGGAGTGACAGCACCCACTCCCCATGGACTCTTTCCCTTACTCCCCTGCAAAAAAAAAAAAAACTAATCTGGGTCAGCCCTGTGCAAGACAAACACCTTACCTGCTGTACTATAACTCATATCCGAACTGTTGACTCACTGTTTTGTATCACTTCAAATGATTTATTATTCTGCTTTTTTCTTTGACTTGAATTCCTCCTGCTTTTTTTTTTCCTTTGTTGTTTTTTGTGCCTGGGATTGAACCTAGAACCTCACCAGGCAATATTGTGTTCTACTATACTGTACTCTACTCCTTGATCAGGACACTTGTGATTGCATTTGGCCCACCTGGATAAATTCATTTAAAGATACTAATTATAGCTGCAATGTGCCTTTAACAGTACAAAGTAAAATCATCATAGATTTTGGAGATTAGAATATGGATGGGGCCGGAGCAATAGCCCAGCGGGTAGGGCGTTTGCCTTGCACGCAGCCTGCCCATACCGGCCGGGTTCGATCCCGGCATCCCATATGGTTCCCCGAGCACCGCCAGGAGTAATTCCTGAGTGCAGAGCCAGGAGTAACCCCTGAGCATTGCCGGGTGTGACCCAAAAAGCAAAAAAAAAAAAAAAAAAAAGAATATGGATGTCTTTGGATGGCCAGGATTCTGCCTTGCACAGCAAAGTAGGAGAATGCATCGCATGTTCTCATTTAGATAATATGCTTCAATTATTCCGTCTTTAGTTGACTTTCTTTAAATATGTAAAATTCTTAGACTTAGATGACATTTAATTTTCACATTAGAAAAGTGATAAGGATTAAGCTAATCATAATACTATTGATGGAGGTAGTGAAAGAATTTTGAATACAAACTCATTTGTCTTTAATCTCCTTCCTAGTAGCTAATTACCCACTCATCTAGAAGAACAAAGAAATGGCTACAGAGTACTCAGTGGTCTTCCTGCAACAAAAAATGTGTATATAATAGTTAAATGTGTGAAATAAATTATTCTTTAGCAGATTCAAAAGCCTCACACTCGCAGCATAGTGCCCGGCACCAAGTTGTGTTCCATGATGTTGGTTACATGAAAGGCACAAAATCTTAGAACATATTGTCAGGAGATGGGACTGAAGATTATCAAGACAGTTGTCATGTACTGGGGATAAAGCAGTATGACCTGTAACTCTTGATTTGGGTGCATTAGTGTTGATGGCATCTCATTTTGCCTCTTGTTAATATGCTTGAACCAGTTTCTCTGAGTCCTCAATACTCCTATGTTAGATACAGTTAAATCCCATATGCCTGAAAAAATGCTCTTCCTCGATTTACTCAAGGGCTAAGTGAGCATTTAGTGCATCAGGTATGGCAGTTGGACAGTGAGTGTGCTCAGATATAACACTAACACTTGCTGAGAAGCTGTGGGTCTGCTTTGATTCTTCACCCAATGTAGGATGACGCTCTCTTGAATCATGGGATAATGAAGAAGCAACACACAGTCAGTAACTGGTACACAGTGACTTTTTATTTATTTATTTTGGGGTCATACTCAGTGCTCAGAAGTCACTCCTAGTTCTGCACTCAGGAATTGCTCCTGGCAGTGCTTGAGGGACCATTAGGGATGCTGGGCGAACACGCTACCTGTTGTACTATTGCTCCAGCCCCAACATAGTGACTTAGTTAATCGGAGTTAAGTTTTGCCTGATTGAATTATTACTTCTTATTTGATAGGATTATAAATAGGTTATCTGCATAGTCCTGTGCCTGTGAGTATTAAAAATTAATTTGTATAAGATCCTCTCTAGACAGACAAAATTTATATTAGTTATCTTTTGGGGAAAATATGACATAGGTAAGAAAATAAACATGGAGGTCCAGGAAGAACTCAGAGCCAAAAACACTTGCCTAGCAATTGTGAGGCATGAGTTTGGTGACTGGCACTGCCCAAACACATGCCAAGCTTGATCCTCATGGTACTGGTATTTGAGGTCCCTAGTACCACACCATGTGTGTGATCTCCAGTGTGCTGCAACCAAGTCTGCATGAGCAACACATCCAAAGTGCGAGACCTCCAGCAAGCAGGCATGCAAGCATCACAACCAAATGCAGTCAATGCCACTACAAAATAACAACAAAGGGAAGGGGGTACATTCTTAAAGAATATTAGTAAAGACAATATAGAAGGTTATGCCTAGTTCTCACCTTTCACCCAAGGCTGGTGGATAAGTGTGAAATCTACAAACATTTTCTGAGCTGCTATTTGTGGTGTTGTCCATGACAACACCACAAATACTAACACTAACACCAGGGAAGATACTAAATTTATATGAGAATAGACAGTGTTGCTCTGTTTCTTTGCAGTTTACCAGCCACCTCCTATGTGTTTTGTTGGTATTATCTCTAATCATCATAATAACCCTGCAATAACAGCATTTCCCCTATTTCATAGGAGCAGAAATGGAGGTGGACCTAGAAAGTCACAGCGAATGGAGTGTGAACCTAAACCTGCTGTCTGGCTTTTACAACCTACTTTTTTGTCTCCTCTGTGGAAAGAGTGCGACTGCTTCCTTCTCACTATCCTTAAGGGGCACATAAGTTGTACAGAGAATATATGTGAATATTAACAGAAGTTACACTGCTAACAAATACAGAAAACCCCACAAAGTTATGGGGTATAGATAGAAACATGCAAGTTTCATGAAAATAAGATATAATTTGGTTCTTAATACATGTAACTATTGGAGGCTACAAGGAAATAGTAGAATTTCCCAGGTTATCAGGCTAGTCTAAGCACAAACAGGATGAAAGGAGGATTCATTTAAGTAGGGCACACTGTTACATTTCTGTTTCCTTTTTGAGTAGTAATGTTCCTAGATTGGTTGTTCCGAGACAGAGGAAGTTCTACACCTTTTACTAAGAATTGCTTAAATGACAGACTGCATCATTCAAGGAAAATAGAGAACAGGCAGAACATGAATGGAAAGGTATTTGGGCTAGCTTCAGTGCTTTTCGTTTTTAACTTTTAAAAATGGAAGCATTTGAAAACAGAGTAAAAATAGCAAGAGAGTATGTAAAGTGGTATAACTGACATGGAGTATGGTTGAATGATTTCTCAATCATCAGATTGTCCAACAATCCCACCCTTAGGCATAAACATGAGAACAGATTACAGGTATCCCAGAAAAGCTGTATAAATAAACAGTAGCATTGTTCTTAATGGCCAAAAGCAGAAAGAGCTCAACTGCCCCTATTTATTTAGTCATAAATAGGCAAGAAGTACATGTTACATTATGGCTGAACCTAAAAAAAAGGTTAAATGAAAAACTTAGACACAACATACCATATTATTGTATCACTGTATCACTGTATCACTGTCTTCCCGTTCATCATCGATTTGCTCGAGCGGGCACCAGTAACATCTCCATATGACCTGTCTCTTGCAAGTAGAGCCCAATGGTACCTGCTTGCTCCAGGAACATAAAGAGCCTCAAACCATTCCATCAGGCCATGGGAATGAGGTCTATAATTGTTACTGGTATTTGGCATATCAAATACGACACAGGTAGCTTGCCAGACTCTGCCGTGTGGGTAGCATACTCTTGTAGTCATCTCAAAATCCAGCATTTATTGATGAATAGAGTGGCCACAAGTGGCCGCGCAAGCCGGGCTGTGATAGGCTGGTCTGCTGGGTGGAGTTCTGATGAGGGGGAAGTCGGATGTGGAAAATGGAGGTCCTCATGGAGTGGGAGGTCGTCTGGCTTGTTGTGAGCCTCTGCTGGGGTAGCGGGCCAGGGCTAGAACCTGCCATCCCTCCCGGGTGCCTCATGAGTGGCTGAGCACAGGGAGAGCCAGTAGCAGCTCTGCCCCATGTCTGTGAGTCTCTGGATCAGCATACCTGGGCTGGATTAAAAAGGCTGCTGCAGGGTGGATCTCGATGAGCCGGGCTGTCATAGGCTGGTCTGCTGGGTGGAGTTCTGACGAGGGCAAGTCGGATGTGGAAAATGGAGGCCCTCATGGAGTGGGGGGTTGTCTGGCTTCATATTATTGTATGACTCCATTTATATGAAAAGTCCAAAATGGGCACGTGCATAGAGATAGAAAGAAGATGGGTTTCAAGGACAGTAAGAAAGCAAGGGCAGGAGGTGGGTAGACAATGACAGGTGGAGGTAGCATGAAGGTGTAAAGGATTTAGAATTTCCTTTGGGGGTGACAAAATATTTCAAAGCTAGAGATAGTAATTGTAAAACATTGCGAGTGAAACTTAACTTCGAATTGCACTTTAATTACACTTCAAATGTAAAATTTAGCAGTCTGGGGGATGGGATGAAACCTGGGGATATCGTAGAAGTAAGTCCACACCTGTGATAGGATTGGTGTTGGAACATTTTATGCCTGAAACTTATCCATGAATAACTTTGTAAATCATGGTGTCTTAGTAGAAATTTTAAAAACAGCAATGTTAATGGCATATGTATTTTTACCACCAGAAAAATGAAATCTGAAGGTCTTCTGAAATTTAGGATACACAGATGTGAGAGAATATGAAGGTATTTGCAGAAGCGTTTGCTAGAGCCTGAGCCTTAATACACTTAGATATTAACATTTTCAGAACACTGTAATTTATGTCTATTCTGCACATTTTTCTACTGACTCAAATAGGTAAATATGAAAACCACCTAAACTATCTGAATATAATAGTAAGATGTATTTATTTACCAATTTATTTATGTTTCAACCTTATCTCTTTACACAATTCCATAGTTGTTTATCTAGTATAAAAGGAATTTATAGATTATGGTGTAATTTTTCTTTTGACTAATACCTGGTGGTATTCAGGGTCACTCTGTGTGGTGGTCAGGAGACCATATGGTACCATTTGGGGGTCTACCAGGGATCAAATCTGGGCCTTCTCAATGAAATATGTGCTCTTCTCATTGAGTTCTCTCTCCTGCTACCCTAACAGGAAACAGAAATGAAAACGAAGAAGCCAGATTATGGTGGCAATTACCTTTGAGGTAAATAGTATTAATGGAGGTTTCCTTCTTTCCACTTTTTGGAATATTTCTTTTAATTTTGAAGAAACACTCCAGAATTTATGAACGTGAAAATAAAATACATTAAGGAAGTCAGTGTCGCAAAGCTGCCAGGGGTGAAGCTGGCAGTGGTTCAAATTCAGATTTGCTTGGGTCGAAGGCTCAATTCTCAGCTTTCAGTTAATCTTGTTTGAAGTAATGGTTTCATTTTTCAAAATTCCACTTAATTGTATTCTCTACCCGCCCCCGGCCTCTAACTACTGACCAAATCCTCCCTGTAGCCTTCAAAACACTGGACTGCAGAGGCGGGGTTTTGCTACTTCTTAAGAACATGAAGAACTCATTCCATTTCCAGGAAATTATCCACCTACTACCAAAATGCCCAAGGATGGAGCATCTGCTGTGAACAGAGCACAAATAAGAGTCATTGCTCAGAAAATATGAGTCTCAAATTGTCATTAAGATGCCCAGTAGCCAAACATAGAGAGAGTTTTGTGATAAGAAGGCATTCACCTGCTCTTTTATCCATTTGCTCACTGTTTATTGAGTACCTGAGAACTTTAACTGTTAATTCCTGATTGTGAATAATGAGCTTTTCACAACATTTTTGTTGTTGTAAGAAACAAATGAACTTAAACCAAGGAAAAAGGGTAAGTATGCCACCCCTGAAATTCTGAATGGTCTTATAGGATTCAAAGAATGAAATGTACCTGACACCAAGGATGGGACTAAGTGGTTGAAAGCAAATGCTCTGAAGACAGCTAGTCTGAATTTAAATTGCAATGACACAAGCTCAGATCTGGGACGATTTTCTTAACCATTCAGTGTGCTCATCTGTAAAATGAATATAATAACAGTCACTTATTCATAGGTGGTTCTGTGCAGAAGCAATGATGTGTGGAAAGGACTTATCACAATGCCTGTTACAAAGTGAGCACTCAATAATGGTTAGTGCTTTGAATTCTTCTCACTAAAACTTATCAGTGCAGATTAAGTTTCTTAACTTGCTAGTCCATATGGTAAAGAATTACCACTCAATTCTACCAATTTCCTATGTTCAAGGTTTAACCACAGGGAACAAATTAACTCGATGTTCTCTTGGCTCAAAATCTAGATTTCTAGAAAAAAGATTGGTCTCGTGGAACAGATACTCTTGCCCGAGCAAATAAACTGACTCCTATAGGCAAATGCCCATAAACTAATCCTGGATTCCAGGAACACAATATTGTAAGCACGGGAGTTGAAGAAAGGGGGCTTGTGGTTCACATAGCCAGAGAAACAGTTGAGTGCAAAATAAAACCAAAGGAAAAAAAATTTACCTTTTCTTTTTTTCTTTTCTTTCCCATTCCCTTTCTCCTTCCTTCCTTCCTTCCTTCCTTCCCTCCCTCCCTCCCTTCCTTCCTTCCTTCCTTCCTTCCTTCCTTCCTTCCTTCCTTCCTTCCTTCCTTCCTTCCTTCCTTCCTTCCCTTCCTTCCTTCCTTCCTTCCTTCCTTCCTTCCTTCCTTCCTTCCTTCCTTCCTTCCTTCCTTCCTTCCTTCCTTCCTTCCTTCCTTCCTTCCTTCCTTCCTTCCTTCCTTCTTCCTTCCTTCCTTCCTTCCTTCCTTCCTTCCTTCCTTCCTTCCTTCCTTCCTTCCTTCCTTCCTTCCTTCTTCCTTCCTTCCTTCCTTCCTTCCTTCCTTCCTTCCTTCCTTCCTTCCTTCCTTCCTTCCTTCCCTTCCTTCCTTCCTTCCTTCCTTCCTTCCTTCCTTCTTCCCTTCCTTCCCTTCCTTCCCTTCCTTCCTTCCCTTCCTTTCCTTCCTTCCCTTCCTTCCCTTCCTTTCCTTCCTTTCCTTCCTTCCCTTCCTTTCTTCCTCTCTGTTTTTGAGCTATACCTGGTGATGCTCAGGGTTACTCCAGCTGCTCCTGATTCCACACTTAGGAATCTCTCCTGGTGGTATTCAGGGATGGTACAAGATGCCAGGGATAGAACCTGGGTTGGACACATGCTGGGAACACTCTATATAACCCCTGTGCTATCACATGACCTCAAGAAAATTTTCTTTTTCCTGTGAAAACATCCATGAAGAGCAAAGACCTTTAATCAGAATTTCTCTCAAAAATGATGCTCTGTTGTTGGGAGAAAGCAACACCGAAGTTACATAAGACAGTGGCTTCTCTTGCATGCTAACCAAACTTAATGAATTAGTAATCTTTCCTTGTTAAAAAGGGAGACAGAGGGGCTGGAGTGATAGCACAGCGGGGAGGGCATTTGCCATGCACGATGCTGACCCTGGTTCGATCCCATATATGGTTCCCGAGCACTGCTGGGGCAATTCCTGAGTGAAGAGCCAGGAGTAACCTCTGGATATGACCCAAAAATGCAAAAAATAAAATTAAAAAGGGAGACAGCTAGATGTTTTGCATATCTTTCAAATTAATTTGTTTACAAACAGTGTGACCCTTGCTATATATTTGAAAATGCTTTCTAAATATATCTTTCAAATTTATTTATTTATTTATTTATTCATCCATTTATTTATTTATTTGTTTATTTATTTATTTATTTTTGCTTTTTTTGTCACACCCTGAAATGCTCAGGGGTTACTCCTGGCTCTGCACTCAGGAATTACTCCTGGTGGTGCTCGGGGGACCATATGGGATGTCGGGGATTGAACCCGGGCTGGCATGGGCTGACCACGTGCAAGGCAAACACCCTACCCCCTGGACTATCGCCTCCGGCCCCAAGTCTTTCAACATTTTTTAAATTTAGGACTTTGGGGGCAGGGGTTCGCCCTGGCTCTGAGCTCAGGAATTACTTCTGGCCGGGCTCTGAGTTATGGTGGGGACATATGGGATGCCAGGGATTAAATCCTGGCCATCTCTGTGCATCTCAGTTTATACTTAGGAGCTTTAACTTCTTGAGGACCGGCACCATCTTACTTCTGCAGCTCTTACCCCCTGCATCATGACTGGTCTTTGTAACATGCTCAGAATATGACTGAGTGAAAGAGCTAGTACCCTTGGAAACATTCTGTATACCCATTCTGTTTATAAATTCTTTATTTTGTGTGTGTGTGAGGGGGTCACAAAGTGAATCTAGGGCCTCATACATAGGAGGTATGTGCTTTACCACTAAGTTACATTCCTGTTTTGTGTTTATATATTTTTGACTCTTTGTATGTTACTCTTGATTGTTTTGACCATGAATGGAGCCATAGTTTCTGTTCACTCAGGAGCTTTGAATTGCCCCCTGTGATCTCTATGTATGCATGACAGAAACCTTATGGAAGTCAGGAAAGATGCATCTGCTTTGAACTGTAACTTTTCCGTCAACAGAGATAGAATGGTGTGCTGTGGCCACACCATGTGAAAACCTTGCACCATCTCCTTCTCATTTCTTATCAGAGTTCCTGTTTCTGGGGTAAACAGCTCTGCATTTACAAGGCCATTTATTCAAAGCAGTAAATTCCATCTTCATCTCTGTGTCTGTTTCAGCCCAATTTAAATGTTCTCCCCAAAGCTGGTCACATTATTATCATTCTTAGCATTTAACTCAGAATCTGGTCCAGAGTTACTCTACAAAAGTTAGAATAAAAGAATGAATTTATGGAGAGAGAAAGAGAGAATGAGTGAGGATCAAAAGTACTGGCAACCCCACTGAAAATTAATAATCTTAGTATCATGATGGCAGGTCATCTTTGGATCTAGACAGTTAACTCTTGCCTTTAATATTTATTAATCATTATCTATCTATCTATCTCCTTCATCCTCTATCTATCTATCTATTTCTATCTATCTATTTATTTATTTATTTATTGCTTCTTGGTTCACACCTGTCTCAGGGGTTACTCCTGGCTCTACATTCAGGAGTTACTCCTAACAGTGCTCTGGGGACCATATGGGATGCCGGGGATCAAACTGGGGTTGACTGTGTGCAAGGCAGATGCCCTACCACTGTGCTATTGCTCTAGCCCCTAGTCTTGTTTTTTTATTAGGGCCAATAATATTAATAATATTAATTAAAATTACTAAATAATATTATTGGATAGTGCTTCTGAACATTGATAATCCATGTACTAGGCACTATGTTGAGTTCTTAACATATACTTCTGGTTGGTTAAAATAAGATGAAGTTTGGGTTCAGGATATTTATTTGGAAATGACTATGTGAAAAAAGAGAGTAAACATCAAGACTGGATTCCCAAATTTTCAGATGAATTGGTGGATAATTTTGGAATATTAATTTGTCATTAGGGAGTCTTGCATTGGATTGAATAGCTTAGTCTTGTTTTCTTTTTTGTTTTTGGGCCACACCTGCTCAGGGTTTACTCTGGCTCTGCATTCAGGATCACCCCTATTGGTGCTCAGGGGACAGACCACCACCAGATGGGGCACCAGGGATCAAACCTGGGTCTGCTCCATGAAAGCCAAGCACCATACTCATGGCACTATCTCTCTGGCCCCTTTTGTTTAAATATTTTTGTTTGTTTTGTTTTGTTTAAAATTGCCAAGTTTTCACATTTCCAGTTCACTTAGTTCCAAAGCTGCTCCAGGGATAGTGTGATCTGGAGGTTCTCTGTAGCTGAGACAGACTTAGAGACAAGTGGCAGCTGCAGAGTTCACCGCACACTCCCTGCAGCTGTGTAGCTGCCTTTCCTTGAAGTGGGCTGTGGGTGGCCGATCTCTGTTTACCATGCACACACGATTGGATTTAATCATCATGACAGCTCTATAAGCTAGATACTGTGAATTTTCTCATTTTTCAGATGAAGACATTGTGACTTAGAGAGGTCAAGCAAGTTGTCCAAATGGTGGGGCCGGATATATATCTAGGTCTGCCTGACATCCTGTAGCTGGGGCTTTATGACTCGTTCTATGAACACAAGGCTCCGTTATTTATTAGTTTCTGAAAACCTCAGATTGGGAGAAGACCATACATTTCCTTATTTAAGTCAAATTTTAAGACTTAAACTTTTCAATGTTTCAGGGACCCCTTGTTCTTCCACTATCTATCTTTCATACATTTTGCCCTTTTGGGCACAGATGGATGATTAAAGCTGGGATTTTGGTGGGGAAGAAAAAGATGTTAAAAATAAATATGTCAAAATGAACTTTAAAGAGAGGATTTTAAAATTCCAATCTAAAAGATAAAGCTCCCGAAAGACTTGTTCCTGTTTATTCCTCACCTTTCCAGAAATACTCATTGGGCACCATTTCTAAGCCATTTGCTAATCAGTACTAACATTGTGGGGGAGAACAAAATCTACAATGCCTTCCCTTAAAATTCAGTATATATATTCTTTCAATTTTGAAAGGTTGATATTAAATAAATATTATGTAGATTTTAATTACAATCTTAACTTCTTGTATGGCCTGTGAGGTCTGTGCAACACATAGCTCTTGCCTCATCTTAAACCATCCTCCCTAACTTTGCCTTTATAGCCTTGGCCATTCTTAATTATGGCTTCACATTTACGGCTTCTTCTGTGCTTGCTCCATGTTATCCCTTGATGGATCCTTTTCATTATAATGTTGATCTCTGCTCAAATGTTAGTACCTTGAAAAGACCTTCTGGCCACATTGCCCCATCATCCTTTTATAGGTGTCTACTGCTTCACACAGTCTCATCAGAGCAGAAGCTATGTCATTTCTTCAACACCTAGAAACATGCCTGGTGGTATCACTGTCTTCCCGTTCATCATCGATTTGCACGAGCGGGCCCCAGTAACATCTCCATATGTCCTGTCTCATGCTAGTAGAGCCAAAGGGCATCTGCTTGCTCCAGGAACATAAAGAGCCTCGATCCATTCCGGAATGAGGTCTATAATTGTTACTGGTATTTGGCATATCAAATACAACACGGGTAGCTTGCCAGGCTCTGCTGTGCGGGTATCCTGGTGGTAGGTTAGGCAATATATTTTCTATATTTTCTGTGGCTCTAGTATCAAATCCAGCTGACATATATAAGGCTCTACCGCTGCACTACATGCCTGACTTGTGCAATACAGTCTTTGTTAGTTTGTTATGCTGGGCAGCTCAAGAGTTACTCCTAGCTTGATGCATGGGGGTTGCTTCTAGTCATGGTTGTGGAGATGATGTGGTGCTGACAATTGAACATGGCCCCTCTGCATGTAAACCTGCACTCCAGGCTTTTGAGTTATTTTTGATCTTACAATATATTTAGAAGGAAAGAAGGAATTATTGTATAGCAGGAAGTTTTGTAAGTTATGAGACTCCTTAAAAAGGTCAACTACTGAGGCCAAGAGATAGTACAAGGGTATTTCTAGTCCATGAGACCAGCGACAAGGCTTCTGAGCATTGCTCTGTGTAGCTCTGGAGACCCCTGAGCACTGCTCGGACCAAAACCTGCCACATCCTCAGGTCTGACACTGAGCTCTGGCACTATTTCCAGGAGTGACCCCCCACCCCCCACACTCTGGTGTCCCTGCTGAGTACCTCTTTGATACCCTTCCAAAGAAATATAAACCAACCAAACAAAAATAGGGACAAACACCTAATTAGGGGATCGGGTAAATATTAGACATATTATGTGAATATGATTCTTCAATTCAAATAAACTATAAACTTCTGTAAGGCAGAAAACTGATTTTATATTTCTTTGACTACTCTAAGTCAGCACTTGATACTGAATTTTTCATTCTGAAGTTGCTTAATTAGAACTACCTAGAACTCAGAATCTGGAATAAGAGTTCTATAACTTTTGAGTCCTTTTATAACTGAGCTTATTATAGTTTCTCTCAAAAAATTTATTTGGATATCCATGTTCTTTTTTTGTCAGTTAAACTTTTGGAATTTTATTCTACTATAATCCTAGCAGCTCTCATACAGTGAATGGATGAATGACTTACTTTCCCCAGTTACTTTACCAAGTAAGTTGTCATCATTATACTATGTACATGGGATAAAACAGCTAGGAGAGGCTTATGAATTCTGCAGCCTGGTGTAGCCTGACAGATTATTATTACATACCTTCACTTAGTGTCTTATTGAGATGTATTTGTTTTTTTTTTTCTTTTTGGGTCACACCCTGCAGTGCTCAGGGGTTACTCCTGGCTCTGCACTCAGGAGTTACTCCTGGCGGTTCTCAGAGGGCCATATGGGATGCAAGGGATCGAACCTGGGTTGGCTGCATGCAAGACAAACGCTCTACCTGCTGGACTATTGTTCCGGCCTCGGAGATGACTTTAGGACAATTGAGGAATTATGGGTTCTAGTCTGCTTCTCCTGCTAAACACTTGAGTGATTCTCACACATCCTCATGCCTGCCTGCTACTCAGCTTTCTCATTTGTTGACTTAAATCCTAAAGTGAGGGCTGATATTTCAGGTTGCTCCAACATTGTAAGTCATCCCTGGGTACTATGCGGTGCTGACTCTGTCAATGAGAATCCAGTGCCCTCATCACTTAACCTTCCAGAAGCAGAAATAGGTTATGGCCTCTATGGTGACATAAAAATGCAACACAATAACTATTTTAATAAGTAAAATAATACAATCAACCATAAATCCAGATAATAATTGGATATCATATTTCTAAAAGGATCGAAATTAATGTAAAAACTCCTGGTAAACAAATATTAACATTTTCCATAAAGACAGAATCAGTAGCTGTGCTAGGCAAAGCCACACTGAAATCTACAGCTAAAATGAAAAAAGGATAAAGTGAGACCAGGCTTGGAAGGCAAGCCTGGAACAAAGTATTTTCTTAAATAATCTCCAAGCTTTCTTCTGGATATAAATTGCTTAGCTACCAATTATCCCACATTTTTTAAAAAAGACAACTACTGATTTTATTTTATACAAAAATTCTGTAGGGTTGGCACAGTGTTCACCATTCCTTCTGAAAGTGTAGACTTTGTACTAGGAAAAAATAAACTAGTCTGAACTACTTCAATGTGTACTTAGGATATAATTTAGCATACTGAAATGTTAAAATAATTTCGGAACTAAGTAATTACATGTGAACCCAGAATCAAAATTCAACCGAGCCCTTATAACAGCTCTTGGTCGCCCAAATACCCATTTGCTTACTTAAGAAATCTGTATTGAAGGTGTATTGTGTTTCTTTCCACTGAACTGGATTCTGGAGGTACAAAGAGGAAAGTCATGGAGAACCTGCCCCTGGCATGCCTGAATGTAGGGATAAGAAATGCTTGAGAACATAGGGAGTCTGTATCTCATGACAAAACTATATCCTGTGGAAAGTGCAACTTACAGAACAAAGACTTAGAATGGGAAATTATTTCCATAACAATTATTGTAAATATTTAGATGCAAGTTCAATGCCTTACCATTTAACACTGTTTATTCATTAACATACACCTAAGGCATTTAAAAAATACTCAAGGAATAATATTTGTTTTTGTTTTGTGTTTTGTTCCACACCTGCCAGTGCTCAGGGTTTATTCCTGGCTCAGAAGTCACACCTGGAGAACTATGAGGGCCATATGGGGTGCAGGGGTTTTAGATTAGGTCAGCTGCGTGCAAGGCAAAGCGCTCTACTTGCTGCACTATTGTTTTGGCCCAATGTGCAATCAATCACTGATACTTTCAAACGTTCTCCCCTTGGTTTGGTGAATGAATTACAAGAACTCAGATGTTACTAAACCAAACCAAAGCAACCCAAAGCAACCCAAAGCAACCCAAACCAAACCAACCCAAATCAAATCAAACCAAACCAAACCAAAACCAACCAAGTCAAAACAAACCAAACCAAAATAAACCAAATCAAAACAAACCCCGAAAACCAAAAAACCAAAAAAACATGACTCCAAAGAATGTAACCTTCAGTGAGGGAAATAATGATGAAGAAGAGAAAGAGGAGGGATAAAAGTTGGATTTGTCCCGACCTACCTCCTTAAAAACAAGTCAGCTTTAATTCTTATTACTTATTTGGGATTTGGGCCACACTGAAAATGCTGAGGTCTCCTCCCAGCTCTGTGCTGGGACTGGGGCGTGGGGTGCTCTCTGCAGTGTGGTTGACCTTATGGTTCAAGGAGTTGAAACCAGGGTTGGCTGCAAATAAGGCAAATTCCTTACTCCCTGTACCATCTTTCTGGCTCCCAGAGCTCAACTCCGTATCTGTATCAGCTGGGTGTGGGAGGATTAGAGGATTAAGGGGGAGGGTGGACAAGGGTGGAACGAAGCTGGTTAATAAAGGTAGGAAAAGGGCTTGTCTACTTTATATTTTTCTTAAAGCCAATAAAGAAGGGAAAAAGCATTGACTGCTTTTTAAAATGTCCAATCTTAGAGTTGTGCACTAGAAATCTTACAGAGTTTATGATGAGTGAAGGTGGGCAGAAGTGTAAAGGAAGTCTGAGGTACCAAGACTTACCTCCCAGCTCTTCCCACTCTATATGGCAACTTACCTGCAAGGGAAAATATCTTTTCGGTGAGTTACACTTTTTATTTTCTATGTCACTGTCATGACAGATACTGTGTGTGTGTTAACATTCACTGGGCAGTGCCGACTGAGCCTGTTAATCTCTTCCCCAATTTCAAGTGCTATGTGAAACCCTAGCATTTTTTGTACTGTAGAATCGAATGTGGGTGACCCCTGTGTTTTGATGATTGTGACTGATTTAAATTTTGCCAGCAGATATAGTATTTAAATATGTGGTTGATTAAGCTACACCCTCGAGGCAGGGAGCCTCTGTGATTGGGGGTATGCTCCAGAGATGGCCAGTTTGCATTTATTCATGAAGCAGAACTGTAGATAAATTTAACCACAAGTGTTTCAACTATATTTATCCTTGAATGATAGGAGAGGTCTTTTCGTGTGTCTGTTTTTGGGTCATCCCAGGCAGTGCACAGAGGGGGATAGATAGCTTCAGGGTCAGTTCTGGTGTTAGGGGCACTTGTGGTGTTGAGGGTTGAACTCAGGCTTCTGCCTGCAAACATATTCACAAGCCTGTTAAGCATATTTAGGTCCCTCAGGTTTTGTTCATCAGAATGCTAAAAACCAAAGGTGGGTTTTCCATTGCTGAGATGACTGGTTTTCAAGGTAGTTAGATTTTTCGTAATACTTTGGAGACATTTCCCAATCTTAACATGGGTGGAGTATAAAACCTGAGCATACCTTTCACTCTCCCACCTTCAGAAACGTGTCTGTAGCTTGATTCTAATCATGGTTCTACTCCATTCACTAAGTTAGGTGATTCTAGTTGCTTGATGCTGGATAAGAGGCTAATGAAATTCTGTCTCAAGAAAGTTGTAGAACTTGTCTTAGGAGAATTTGTTATGCAAAGAATGGTTAGAGCCTATTGGACTTAGAACTGAGATGTCACTGTGCTTGCAGGTCATGTCATTTTGGATGCTTACTTGGTGATGAATATGAATTGAATGAGTGTTTGCATGCTAGAATGTGGTATTAGATTCCCTTTTATTGCAGCAAGATTTGGAGCAAGTAGTTTATACTAATAAGCGTTTTAAAAAATGTCTTAAACACTTGCTAAACATTTTTTATGTACCTTCTTGGAATGAACATTCTACTTAACAAAAAAAAAAAGTCAGACATGACCACCCCCCCTGAAAAAACCCACAAACACAAACCACTGGTAGTTTGTGTTTAATCAGCCTAGATTTTGTTTGTCCATATGATCCTGCTAAATCCTGCCATACCAAAGTTAGAAGCTTCCATGTAGAGAGTTTGTTTGATACTGATGCTTATCATGAGATATATTACTTGTCTCTTTTCTTTTCTATTATTAATGGAAATTTCTCTTAACTTGTAGAAAAAAAATGCAACAGTGCAATTGAGTTTTTGAGAATTTGGACATTCAGATTTTATGGTTTCTTTTTTTTTTTTTTTAATCTGGGAACTTCTTGCTTTCATCCTGGTGACCTGATAACGTGCCTTCCCACTCTGCCACTCAGAGCTGCTAGCAGTGATGGAACTTTGCAGTGATAGCAAAATATGTTGCAAGAAAATGAATAATATTATTGTAAAAGGGAATATGGAAAGGGTCAGTTTATAAAACAGAACTGTAATTCCACACAACAAAGCAAGTGTTGTAAAAATTATATAGAAAAGTATAGTATGTTCTTATTTAACATAGATCCTTGAAAATTGTCTTTAAAATAATACATAATTAAACCAATTTTATCACAGCCTAAATTATAGAAAAATACTTAATATTCTATGGTATATTTATAGTTAACAACAAGAGAAATATGCACCATACCTCACCATCCCTGAGCACCAACAGGAGTAATTTCTGAGTGCAGAGTCAGGAGTAACCCTGATGGGTTACTAATCCCATATGGCTCCCTGAGCATATCTAGGTGCGATCCCCCAAAAAAGTAAAAAAAAAAAGAGACAGAGAGATGTAGCTGTTGAATGTGATTTTTTAAAAAGGACCATGTGATAAAGTTGCATATGAAACAGTGACTGTTTATTTTCTATAAGGGACCAAATTGCAAGGTCAAGTCAGTGGGGGAGAATCACACACAAGATCTTAGAATACTTAAAATTAGTGATTATGAGAACTGAAGAAAGAGAATCAGGTAATGTGGGCTGGGGGAAGGAATTAGAGAACACGAGAACAGCTATTAGTTGCATAAATATTTTTGGGGCAATTTTTAGAAAACAGAATTTGTCAGCAATTTAAGAAGGTGAAATTAAAGCACTGGAAAGAGACAGAGGCATTATGCGCCTTCATTCTCTATTCAAATCTAATAAAAACCAATGGAAAGACAAAATTTATAAAATTTCAGTGAAGTAGGATCTTTCTTCTTTCTTGAGGTAGTGTGAATTCTTTAATATTTTATTGTTTTAAAATAAATTTTATAAATAAAGAGGTATTTGGTGCTATAATAGTCAGGGTTTGCCTCAGTAACTAACAACCTTCACCAAATGGCAGTGTCTCAGAGCAATGAATGTTACTTACTCACACTGTGTGTCGGTGGTAGGTCAGGGTGTTATGTGCTGTCGTGGCTCAGCTGAAGTCCGATTTCATTGTCCTTACTATGGGACTTGAGCTTTTGGAGCTGCTCCTATCTCTAACATTGCTGATCACTGTGACAGAAGGTAGAGAGGGCCCTGGAAGATCTCAAAAGGGCAATAAATGGTGATAACATGTCCTTTGCACTCACAACTATTGCCAGAGTCACTGGCCTTTCTGCTGGCAAGGGGAGCAGGAGCCTTGGACCTGTGCAGCTGTGCTAGACAGAAAGGCAGGAAACTGGGCACATTCTGACCTGACCAGACAACTGCCTTGGGCCATCACTATTAAAATAAAAAATGTCTCTATCGACAGAGCAATTCTACTCCTGGGAATTCTTCCTAAGAAAACTCTCCCATAAATGCTCAAGCCTCCGTAGCCAAGGCTATTCCTTCTAGCACAGAAGTTCTAAATTGAAAACCTAAATAATCATTAACAGAGAGTTGATTAAATAAAAGGATACCAATTCAGTGGAATTTTATAAAGCTATTAAAAAAGAATTAGATAGTAGTTCCGGATAAACGGAGTGATTAAAAATAATAAAAGCTTATACATAGAATACTATCTCTTATGTTAAAAAGCATGTGTACTGTTAAAAATTATGATTACATTTTAACCATCAGAGGGATAATAAAAGAATGTTGGCAATAACGATGCAAACATAGCTATTGCTTCTTGAGCATTTGCTATGGCCAGGTACTTTGTTATGTTTTAAATGCTTTATAAACATGATGTTCAGCTGAGATAATAGGAGTCATTTACATTTCTATTCATTCAATGAAGACCTAAGGTTGGTTTTCTTATAACTTGTATTCCCAAAGAGGGCTATCCGAAGAGCTATGCTTGGAATATCACGCTTCACTCAAGTGAGAGAGAAGGAATCCCGTGTTCCGACGTCCGTTGATGAAAGAGAATCAGGGGCGCCGTCTTGTTTGCCAAGGCATCGGAAATCAGATGGGAGGTGTCGAAAATCAGATGGGCTGGACATGTAATGCGACTTGGAGATGACCACTGGACTAGAGCAATTACTGACTGGATCCCATGGGACATCAAAAAAATCATATGGCCGCCCATGTACAAGATGGTCAGACTTCTTTGTCAAGACCCTGAACGAATGGTTTGAGGCTCTTTGTATTCTTGGAGCAAGCAGATGACATTGGGCTACACTGGCACGGGACAGGGACAAATGGAATTGTTACTGGCGCCCACTCAAGCAAATCGTCAAATAACGGGATGTCAAGTGATCAAGTGATAACTTGTATTCATTTTGCAAAACTAACTTAAAAATAAACATTTTCAAGTCCTGATAGTACAGGGGGTAAGACACTTGCCGTATGTGGCCTTCAAGAACCACCAGGGGTCACTCTTGAGCACAGAGTCAGGAATAACAGCACACCACCCCACTCTGCCCCTCCATTACAAACCCCAGGTCTGCAGAATGTGACACACACCCATTTCCCCGTATACAAAAAAATAAATAAGAAACTTGAGGTGAGGGTTGGAGAGAGTATAGCAGGTAGGGTGCTTATCTTGCATGTGGCTCTCCTGGGCTTGATCCTGTGCATCCTGTATAGTCCCATGAGCCTGTCAAGAATGATCCTTGACGGCAGAGCCAAGAGTCAGTCGTGAGCACTGCCAGTGTGGCTCAAAAACCAAACCAAACAAAGGAACAACCCTTTCCCCCCAAATCAAACAAGCCCCTCCAACTCTTACCACTTCTCCCCACAAAACCACCAAACAAACCTTGAAGTGATTCTAACAGAGTAAATAGAAATTGTGTATAGAGGATGGAGATAATCATGTGAAAACAGGAGTGAGGATCCTTGGGAAAACAAATCTACAAATATACCCAGCACTGGTCTAAACATTGGAATTGCAGTGGTTGAAAGCAGGAAAACTTACACTAGATTCACTGAATATCTGAGACAAAGATAGGACAGGGAGCGTGGTGGGGGATACAGGGAGCAAGGGCAAGCCTGCCAAATGGCTGGGAGGTTACAAATTGCCTTCTGGAGGAAGCTTAAAAGCCATCTTGTGAATTCTTCCCCAAACACTGAGGACAATGGATCATTGAAAACAGGCAGTAGGGATGTAGGCTATAACTCATGTTGGGTGATTTGACAGCCTTTTAAAAGTAGAATTATTAGTTGGGAATAAAAGAGCCATTACGATCATCTGCATCTGGAGCACAGCAGGGCTGTCTTAAAAGCCCCCTCCCTATTATTTTTCCACCTGGGATCCTGCTGGGGACAAGAGCGTGGATTCAGAGACATGTAGTAGACTGGCAATGGCAGTCTCAAGAACGCAAAATGTGGGGCCAGAGTGATATAGTCTAGCAGCTAGCGCATTTGCCTTGCACATGGCCCACCCAGGTTCTATATGCGGCATTCCATATGGTCCCCCAAGCACTGCAGAGAGTAATATCTGAGTGCAGAGTGGAGCAATACCTCAGCATCACCAGGTGTGACCCCCACCCCCAAAAAAAAGCCAAAAAACAAAAAAGAATGCAAAATGTATGTACAAGCATCACAGCATTGAAGGTGATAGGGAAAAACTAGAGATAACCTAAATATTAAGCATGGTGATTCATTCAAAGTATTTTTTGATATCCATGGAATGTATGATTACATAGATGTTGGTTTATGAAGATATAAGCAATCTATGATCTGTGGGCCAAATATTCCCCTGAGTTTAGCATTATTTTGATCACATTGAGCATTTAACAATTAAAATATTTCAGTCCAGAGAGGTAGTGCAAGGGCTGAGTTCATGCTCTGCATGTAGGTGGCCCAGGCTCTATCTCCAGCACCACACAGTCCCTGAGCACCTGAGGATCTCTACCTCCCTGCCACACCTCTCCCAGCATGCCCAGCACAAAGCTAAGATCAGCTCCTGAGGCCCGCTGGGTATGTCCACAAACAAAACCAAGCAATGAAAAGATTTCATGACATTAAAATAATATAAAATTCAAACTCACAATCCATAAAGTTCTTTTTTGGGGAGACACGGGCACAGGCATGTTTACTCATTATTATTGGCTATTTCCTTTCTTTTCCTTTTTTTCTGCCATTCCAAGGATTAAACCCAGGGCTTCATACATGTGAGACAAGTGCTCTACTGGTGGGCTACACCCCTGGTTCATTGACAGTTTTCTTGAGGCATTGGGAGTTGAGTGTTTGTGGCAAAAGACTATAGCCCCCAAATATCCTAAAATAGTTTACCATCAGACCTGGACCTCTGTACACACACACACAAGTTATTTATAGTTATAAATATATGTTCATATATATGGGAGATGTATGCATATATATGATTTGATACAACATATTATATGCAGTGTGCTTTTTTAACACACTGATACATAAGGTGAATCAGCACACAGATTGTATTGGACATGCAACGAGAGAACATTTTCCTTCCTTCTTGGCAACAGAAAACACCCCTTTGGCACAGGAACCAAAGCCCTTTTAGTAACTTGCCTTTTTGCTGCTCACATGTAGCCTCAGGCAGGATGAGTGTTTCGAGTCAGGAAGCATTTAGTTAATCCATTTTGGGTGAGATTCAGAGGCAGGGACACAGAGCTGGCAGAGAGCATCGCCTGGGCCATCTCACTTATGAGGGTAATTGCATTTTTGTGCCATGAGCGTAAAACTCATTACTTCCCCCCCCAACCCTGCCCTTTTTGTCCTTCTCTTTTCTTTGTTTCTGACTTGCTACTCTGCCTTTCCTCCCCATGCCCTTCTTTTTGGGCTTTTTGGTTTACACCTGACAGTGTTCAGAGTTACTTCTGGCTCTGCACTCAGGAATTATTTCTCGCAGTGCTTGGGGGACCACATCGGATGCCAGGGATAGAACCCAGGCTGGTCGTGTGAAAGACAAATGCCCTACCCACTGTATTATTGCTCTGGCCACCCTCTCTTTATTTCCCTTCACGTTGCTTAAGAAGTTGTGATTCTCACACTGCTGACATGTATCTACAACACGTCTTTTTTTTTAAGTAAAACAGATTTTATTAAGGAGGTTTTAGCATGGGGAAGGAGGAGGGAAAGAGAGAGAGAGAGTAATGTGCTCAAAGGGAGAACGTGGGCTGCTCCAGAGGCAGAGGGGGTGAGCCCTGCGACATGTCTTTTAGCTTTAGATTTATGAGTGATGCCAGGCGTATTTGAGTTCTACATTTTAGAGAGAAGGAGACTGAGGCACAGTTAAGTAGCAACTCATGTGGGCATTTGCTTCCTTGTGGTACTCCAGCCACAGGTTGTCTGTTTTGCCCGCACACTTCCCATTTCAGTGTTCCTTGCTACTCTAAGCTATGCTCCAGTTCAGGTCTCATGCATGCAAGGCATGTGCTTCATCACTGGGCATTTCTAAGACCCCATAGGTGATTTCTATTTCAATAATGCGCCTGTATTGTTTTTTGTTTTAAAAAATAAATGCAGGGCCAGGAGAATCTGTGATTTGATCCCAGGATCTATATGGTATTGGAGTACTATTAGCCGAGATCCCAGGTCTGGATGTAATACCAATAGTAGGAACAAAAAGCAATTTCAATGATTAGTTATTCACGACTATTTTCTATTTAATGTCTAACTTCCTCAGCAAGAAAATCTATCATAATTTTCAATGACTATTTCTTTGTATTTCAATATTAGTTTTGCTAGGTTTTATTTGTTGTTTTGTACTGGAGTCACACTCAGGGGTGTTCAGGGGCTACTCCCAGGTCCCTGTTCAAAGGGTCACTGTGGTGCCTCTTCTATGCAAAGTTTGCAGCTCAAACATCGATCTATCGCTCCAGTAGTATATTTTACAATCCCCTCTCTATAATTTGTCTAATTATTCTCTGTAAGATTTTAGTCATGATATTGGTCATAGATATAAAGCAGAAGATATTTGATGCACACAGAACCAGGGCCCAGAGATAGAATCCTCCTGTGAATCGAAGGCAAGCCAAGTCTCATTTTTAAGCTCCTTGAGGATAGATATCACAGGCTTTGGCAATAAATTACTTGTGAGGCGTCAAGGATGGTGATAAGCTGCAAATTGACTTTATAATTTCACACTAGTGAGGCATGTTGGAATATTCACTAGTTCCATCCCATCACATCAGAAAGGATATTAAATATTAATGGACTAGAGTCCCTCACTGGGGCGTGAATGCATTTCAAGCAGAGTGTGCATGCAGGGGTGAGTTGGAGGAGGCAACCCCTGGCCTGTCTTCTCTAACTCTTACCTATGATTCATGATGGAGAGATTCCTTTAAGGATTGAATGAACATTAGGGCTAATAACCTTGACTGGTAGGAAATTGTTCTATTTTTTGCCCTCCCTTTTATTTTTTAAAAATGATTTTTAATGGTTTAAAGATATGTATATATATGTATAGTTTTTATTTGAAGCACTGTGATTTACAATGCTTTTAATGATGGGGTTTCATGCATAAAACATTCCAATCACATGCCCTCCACTAGAGTTTTTTGCTTCTTTTACCATATCTCTGGGTCTCCTCCTATTCTGTCTCTGTCTCTCAGCCCTTGGAAAACTAAGTTCTGTAGACAAGTTCTCAGATTCCTTCTCTTTTTAAATTTAGCATGAATTTACAATATTATAGAATTTTAGAAGCATAGCTCAATACCTCTGTATGTATATGATTCTCACCACTCTATCATCAAAGCTTGAGCTCTGTTACAACACAAAAAAGAATCTTTCTTTCATATAGTATTTTTTGGGAGGTAATGGTGGTTTACAAGAGTGCAAATGTTTAAATGTTTTAGGGGTACAATGCTACCACAGTATGCCCACTGTGACTCAAGCTACTTCCAGAAATCACAACAGATTAAAAGGCATTAAGGTGATAAGGGAGATTATTTAGTCCACACAAAATGAAATGGTTTCCTCAGGAAAGAGAAACAGCAGAAGTCAAGTTCATTTGGAATGTTATAGCATATGTTCTGAATTTGAAAACATCACGCAGAAGGAAGGCAAGGAAACAAGATTTTGCCGCATAGCTTAGGAAATGTGTGGGAAAGTGTTTGTAGCAGGAGGATTCAATTATAAGCGCTTCCTGTCCTTCCCTTATGCATGTATCACTTTTCCTTCTAGACCAGAGAGTATAGTTCAAAGAATTCCAGATGGATGGATTTGCAGCCTCATCAAATCAATTGTGTGTGGGACAAATATATTGTTTCCCATGTGCATTACTCAAGATTTTTGTAAGTTGCAAATGACAGAACCTTCAAAAATGACTTCAGCAAAACCAGAAAAGAACTTCCAAGGGTGGTGTCGTTGAAAGCAGAGTGGGGTAGAGCTACTAAGTCCTGGTTGTTTTCAGGCAGTGCCAGAGTGACATCAGGAATCCATCTTCCTGTCTCTTCACTCTGCTTCCCCCCAGAGCAGATTTGATTCTTTTGGGGGAGGGAGTAAGAATCACCTTGGTATAATGCCCAGAGTTTCAGGATACCCCAGGTTTTGGAGACAGTCCTGGCTATCGCGGGCCTCATGGTTTGCTTCTTAGAGTCAGTGATACTTGGCCTTGGGGGATTCTCCAGGAGGCAGCAGGGCTATATACTGTGGTGTCAGGGATTCAATGTCGGGTCTATCACAAACTAGACATGTGTCTTAGTGATTTAAGCTAACTCCATAATGATTACTTATACCAGTTCTTTTTGGAGATTGGGGAGGTGGTGTTGGGTCACATCTGCTTAAGCTCAGGAGTCATTTCTGGCTCTGTGATCAGGACTGACACTGGATGTGCCAGGGATCAAACTGGGACTGGTTTTGTGCAAGGGATGTATCTTGACTTCTGTACTATAATGCTAATCTCTATGCTATTTTGTTTGCTTGTTTTTGGGCCACACCCTGCTCTACTCAGGGGGTTATTCATGGCTCGGGTTTCAGGAATTACTCCTGACAGTGCTTTGGGGACTATATGGGATGCTGGGGATCAAACCTTGGTTGGTCATGTGCAAGACAAGCACCTTTCCTGCTGTATGACTACTATGGCTCCCTTTTATGCTATTTTGATTACTGTTTAAAATGACCTGGATTTAAGTGACTTAACAAATTCAACAGAAAGTATAATCTTGGTAACAATGGAATGAATATCTCCAAATGCAGCAGTTATATGTACCTATGTTGAGAACTCAACATGGTGAATGACCTAGCACCTGAACTATGCAGGAAGAAGAGCAGTGTGGAAGGCTTTCAGAGTATCGGGAAGTGGTAAAGAACACAAAGAAGAACCTCTGGCTCCAGGAACAACTTTTCGACTCCACTTCTTCCAGCACTAACTTACGCCTCAGAGACCTGTGCCTACAAAAACAGGATAAGAAGGCTATTTGGGTAGCCCAAAGAGGAGTTAAAAGAGTCATGTTTGGAATATCATGCTTTACTCAAGTGAAAGCAGGAATCCAGAATTCCGCCTCAGTCGATAATCAAGAATCAGGGATGTTATCTCATCTGCCAAGATGATGAAAATCAGATGGGCCAGACCGCGTAATGGGATTTAGGGACAACTGCTGGACTAGAGTAGTCACCGAATGGATCCTACGGGATGTCAAAAGAACATGTGGCTGTCCACCTATGAGATGGTCAGGCTTCTTTTTATCAAAAACCTGAACAAACAGTTTGAGGGGCTTTGTATTCCTGGAGTGAGTAGATGCCATTGGGCTACACTTGCGAGACAGGGACAAATGGAGGCGTTACTGGCGCCCAACTGAGCAAATTGATGATCAACGGGAAGATAAGTGATAAGTGAAGTGAATGACTGCAAAAAATCCATAGGCCTGAGGGGCTGCTGGAAAGATAGTACAGCTGATCGGGCTTTCGCTTTGCATGTGCTGACCTGGATTCAATTTCAAGTACTGCAGGGTGTAGCCCAAAGACAGACACAAATATTAGGGTGATAGTACAATGAATGGGGATTTTTGCCTTGGC